>ML058473.1:2032180-2406598 GCA_003013855.2 Liriodendron chinense | reverse complement strand
CTGATTTTTTTTTTTTTTTTTAGTCCCTTAGATACTTCAAAAATTACCACCCCTAAGTTAGTCCTAGTACGGGATTTTTAATCGAAAGTTTTACCAACCTGCCACACCTAAGTACCCGTATATGTTAGTGATACTCGGGTGTCAGTCCAGAGTGGTGTTTTAGGCGAGGGTAACAACCGTTATTCGTCGTATACATGTCAGGAGAAGATTCCTATATAGCTAATATTGTATCGTCCTCATTTACCGTAGTTGCCTTAAATATAAACATCGGGTACTTGCATGTGGTGTGTACCGGGTGGTAGTCTCCGTGTTTGGAAAGTTAGACCACCTGGTGTAGTCATTTTGGTAGGATTGGCAAGTTTATGGTTTTAAGACCAGTGACTCGTACTAAACAACCAGTAAATAAAATTGACAAGTAAAGGTTCGGTACCACCGCGGGGTGACCCCCGGTAGTGGAAGAAGGTGTCATATTAAAACTTTCTTTCAGAATGAACTGTAATCTACAAAAAGTGTATACTTTATCATGTTGTCTCTGGATACGAAGGTAGGGAAATTTTACCGGTAGGAAGTACATACCGAGGTCTTTGGGTTACTTGACTTTGTTGTCGTGTTCTTTTGTAATCAGTTACTCGTCAACGTATATAAAGTGAAATATATAATAAGCCTGCGTACGTTGGTACGTTGGTGTCGTACGACTCAAATGGTACGATGTTGTGTTGTTGTGGAAAAAAAGGCGGTACCTGTAGACTCTACATGTTTTGCACCCGGCGTACTTTTATCCGACTAGGCGAGTAGTCCACCAGTGTTGAGATATAACCAAGGTTAACGGCGGCCGGTAGATAACTAAGGTTGCCAAACCGGGTGGGTTGTACATCTAACAAGCCAAAGGTCGTATTCTACTAGAAGTACTACCCGGGTGTAAAACCTGTCCGTCCTTTTTTTTTACCACGTAGTATACTATCAAAGAGTAGGATACCGACATACGCCAGTAAGGTTGCTAAACATTGAGGTTGCTAAACATTGACGACGAGTTACGATGTTCCTAGTTTTAGAAGTATAGTATACTACTGGTCTAGTCTTATTTTAATCTATTACTCATACGAACATAAAGCGTCTTTTTTTAGTTTTACATTGATTTATGAAGTTTTTATTTCTTTCTCTCTGGATCAGCTTAATTTGTTTTATAAGATTGTGACTACAGTTAAAATCAGAATTATGTAAGTCACTGTAAAAGTAAGTCATTTGTATGATAGAACTCATAGGTCTGAATAGTCTGTAATAATAAAAATGTGTATTTAGGTAAGTAAAGGAAAGTCGTATATTTCGGTCTCCACTACAAAGATTTTGGTTGTTTTGTACAACCCTAACCGGGCTGTTAACATGTACACCCCCGGTGGAAACGCGCCTAAACTAAGATCTGGTAAGTTGACGACCCGTAGTAGTAGAACCTGACTGTTAAACCTACTCAGTATACGCTGAACAGACTCAGCTGAGTCTGAGTCAATCTGGGTTATGGCTAGTTGTGGTGTTAGAGGTCGGCTCTGTGGGGGTTGATCCTACTCGACCCGTAAGTGGGGAACCCGCTCAAGTTGAACTGACCTAGGACTGCTCCTCCGGGCTCAGGATTTAGACACGAGTAACCACTAATATCTATTCGGTGATTCGGTCCGGGTTTTAAAAAAGAGGTAGTCTACTAGCTGACCTGGTTCTCGGACGGTTACCTGTACCAAATTGATCTTCAAATGGAAGTAACTCTCTTTGTTTCGGTGACCATAAAATACGTTCTAAAAGGCAACCCTCTTTATAAACCCCGTACCCGGAAAGTACTGTCCAGGGTGGGTTTCGAAGAAGGGAAGAGAAGGTCTGGTCTTTATTAGGAGTTACGAAGGGTCGTAGTGGGTTCTGTAGAACTTTTGTGGGTTGTTCGAAGAGGGAACAACCGGTAAAACACCAGGTAAACCCTCTCTTTATTAGCCACGTGGAAGTCGCGAACACCGTGAGAAATTTACTTTAAAAATAATAGAAAGTTTTTTTTTACTGTCCAGGGTGGGTTGCTTGCTCACCTATTGTTTTCCGTCCGGGGTGTTGATACTAACCGGATTATCTTTTAAACAAAAGAAGTAGACTTATAAGATACGTTAAGTTTAGTGCGACATTTGCACATTTAAATTTGACGATGGTGAGGTATAAGACAATGACCTTATCTCTTTGTCCGTTGTTTTACTCGTCCCTACAGGATGAAGGTCCCTTTAAGCTCTTTGTTGTGACGGGACCGTTCGTAGAGATCTATTAGAACCCATGAAAGTTTACATAAGATAAATTGTTTTATATCATTAATTGAATATATGACTGGTCTAAATATCTTCTCTACCTGGTATCAATATTTACGTACGTAGATGCAGTAGTTCGTGAGAAATAAAATAGAGTTATGTTCACATGTTCGTGGTGTAGACAACCCTAGGTGGTACCTACCTGGTATGGGTTTTTAAGGGTCATTAGACTAGTTGACAACCATAACTGACAAACCTGAAGAATAACAGCACGTAAACATTATTCGTTCAGGAGATTAGTCACTGATCCTAGTAGACCGGTAACACTAAAACCACCATGATGGGGAGGCGCTATTCCGGGTCGTTTACACTATTAAACATATCCCGGGTAGAGTAATTACACACGATACATTTGTACGAACCATTGATTATTTACCGGTTATGTTCAAAAGGTAAGATCTTCGAATAAAAAGAACTTTCTATTACCTTCAAAATAATTCTTCGTAACTCTACTGCTTTTTGAATGTCGGATTTTTCTTTTCCTTGTAGGAAAATTTCGTAGATATGTCCTTCGGGTTTCCATGATGGGCAATAACACACTACTTAAAACATGCTACCACACTATGGCTTTATTACTTGGAAGCATCTCCCATCTCCTCTCTTCCCAAATAGCCCAAAGACCAGCCAAGAAACAGTCTCCAAAGAGCCCTAGCTTGCTTTGGAAGACCCATCCTGCCCGGGCCATAAGCAAATCCCTCATTGTAGTTCGGCATAGGTCCATGCAACTTAGAAGCTTCTAAGAAATCCACACCACACGAACTGCGGCTAGCTGGCAATGGATGAAGAGGGTGGTGACCAACTCCACATCTACCATACACAATTAGCCCAAATGGTTAGGGATAAACCAAGGCATCATTTCTAAAGATTATCCACAGTCAAGACCCTTTTCCTACCAACAGGCCAAGCAAAATGCCTCTACCCTAGGGGAGGGGGCCCGTTTTAGGGACCACACAAGACGTGTCTTCTCAAACTCGTCATTCCCCATTTAAGTGATGAGGAAATAGTAGAGGGATCAAAACCGGAGAAAACCAACCAGGAGCTTGTTCCTCCCTCCATACCAGCTATCAGTTCCCTGGCCATGGCTGACACAGCTTGCCATTCAATCCTAAAGGCTAAATAAATTCATCCCACTTCATTCATCAAAAAAGGAAACTGCACAGCAAGGGGGGGGACCCCAAACAGCAATTTTCACCAAGAAACGTTGTGAAACAATTAGCAACCCCTAATATTGCTATGTTGTGGATAGGCTGGTGATCCTTCCGAAAGCCTGTTGCCAAGGATACAATCACTCTTAAACCACGCATCCCTCCCAAAGCGAATCCTCTCCCTGCTACCAAGGGAGAACCCCATACCAATCCAAAACCTTGGACTTCACACTAGAGATTCCTTTCTAAATAGACGAGCGGTTCTGTATAGGGAAAATACCCCTTGTGCTCCCACCCCCCATCTGGCAACCTACTTTATTGGCACACAGTTTTCCCTCCAGAAGAAGCCCCTCTTCCATTCCCCCCTTTCATTCCATCAGAAACCCTAACCCTAATTTTCCTAATTTTCCCTATTCTCAGAACCCTAAACCTAATTTCAGATTTTCCTCCTTTTCTTTCAAAACCCTAACCCTAAATCATCTCAAAACCCTAATTCTATTTAATCCCTTTTAGATAAAACTAATTTCCCTTGATTATTAGACTTTCCCTATGCTAATTGTGGAGTTTCTTAATTCCATTGGGACCTATGGTGATAGTATATTATTATTTCCTATTTCGAGCATGTGATAGCCTAGGATCTAACATGATTACTACTTGTTGATTGTTTGGATTTACATGAAGTTGGTGAAATTTATTGTTCTTGCTCACATTATCTAAAATCTGAATTTTCTTCTCATTCTAGGATTGAAACATTGTCCTGCATCACTGTCTTCATGGACATGTGCTACAGTGCTAGCAATAGTTGGAGGCAGGAAGAAGAGGAGCTAAGAAGCACCAGCACTATCAGGCCATGATACCCAGACACGAATTCTGCAAAGGGCATGCTATGAGAATGCCATCCACACTGTGGCACCTTGTTTGTAGATGGAAAGGTGGCCCTCTCAAGATAAGATAAGAGACATCCTTATCACTTCACGAGCATAGATGGGTTAGAGGTGTTTCAATCCCTCTCATATTCAAAACTGTTGGTCAACGGGTCCAGGTCCTATATTAAATGTAACAGAAAGGCATGGCCAAGATTACCACTGATTGCTTGGGCTTTAGGCCCTTTACAACTATATGGAGCAGGTCACAGGTCATACAAATGAATTTCGCACAGGAATTCTACCAGTAATAGAAGAGCTAATAGTCCGGGGAAAGAAGAAGAAGAAAAATGTTTTTTCCTGAATAATTTATTACTGTCGATCTATGGAACATGGTCAAGGTCAATATATATCCATACAAAACATGCAAAATGCACGTATATTAGGTTGGATATGACCAATGGTTTTTTCAAATTCTTCTTAATCTTTTTAGTTCTTTTACTAGTTTTTCCATATTTTGGGGCATTTGTATCTCATTCTAGAATGGACTCTGCATTACCATATTGATCATACAACAAACAGACATGATCAGCGTTGGCAAGCAATGAATTTACTTCTAGAGATGATGTTTATTTCTTCAGTCTTCTGATTCTAACTATGTTACTCATACATTTCAAAAATGGGTGTATTTTTTAATATTTTGATCTATTCAACAATGGAATCTACCCTTCACCATTGATCATACAGCAAATGAACATGGTCAGGATTGATTAGTGGCAAGAGTGATGTTTATTTCTATAGTCATGTGGATCTAAAGAACCATGTTCACATACATTTAAAAAATGGGTGTACTTGGGATTATTTTTGTCTCATTCAATAATCCACTCTACCCTTTCCCATCGATCATACAACAGATGAACCTGGTCAGGAATGACTAATGGCAAACAATGGATTTCTATTTAGAGTTTATGTTTATTTCTGCATTCATGTGGTTGCAAACAACTATGCTTCTTTTCTTTTCTGTGTTTTTTTTTTTTTTGGAAGATAAAATTATTTCATTTCACTGAAAAGGGTAAGCTACAGACAAGCAAGCCCAACAGATACTATTCTTTGAGCCACCTTCAATGATAGAAGGGGGTGGGGACAAAATTTTTAGCTCTCTAATCCCTTGGCCTAGGGCCTGAACCTCCACCTCATTGGTCCAGAAACTCCAATGAGGCCCAACAACTATTTTACATTTTTACTTACACATTCCAGAAAATGGTGTTGAGCACATGCCCGGTGCTTCACTTCTAATGTTTGTGTCATGCCCAAGACATACTCATGCCCCTCCATACGAACTTGTTAACAATTGGGTGTCTTGAAGTCATTGTTTCCGGTAGAGAACACGTGTATCCGTATCATTCATGCTCGCATGCCCACATACATGCATCAATAAGAAGACTACTTGCTGCTGTTTATTTAGAAAATAAGTTCTGCTATAGGATGACAGTTACCTTTGAACCATCTTTAGACCACCGTGCACCGTAACCTTCAACAACCCTTATCTCAAAGACACGGTCGTGGGGTTGAATTATATAGATATTCATCCAGCAACAATGAGTAATTAAGCAGCTGATTACATTCAGGGCATGTCTATTCTTATCAGAATCTGAAGAAGCAGAACTTTAGCGTCAATGCCATTGCTAACACAAGTTAAAAGGAAAGGAATTACAATATTTCCAAAGGTGGGAAAAACTCACATCATATGCTCATTCACACACAGTTCACTGTCAAGCTACCAGTAGAAAAACAGTTTATTGTGGAATTAAAGGAGGGAATGTTTGAAAACATGCTTACCATTTCCACCAAAATTACCCCACCAGCCATTGCTGCTCCTGTTAACATGCTTAGCTAAGGCCCTTGCTCCATCAGTTAAGGTGCTACCTCTAACCTCCATCCAAACAAGTAAATAATGTATAATCATTCAAGAGAAACACTGTTTAAGAAGATCCAAAGAATTTTTTTAGTCAACAGAGTCATAGACCCTAGAAATGGATGCCACTATGTAAGATGAGAGATCTTTTACTTATTTCCAACCAGTAGGGCATACAAAACAACTCAGTTCCTGCCAAAATAGGATAAATTACCTGACAGGACAGAGTCATGGTTGTGAACACAAATTAGGGCCCGTTTGGATGCAACCTCCACAAAAGGAGGTTTCCTCAAAAGTGGTTCTCTCTGTAATTTTGTCAGTCAACTTGCTGAAAACCAATCCAAACAGCGTCTTCGCAAAAGGAGTTTTCAGCGAGTGGGATCTTTAGCGACTATTTTGACAAGTAGATATCAAAACAGCTTTTGCGGAAGTGCATCCAAATGCACAACATGAACTGAGGTTTGGCTCGAAACAGCACTTAGGCGTCAAATGCCCCTTTTGAGGGTGTGTCTGAATGGACCCTTGGAAACTTGAAGCTTGAACAGAATTTTATAATGTGATAAGGTAACTAAGAAGTTTTTAAGTAGTTGCTTATGATATTATCATCATAACTGGGGATATGCTTAATGGATTTCTATCTTACATTTGGCTGATGAGGCATCATAAATGATGTCAGGAGAGCCGATCGTGATGGAGGAAGTGAATCTAGAACTGTTCCCGCCGTATGCATCAAACCGAGAAGACTCCCGATGCCATTATAACTCAATCCCTGGAGAAAATGTAGATAGGGTTTAGAAAGCAGACTGACATTATTTAAAGTCAAAGACTTCTTTTAGGGATGAGATGGCCTTTGAAGGCCAACAGGAAAAGAAAAAAACAACTGGATTGCAACTCTATACCACTGTAATTGCTAGTAGAGTTTTAAATCTATAAATAACTAGCACAGAAAAAAGAGAAAATGTATTATACAGCGAGTCTTTAATAACATCCATCCAAGTGCTTGTAACCTTTTACGCATCAATGGTGCCTATACATTGCATTAATTTATGGGATGGTCTGCCTAATCTCTTATCTCTATGCAGGTAGCTAAACCTTATCTATCCTAGTCGTGCTAATAGAGCTCCAATTGCTAATCAGAGTAAACATGTGTGTGCGCGCGCGCGCATGTATTCCAATCCATCATAACATGAAAACCTAATTTGCAACGGAATAAATGGATTCCAATTCTTCACAACATCAGACAAGGAAATCACCCTGAACTCGGGGGGTGCAAAGTCCAAGAAATCACCACAGAGAATCATAAAGCTTAATTTTTCGGTCGATACATCTTTTCCATCGAAGGTTCATAGATGGCACCAACTGAAATTGCGTCTTTAGATAGCACTTGAGATGCTAAGCGTGCGGAAGCTTAGAGCGGAGCTAGTAGAACTATACCAATGTCCTAGAGGGGGGGGAGGGGGTGATTAGGACTGTTAAAAAATCCTTTTTAAAACCTCTTGCCTAATTAAACTAATTAGCAATTGTAAACTAATTAAGCAAAGAAACTCAGCTTCCAAGCTTAAGTGGGTCCAATCACAAAGCTAGCATATAATAAGCAATTAAACAACCTAGCCTAAGCATGCATAGATAATCAAATGATTAAACTAATCAAGGACCTAATGTATGCAACCTAAGTAGACTATATGAGAGTGGATCATATAAGCTCAAGTCCACTCTACTTAGTGAAATTACATCTTGTATGTGGATGTGCCTATCTAGTGCCTAGCATACATTCTAATCAAGCATGAATAATTAAGCAATTAAACCATACAAAGTTAGATTAACAATGTGCTCAACTCAATAACAAACGCAAGCATGTATAGTGGCTCGGTCACCCTATTCCACTTTCGGTTCAAGTACTCACCCTTGTGAGCACACCGGCATTCACTAGGAAGTTTAAATCAGGTTCCTCCCAACCCAAGGGTTTAAACGGTTTCACCCTACCGAGGAGTTTAACAAGGTTCCTCCCAACCTATAAAGGAGATTTTAAGGTTCGTCTCTCAACCTAAGAGTTTGACAAGGTTCCTCCCAACCCTTCAGTTCCAATCCAAGAACCTAGCATATACTCTCGCTGAAGGCTCCCCACGGAGACTTGTTCGAGTTTGTAAATCCAAACTCTCACACTCAATCCTCACCGAGCAAGAAGTGCAACCAGACTCTCAATATGACAACTTACTTGTCAAATGAGCCCCTTGTTTAGCGCCGCTTCGGGTTACTTGATCACCCCTCCCGTGTTTTAATCAACTCTCCTTAGCTCCCCCGTTCGTATTGCCTGTGCGTTGCCAATGCCTCAGCTACACTTGATCAATTACCTTGCATGGATGCTCTTTGATATGCCCAAGGTAATAGGAGGGTAGGTTTGAGATCTCTACAACTAATAGGAATGGGTTACCTAAAGTATCTCACCTACAAGGATCTCATCATAGAGTTTTGGATAGAAATATAACTATCAAGTTTTATCCAAACTCTAAAGATCAAGAGGGGCAAGAGCATCTTCTTCTTTGAGCTTGAAATGCTCCATTCTTATTTTAAATCACAAGGAAGATGTCTTGCTAGGATTAGGATTTGAGCCTCTAATGGTCTCCAACAATGGTGGCTTCAATCTCCTCAAAATCCTTCTTCTTACCCCAAAAATTGAGCCTAGCCTTTATATAAACAAAGTCCCAACAAACATAAAATGGCTATAAAACGGCTATATCCGACCGGTCGTCCCTTAACTCGATCGGTCAGACTAGGGTCCTCAACCGGTCAGTCGACCGGTCGAATATATGGCCTGGGATGGAAAAAAAACTCACTGTCCCAAATTGGTCAGTCACCAACCAGTCCAGCAACCAGTCGAATTAGGCCCAGCTAATACATTTGCAAGCTGTCCCATTTAAGCCTTCTGCCGACTAGTCGGACGACCGGTCTAAGGCATGAACTCCTGTTGTTTTTCAGTTTTGTTTTACAGCAGTTCATGCAACCTCTTGGCCATCCTTTTGGTGATCTTTTGAGACACCTAAGGCTAATCAAAGATGACTAAGGGTATGCCTAATGGTCACGGTCATCTAGAGGTTTGAGTTTTGGTTTGGTTCAAGGTTAAGCTTCACCAAGGCATCACTTATACATGTTTCTTCTTCCTTGATGCAGCAGGTCCGCTTAAGTCTTCGGTCTTCGTCTTCTTTAAGCTCAACCAATACTAGACTCACTAACCTAAGTAACTGACAAATAAGGTGCACTAAAATGCACTAACACCAACTTCCAATATATTACCTCGGGGAGTGAAAAGGCCCATCTCCCCAGCCCATGAAGAGATAAAAATGGCACCATTTAGGCATCCTTGAACACCCCTAAAAGATAGAATAATCCCATACAGCCCAAGCCACTTTGCAATGAAAGAAAAGATGGCTGCCCAATTCTTCACTCTCCCCACACATGATTGTTGGGTAAAGCAAGCTCCCTCTTCCAAAGAAGAATGATTGTAAGTTTGTAACGTTTCGTCAGCCAAGGGCATGATAAGTTGATCCATTAGGATAAGATGTTACACCAAACATTTCCAAATTTTCCAGTCCTCAGGCATAGGGTCAATACTATAGAGGAGTCTCTTGTTATTTCTTGTTTTGTGTTCAGCATTTGGTACTCCTGCAGAGTACCATATTGTAACTTTAGTAACTCTATAATAAGTTTTTTTTGTGGTTGGTTGCTCAAGTGAGAAACCATCTATGTTTCTCCTAAAACTCTCTTCTCTCTCTCTCTCTCTCTCTCTCTCTCTCTCTCTCTCTACTCCTCCATCTCTACTTTCCTCTCAAGTCCTCTCTCCTCAACTAATAGTAGCCTCCTGTAAGTCAGAAGCTCAGGAAAATGAGTCAATTTCCTCATGAAGGCTTCGAAGCATGTCATTCCAAACCCCGATTCCCCCCCCCCCCCCCCCCCCCCCCAAAAAAAAAGAAGCTTCCTCATTGACTGAAAGAGCAAAAAGAGTGGAAAGGGGGTGTCAATGGGGCTTGGAAATATGTCGTATCCAAAACATATCCACACCAAGCATAATCAATATTCAGCATAAACCTAGTAACCATGTCTTATAAACATGTCATGTTCAGGCACCATCATCATAAATAAGGTTGTCAGTGGGTTGGTTTCAAGTTGGATACTGGTGTACCCCTATCCATACCTAAGGAAATCAGAGTCTGGTCTATTGGGTTCAGACATGGGTTCCATATATGAGGTACCAGATCCAAACTCGGTTGCCTGAAATTCATTCCATAGGAATACAAACTCAAATGGGAGCAAGCAACCAGAAGCTTACATGAACTATGTTAGCCATTGAAATGTATGGTTGAACAGCTGATCTTGAAACACAAATTGCAAGAACACCGTTTGATTTTTCCTTCTCTTCTGTGTAAAACTTCCGGTAGATTTGTACACCTGAAAATGCCATACAGTTAATGTTCAAGGTTCACACAATTTTGTATCCACATTTTGTTCAAAATCAGTATGTAAGGAAAACTACAATACGCATGCAGCGAGGAAAAACCCACATATTAAAAAAGAAAAGAAAGAAAAAAAGAAGGAAAAAAAAAAAAAAAAGCCTAACCCTACTAAAAGGACTAACTGTCCAGTGACCTGTCAATGAGAAGATCCAGTTTATCCACCCCTGACTTCGTAAGATCATCAGCTATGCTGTTAGCTTCTCTTCGAGGAGTGAACAAAAGAAATGGTGAGGCCCCTATACCAATCCCTTACTTCTTCCATGTTGTTAGTCAATCTCCAAGGAATTGGCAACCTCTCTCCCAGGAAATTGCATTGCTAGAATCCCCTTCAATAATAGCCGGAAGGAGGTTGAGGTCTGTGATCAGCTTCACCGTATGAAATAAAGCAACGGCCTCTGCAGCACAGGCATCACTGCGTCAGTGATGCCCAGCAGTCCAGAAAATCTAATCAACACTGTCACGCATATTGGATTTGTCCTGCATTTCATGGCCCTGATGAAACGGACCAATGGATTTCTGCTATTTTTCATGATAGAGAAGTTCCTGCCTGAAGTTCTAGGTAGAAATGGTTTTTATCACAATAAAGGCAGGAAACTGCCTCACTGGATGTTCATCCAAACAATTGGAAATCAATTTGGCACATATAAGGGGAAGGTACAATCTAAAATATCAGAACTGCACGTGGCAAGAAAATTACAAGGGACAGAGGTCCTGATGACGACTTTCAATGCCTTGGGTCAATAACTAATGAGAGTGGACAAATAATGAAGGATGTTGCCCATAGAATTCAAACTGCGTGGAAGAAATGGAGATGTGCCTGTGGAGTTTTCTGTGATCATCATGTACCACTCAAGCTGAAAGGGAAATTTTATTGGATAACTATAAGACCACCCATGCTTTATGGAACAGAATGTTGGGCAATTTAGGAACAATGTTCATAGGATAAGCGTACCTGAAATGAGGATGTTGAGACAGATGAGTGGCAAGACGAGGAAGGATAGAATCAGAAATGAATGCATTCGAAGGAACTTAGGAAGTAGCACCAATATGTAATAAGATGAGGGAAAGTAGACTTGGATGGTTCGTCATGTGCAATGGAGACCAAGAATTGCTCTAGTTAGAAGTGAGTTGGTACACGTCGAAGGCTCTAAAATGGCAAGGGGTAGGCCCAAAAGGATGTGGACGGAGGTCGAAAAGACTTGATAACCTATGGTCTAACTGAAGGTATGGCCCTTGATAGGGTGGAATGGCAAAACAGGATTCATATAGCCAACACCAAATGAGTAGGATAAGGCTTAGATGATGATGATGGGCGGACATTGACTGTCTCGTAACTCCATCCTTGGTCAATGAGTCCCCAAACCTCTAGCTACTCATGACTCATGAGCACCATAGAAACATATCTCAAGGAGAACACAAATCTTGGATATCTTCCACTACATCCACTCATCTACATGGCCTCAAATTCTCCTAACTAATCCATCCAATAATGTGGCGACATGTGCGAACGGCCATGAAAGTGACAGAAGATGCTGACAAAGGTGGCATAGATAATCAGCACACACATATGATCCTCCGAGAGACTCAAGCAACAGAACAATGGCAGCCCACGAGAACATTGGATTCCGTAAGTGACTCAACAGGAATCGAGCAATTTCCTTCAACAATAGTTGGAGTCTCACAAAACCTTCATTTTGAAAAATAAAATTCAATATAGATTCGTTGATTTCCGAAGTTACACATTTCATATATTTACATATTTAGGAGGGGATGGTCTGACAATCCTAAAAATCGTAAACAAAACTCTAATTTGAAATCGTGACCTATCTAACAACTAACAAATAAAGAAAGAAAAGGCAGATAAGGTTGGAAATTCATTCTTCATGTAGGACCAATAATGGTGACCCACGTGCAATGTTTCTTAGCCCTAGATCATGCATGCATTAGACTCTCTGGGTTGGAAGAAACTTGCCCTCAAGTTTGTAACGATGAGGGCCTTCTTAGACACTAAAGAAAAATGATGATGTAATCCTCCTCATTTAGTCGGTTGTATTGAATCATGTGATTGGGGTCTTTCGCATCTTCACAACATGATGTGCATGATCTTATTGTGATCAAGTTGTGACCAACTTAATTGTCATTCTTAATTAGATTTCACCTGACCGTTGATTTCTCCTTCTAGCCAATGGTTGTTGCAACCACATGAAATGGTAGAAGTGTCGGTTGATCCAACCATTGATTCACCAGAAAATGCATAATTTAGTCTATCAATGGTGGATTCATCTAGGATCAAAATTTCTTCGAGCACTTCTATCTTCATTCTATTGTCAGCATCAGCTCATCACCACCCCTAACTATTGAACACCATCTAGGTACCAACACAAGTCCATCAACATCATTGACCACCATTAACATCAGTGGCCAACAAGACCATTGAGGTCGTCTAATCTAGCCAATCTATTTGTCTAGCCTTCAACATCTAACATCCAAGCCACCGTCCAATTCTCAATCCCATTGATTATTCGTTAAAAAAATCATGTTCTCCATTCTTCAACCCATTACAACCGTTTAAACGTCAATCCTCATATTTCTAACCATAAACCGTCCAATTTTCTAGTTGTTTGTAATGGCACATTTGAAAACAAGCCTATCACCACCCAAACATCCCTACATCTCCGCAATGCCATGTGTTCAAGGCCATGGACGCAATGCCAATGGTACCATGCGCACAAAACAAGCAACTGAAAATCATAGGAAGGAGACCAAATTTCTTGAAAGGCAAATAAATCATTGGAAAGATGCATCATGTTTGCATCGAATCTCAACGGTTGGATGCCATTGATCACCATCCAATCGCCCTCTACACAAATGTAAATCATTGATTGATGTCCCTACACACAAAGATGGTTTAGGCTCCTTTAATGTCCAAGTCTAGTGAAGATTTTGAGCATCTCTTCATTCACAACTATGTGCCCGTTGTAGATTTTGACTTTAATAGAACGCACATCTTCAAAAAACATGAGTCCACTGAGTATATTGACATCATAAGTAACTTGATATATGATGAATCAAATGTCGATGAAGATGAAGTGTTCAAATATATTCTAATCCTAGATTATCCACTGTTAATGAATCAAAATATGCATTTTGTAATGAATCAACGATTAGATCAACTAACACTACGACTACAACAACTGTTGACTAGAAAAACCAATCAACGGTCAACTACAATTAAGTCGGTCACAACTTATTCGACGAAAACTAAGTCATGCACTTGATGTTGTGAAGATGCCAAAAACCCAACAACTCGATCTATTGTAACCAATTAAACTAGAAGGATTACATTATTAGCTTTCTCCAGCGTCGAAGAAAGTCCACATTGATTCAAACTCGAGAGTGAATTTCTTCCAACCCGAGAAGTCTGATATGGGCATGATTAAGGTCTAAAAATACATTGTGCGTGGACCATCATTATGAATCCCGCATGAAGATTGACTTTCAACTTCATCCGTCTTTTTTTCCTTATATGTTAGTTGTTAGACAAATTATGATTTCGAATAAAAATTTTACTAGGATTTTTTAAAATTAAGAAATTATCTCCTCTCTAAATTGTATAAATAAATGTAATATAAGGGCTTTGCAAATCAATGAATTGATATTGAATTTTATTTTTCAACACTAAGGTTCTGTGATATTCTAGCAATTGTTTAAGGAAATTGCCTAATTCTCATTGAGTTGCTCACGAAATCCGACATTTTCGCATGTTGTCATTGATCCGTTGCTTACGACTCACACAATATCACGCATGTGTGCTGATTATTTGTATTGTCACTACACTTTTATGACAGTCTTCACACATCACTACAATGACCTATTCGGATTAAATCACATTAGGGCTCGTTTGGGAGCTTGTAAATGGAGGTAATGGGAAATGGAATTTGAGATAAATGAATTGGGAGTAAATGGCTTAATCAGTTGTGTTTGGATGGGAGTAAATGAAATGCATTTGAAATCCAAATATTCTGTTTCGATGGGAGTAAATGGAAGGAATTGGAATGCATTAGAATTTGTCAATATTATTCACAAGAACATATGTGATATCCCCAATCAGCTTTAATATCCCAAATGATTGTACTACGTGATATCTAACAAAATGATTGTAATATGCCCATCGAAATTATTATTTTTTTAAAGTTAACATTTATTGAAAAACCCGCACAAAGCAAGAAAAGAATACAAAAGCATAAACAAAAAAATTACAAGACAAAGAAAAGACAAAAATTAGCAGCTAAGTCTACATTTACAAATCCAGCCCAACCCGAGGCAAGAAACTTGATTTTGCTAATAACAACCTCTACACTAATCTTCTCATTACAGAAACACCACCCATTCTAGGCTCCCCAAACAACATACAGCACGGCCATGAGAATCATCCTCCAATTAGCCTTTTCAGATTTACCTGCTCCTCCCCCATGCCAAGCCCAAAGTAGATCATCCACCAATTCCGGCATAACCCAATCAATCTTGAGTAAATGAAGGAAATACTCCCACACTTTCCGTGCAAAAGAACAATGAATGAACAAATGATAGATTCAGCATTTTCCATACACATGATACATATATTGGGAAGAATTAATGCTCTTCTCTAAAGATTATCAATGGTGAGAACCTTCTTATGCCCAACCAACCAAATGAAGGTTGCAACTCTAGGAGGGGCTCCATAGAACCAATGTTGATGAGGGAATGGATCAAGATTGTTGCCATTCGAATCACTAATCAACTTGAAGAATGACCGAACAGAGAATCTCCTCGATTTAGGCACCACCCAAACCATTGAATCTCCTTCCAATGGAGACGAGCAAGCCTCATGCAAAAGAGCAAGAAGGCCAAATAACTCAACAATTTCTTCTCCCATCATATTTCTTTGGTAAGGAGGCTCCAAACAACAGAACCTCCACTCCAAATGAAACAATCCGCCACCACAGGGCAAGGGAAGCCACTCTTGGGAAGATATCCTGAAGCGCCCTATCTCCACACCACACATCCACCCAAAACCGGATATGGAGACCATTCTCAAGCACAAAGGAAATCCCTCTACAGCCCAAATATTATGTCAACACTATTGTTGTCCATGTATTAGAGGTTCTATATAGAGATGATCTCTTAACAAACCATTCCCCTTCCTGCATACCATACTTGCTAGCTATTGTCTCTCTCCAAAGTCTTCCCGCTTTCGAAGCAGATCTCCAGACCCATTTCCCAAGGACAGCTAAGTTCATATCACCCAAATTACGAAACCCAGCACCACCTTCAATTATTGGCTTGCACCCCTCCTCCCATTTAAGGAGGTGAAATTTTCTAGCATCCCAAGTTCCTTTCCAAAAGAGATCCCTTCTCAACCTTTCAAGCCACTCCAAAACCGATTTGGGGCAGTTAACTAGCTTGCACTTAATTCTTTCAATGATTTTATCCCAAATATGAAGCGTCGACTTCCCAATACATAAAAGAAGCCCTAAATATGTTGAAGGAAAGGATCCCAATTTCCACCCAAAGATGCCAACCAGCCTGCTCAAGTCATCACCATTAATATGAATACCCAACATTTCTGATTTGGAAACGTTAATTTTCAACCCTGAAACTGCTTCGAAACAAACCAGAACTTTGCGTAAATTATCCACCGAAACCGCACCCGCCTCACAAAACAAGAGTATCATCAACATGAAATTATGCATTTTGGATCAACACACTTGTATAGGCGTATGCGTGCGGAAGCTTGTAGAGCAACTAGTATGATGGCTAAGTCCTAGAGGGGGGGTGATTAGGACCCTTTAAAAAAAAAATCGCCCACTTAACAATTTTATCAAATTAAACTACGTAAGCAAGAACACTTCGACTTCCAAGCCTAAGTAGGTCCAATCACAAGACTAGCATGTGTTTTAAGCAAAAAGCTACCTAGTCCAAGCATGCATAGATAATTAAATGATTAAACAAATCAAGCTACTAATCTATGCAACCTATGTAGACTAACAGAGTGGATCAATGAGCTCAAGTCTACACTACTAGTGAAAGTACATCTTGTGTGTGGATGTGCCTATCTAGTGCCTAGCATACATTCCTATCAAGCATTCATAATTAAACAATTAAACACACAATGCTAAGATAACAATGAGCTCAAATCAATCACAAACACGAGCATGTATAGTGGTTCGACTTTGGGCCTACTCCACTCCCGGTTCAAGTACTCAACCCCATTGAGCACACCGGCATTCACTATCGGAGGTTTTAAATGAGATTCACCTCTCGACCTTTACACGAAGGTTTTACCGGTTCACCTCTCAACCATAAACGAAATTTTTGGACAAGGCTAACTCTCAACTCGATGCACGTTCACTCAGGTGTCGAAGGCTCCCCCTTGGAGACTAATTTAGGCCCGACAAACATGCCAAGGAACAGCAAACGTCCCTAGTTGTCTTAGACCCGACAAACATGTTAAGGATCGGCAAACTACCCTAGATCGAGTTTGACAAATAAACTCTACACTCAACTCCCACAGGGAATTGAGTGGAATGACTCTCAATAAAGGCAACTTTACTTGTCGGATGAGCCCCTAGTTCAGCGCCACTTCGGGTTGCTTGATCTCCGCTCTCCCGTGCTTCAATCAGCTTCTCTTGCTCCCCCAATCGTGTTGTCACTGCGTCGCCAATGCCTCAGCTACACTTGATCAATCACCTTGCTTGTAATGCCTTTGAGATGCCCAAGATGATAGGAGGGTGGGTTTGAGAACTCTACAACTAATGAGAATGGGTTGCCTAGAGTTGCTCACCTACAACGATCTCATCTTGGAGCTTTGGATAATGATTTAACTATCAAGAAAGATCCAAACTCTAGAGATCAAAGAGGAGCAAGATCATCTTCTTCTTTGAGCTTGGAATGCTCCATTCTTGTGTTAAATCACAAGGAAGATGTCTTGTAAAGGTTAGGATATGAGCCTCAAATAATCTCCAACAATGGTGACTTCAATCATCTTAAAATCTCTTTACTTACCCCTTAAATCGAGCCAAGCCTTTATATAAAAAAGCCCCCAACGGCTATAAAACGGCTATAAACGGCTCTGACTGACCGGTCGGACTGGGGTCCTCGACCAATCGGGCGACCGGTCAAATTAGTGGCCCGGACAGATAAAAGTTGTTGTCTCGAAAAGGTTGGTCGCCGACCGGTCGAATTAAGCCCTGAGACAAGTGATTTTCATGATAAGCCGCTGTCTCATTCTGGCCATCTGTCGACCGGTCAGACGACCAGTCTTAGCATGTTTTCTGTTGATAATTTCCTTTGTGTTTTGCAGCAGCACATCCAACCTCTTGGCCATTCTTGGGTGATCTTTTAGGACACCTAAGGCCAATCTACGATGACTACAAGTATGCTTATTGGGTCAAGGTCATCTAGAGGTAATGGTTTTAGGTAGGTTCAAGGTTAAGGCTCACCAAGGCATCTCTTTTACCTGTTTCTTCTTCCTTGACGCAGCAAGTCCGTCTTGAGTCTTCGGTCTTCGTCTTCATTAAGCTAAACCGACACTAGACTCACTGACTTAAGTGATTGACAAACAAGGTGCACTAGTATGCCACAGAAAAGTGCACTAACACAACATACTGAACGTGGCTTAATTTGGGGCATGTTGAAAGACATTTTAAACCCACTAAATAAACTATTTTACTCCCCTATATGAATCATCATATTAGGGGCTTCTCCTATCACAACAAACAAATAAGGGGACAATGGATCCCCTTGCCGCAAACATCTTGATGCCTTGAAGAACCCTTTTGGAGATCCATTTACTAGAATGGAGAAATGAGCCAATTGTAAGCATTCCATGATCCACCCTCTCTGCTTCTCTCCACATCCCAACTTAAGAAGCATACAATCAAGAAAATCCCAATCCACATGGTCGTAAACCTTTTCGAAATCCAACTTACAAACCAATCCCTCATGACCCTCCCTGTATCTCGAATCTAAACATTCATGAGCAATGAGCACACAATCCAAAATCTGCCTTCCCGCTTTGAACGCACCTTGATTATCGGATATAACCTTAGATAAAACGTTCCTGAATCTGATAGCAAGAATCTTGGTCAGAATTTTGTAAGGACCCCCTAACACGCTAATCGGTCTAAAGTCCTTGAGATGGTCCACACCTTCCAACTTAGGAATTAGCGTAACAAAAGTTGCCCCCAGCACTCTCTATAGACGGCTCCAACGCAAAAATTCCATATTGAAGTCCAAAACATCCCACTTGACCACTTGCAAAAAAATTTAAAAGAATAACAACGGAAAGCCATCTGGACCCTGTGGCCTTTTCCCCGCAAAAAGAAAATACATCTTCTCTAATCTCCTCCATAATCGAACTTTCAAGAAGCAAGGCATCCTCACCTGACGAAGTAGCAAACTCAAGAGATTCTAGCTGTGGTCTATTCCAACAATTAGCAGAAAGAAGGCCTTCATAAAAATTTACTATCGCATCACAAATCTGATTTTTTTTATGGGAGGACCTAGATCCATCCACCACCAAATGAGAGATCTTGTTTCCTCGCATCCGAGCGCTCACAATGATATGAAAATATTTGGTATTCTTGTCCCCCTCCTTCAATCAAATTGCCCTTTACCTCTGGCGCCATTTAATCTCTTCTTCTTTAGTTCAGGAGGCCAACAACGATTGAAGATCTATCCTCTTTGCTCTATCTACGTCTGACAGCCTACCATCTTCTTCTAAAAGGTTCAGCTCATGAATTTCAACCACCATTCTATCATATTTTACTTCTCTGGCCCCCAACACTTCCTTCTTCCGTAGCTTAATTTCATCTTTCAACATCTTAAGCTTTTTACTAAGTTTGAAACCATCACATCCTTCTACAACAAAAGAAGCCCACCAATCAGCAACCAACTGCTCAAAGCCATCTACTTCTAACCAAGAGAACTCAAATCTGAACAGCTGAGGACCCCAATTTTCATCCTCAGTTTCCAGCACTGTAAGACGATGATCTGACACTTCACTAGGAAGCCTTCGATGGCAAACAACGGGAAACTTTCCTAACTAATCTGCGGACACCATAAAGCTGTCCAACCGAGATAAATAAGCATTAGCTTGCCCATTTGACCATGTGTACCTAGACCCAACCAAAGGAAGATCAAACATCTCACAACAATTCACCTAACCAGCGAAATTCCTCATGCTTCAAGACACAGGACCACCAGAAGATTTTTCATGAGAAAATCCCACCACGCTGAGATCGCCACCCACACGCCATGGGGAATCCCATTTTTTCCTAACAAAATCTAGCTCCACCCAAACTCGATCATGTAGTCTGTACAAACAGGGTCCATGCACCGCAGTAAAAACCCACTAGAAACCAAGAGCAATATCACAAAGCAGAACAAAGAGAGAGAAGGAACCAGAAAAGGAATTAACTTTCCTCGATATATTCGATTTCCAGGCTACTATCAAGCCCCCCGCAGCCCCATAAGCATTAGTAGAGACCCAATCTTTCTGAGAAAAACCCCAAACAGTCTATAATACCTCTATTAATAGATTGACGCTTCGATTCCTGAATCGCAATAATATATGCCTTTGCTTTCCTACACACCTTCCTCACATGAGCCCTCTTGACCTTACATCCAAGGCCTCGCGCATTCCAGGATAAAATGATCATTGGATACTAACTTTACCCAAATGCACCCTCTTCCCATCACTTACTTTGCCTGCTGCATCGTAATTAATTGAACAGGCGAGACTGAGTAATTCTCTCCATTCCTTAGGATTCTTCTTAGGCATTGTTTCCTGCACATCTTGTTGATGCAGCTCAGGATCTAACAAAGTGAAAAAACTTTACCACATCTTCATCGCTTACTTTGAAAGATAGGTCTACCTTCCCTCCCACTCTCTCGAGGATATCTTTAGCCCAGAGAAATTTCTCCCCAGAGATTTATTCTTCTTGATTGGCAAGAATGGAACTACCAATTGACATACCATTGATGTGGGGAGGTCTCTTACTAGAGTCTTGAACCAATTTCCCCACACAAAGAGGGGTAACAAAACATCGCATCTTCTAGAAACTCCCCACCCACCCCACCTCTATGTAAAAGAAAGCCCCCAACCTCCGGGTCTTTAAAATTTGAGGATCTCTGTTGAGACTTCCCCCTCAACCACTGCCGCAACCACCCATTGAAATTCATCTCGAGGATTCTAGAAGACATCATCGCCATGGACAATGGTCGAGCGATCATGCTAAACTCAGGGGGAAAAGACAATGCCATTAGCTCTTACGCTGGAGTCGAAAACCAACTCCCCTTCGACAGTTGTATCTCCTTTCCCGGGGCTATGAAGAAAGAAAGCCTCTTTCGGGATATAAACAGGGTATCAGCCTCCCACATGCGATAGAGCAGCACATGAGCCGAGGATACAGTAAAGTTCACATGAGTTGGAGAACTTATAATAGTCGAGGATGAACTCGGGTCATCTAAGACACATGCCGCCTTAATAGCAGAATCGTCTTCTGATCCATCATTCTCGTCCTGCCACATGTCCGAGTCTGAGAAATCCCCTTCATCTGATTGAAAGTCCCAAGCCAAGGATCGAGGCGACGAAAAAATTGTCTCCTCGTCTCCCTCATGAAGACGTGTGGCCTGAACCAGACTGCCAACCTCTAGCTCGAGGTGAAAAGATAGGCTCGGATTGGTTGAAAGCTCTAAACCTCCTGCCGAATCTAGGCTCCAAGAGGAGCAAACTTCTTGAGCTCCCGCAGAACACCAAGTGCCACATGTCTTCACGTGATCTTCCCCTCTCCCACCTACCACATCTCCTCCAATCCCCACCTCACACGCACCTTCGAAATGCAGCGGTGCTCCTACGGAGTAGCTGAGCCGTGCACCCTCATGGAAACGCCATCGACCGCCATTGCCAATTCCGTCCTCCCGGCCTTCCCTCCCCCTCCAAATGCTTCCCCATCTGACTGAAATCTCTCTAGGTCTCACCACCTTTACTTTGAGCTTGAAAAGTTCTTTCGCTATCAATGCCGAGACTGAATCCGAGAGCCGAGAGGCTCTGTTCTTCCTTATGCATGCCCTGATCACTCTCAGCTCTTCACCTGAACTCGTAGCCGCATCGATATCCTTCACCTCCCCCAAGCAAGAAGCAATTTCCGTAAAAAAATCAAGAAACCAGAATTCCAAAGGCACTCCCCAAATCAAGACCCAAACATCTTCCCATCCAAACACTGACATATCTTCCCATCTGTGAAGGCTTGTAATCGGACTTACCCTGTTCGCATTTCCTTCAACCAGAACTCTTCAAACATCCGCCTCTGGCCTAAGACCAATCCAAACCTTGGAGAAGCCAAAAGGCTTAAGCAAAACAGCTTCCGGAGGCAACCCACAAGCTTTTGCAAGCCAAAGGGAGATCTGGGGGAGCGTGGCATAGGCCTCTGTCTTAGCAACCAGAGAATGCTTCAGAGTCTCCCACGATTTTTTCAATAACTAGAGGATTCACCTTGACCAACTTACCTCCTTCCTCAAACACAGCTACCCACTTCACTTCCTCTTTATTGTTACATCCCTCCTCACAACGCAATACCTTATCCGCACCCTCTATTATTTATGTTACTTTCTTTAGTTCATCCATAGTCTTTGGCTCTGTAATTCCACCATTTAGAATGTCTCAATAAGAAACACCATTAATTCCCTTTGTGATTATTGAATCCCCAATCCGCCGTTCAACCTCTAATTTGTCCTTGACAAGCCCAGCTACGGGAACTGAACTGGGATTCCTTCCCACCGCAATGTGGAGCTCTTTGTTCAATTCGGGGACAGAGTGAGCTCTCTGAACCAGAAGCATCTTCCCACCAAGGCTTTCCCCATGAATAATGGAGACAGCATGGACCACGTCTTCCATGCTCATTCAAACAAAAGCGAAGCCCCAACTACTCGTAGTTAGACGATCTTTGGGTAACAACACCTCCATTACCGCTCCAGCTCTTCTAAACACCCCAACAAAATTAATCAGCGACCAACCCTGAGGAAACCCAGCAACGTAAAGGGTTGGGAACTCATTGAGCTTCATTGCATGTCCTCCCTCAGCTCGCTGCTTTGGTCGTTGCCTCTTCACTTTTTTCCACTCTCCCCCTTCATCTCCCTCCATTGTTATATGCTTACCCTCGGTACCACCCTGCCCCTCTACTACCTTTCTTCCTTTTGAGTTTGAATCGCCATTACCGTTTAATATATTTCCCGACGAAGAAGAAGAAGACCTTAGAATCTCCCCCTCCCCCTTTCAAATCCATACACGTTTCCCTGCATTTCCCCTTCTCAATAGTGTGATTAAAACGATTTACTTCAAAAATCTAAAGAAATAGAATAATTGAAAGATAATTCCCAAAATTACACTCATCAGCATCAATTGTGTCCTCCCCACTGAAATATATACTTTTACCAAAAAATGAGGAAATTTAGCCTCAAGTGGGCCACAAACGTAAGGATCACAAACAAGCAACTCGCCAACGTTTTTTAACCGTCCATTTAGACGGCCAACTTTCGGACAGTTTTGATCATTCTATCAGTGTGATTTTAGTGATGTAGCCAATAATTGGATTGTTCGGAGAATCATTAGCGTGCCACATGTGTGGCGAACATGTGTAGCAGCACCTTTGTTTACTCGTGCACTCTCCAAGGGAGCTCAAAAGGGCATTTCACCCCCATTTACTTCCAAATCCTCTCTTAGAGAGGATTTCATTTACAGGCCCATTTACTCCCACTTCATTTCATTTCCATGCATTTACTCTCATCCAAACACACCTCAAACGCCATTTTTTTATGACGACAGGGTGGCCCCGCCCCTTTTTAAGGCTAGACTAATCCCTGCAGATGCACATTATCACCATATACCTCAAATGCCATTTACTCCCAATTCCCCCCATTTACTCCCATCTAAACGGCCCCTTAATAGAGTTGTACTCTAAATTCATAAAGTCGCCACCAAAAAAATTATTGTCATTATTGTTGTTATCATCATAATAGCCTTGTCCTAGCTATTTTGGGTCAGTGACAAAAGACTATAATCCCCCCCCCCCCCCCCCCCCCCCCAAAAAAAAAGAAAGAAAGAAAGAAAGGCAACACCATTACTTTTTATTCATCTGCCAACTTCCTCTAGTATTGCTACACAAAAAGATTCAATTCTACATAACCTCTCGTATTATCGAAAGGTCAATAATATCCTGCATATTTAAAATATATCCCATGTTGCAATGAGATACTTTGAAGAGACAACTTGAACAGAATATTGCTAAAACCATATAAAATAACACACGTGCGTGGACGCAAACACGATGTTACCTTCTTCAATTGTTTCAACTCCAGGAAGAACCCTTGCGAGACTCATTGCTTCCATCATCTCAGAAAAAGAAGCATACCATTTGACATTCTGCAAATTACCAGAGTTACTTTATGCACTGAAACGATGTAGGAAATAATATGCAAAAATGTACTTCTGAATATTTTGTAGTTGGTGAGTCGGGGAAAAACAAAGAATGGAATACTTTATTCATGTTTCTCGTGAAATACTTTACCTCATTTGGAGAGTGAATAGACCGATGATCATAATAAATGGCCGTTTGCTTTGTTTGAGGGCAACAAAAAGGGTCACTGCATGAGGTGTGTTTAAGGTTTAGAGATTTCCAAAAGAGGACTGTCAGGGGATTGGGGTATGTATTGTGATTTTTTTTATGAATTATGTATTCTGATATTTTAGTTTTGGGCAGATTATCTGTCGCCATCTCGTCCCATTGATCTCATAGCTTCCATTTTATTTATTTTTTCCTTTTTCAGTGAAGCTCCACTCTGATTAAAGAAAAAAATTCAAACCCATCATGCATGGCATCAAAATTACCATCACACAAAAGCATGGCACCATGGCCTCAAATTAATCCCAACATAATAAATTACAATAAAGAAACATATGGGCCACACATGGACAACATAAACCAGGTGAATGTAGCCACGATCATGCACAGCAGTACAGGCCAAATTCTTCCATCCATTAACCTCTGAGGAGGCTCTCGCATGGCATCTCCTTCATAATGATTGAAATACCTTATAGTCTGACATTGCTATCCTGATCTCATAAAGCAGAAGCCAGGGTTTGAGATATACACTACCAGCCAATCTTTCTTTTTTTATTTTGATTTGATACTGAACTATAGTTGCATGAGTTTTAGAGGGAGGGAGGGAGGGAGGGAGGGAGGGAGAGAGAGAGAGAGAGAGAGCAGGTCTCAAGTCCAACCAGTTGGACCACAAGTTATAGTCCACCCAGTAGAATACTTCCATCATGTTAAGTGCATGACTGATCCAACACATCCAATACCTTAGCCCTACCATGAGGGTCTCCTTATGCAAAAATCAGCCCTATCCACTCATCAAGTAGGCGACACCATAGGAAACAACATCTAGCCATTGATAAATAGGAAAATACGAGTGTAACCTATTCGATGAGTGGATATGGATGATTTTTGCACTAGGTGATCCTTGTGATAAGGCCAAGCTATTGGATGGGTTCGATGTCGCATGAACTTAAGAGATTCGAAGTTATCCGCTGGGTAAACCGTTACTTGTGGTCCAACCGGTTGGACTTGAGACCTGCAGGGCAATTTCATTTATGTTTAGGATGCATTAGCATCTGTGAGACTGCTAATCAACATTATTTTTTCCTTGTCAGAGTACAAGAGGACTTCAGCCCATTAGGATGTTTATGTTTATCATTGTTTGTTTCAATCCCGTAAACTTAGCGATGCAGGACAGCCCTAAATATGATGCATGCTCATGAACACAATTATTCAACGGCAATAAAAGCAACAATAATAATGAAATCTAGCATTAATCATCATAAACTAAGAAAAACATAAAGGAAACATGCAATGGAACGGGCCATCATCACAACCATGTAGTATGGGATTCAATTAGTGCATAAGTTGGATCCGGCGAGGGATGGAACCTCCAGATCTTGCATGGCTTTACCCAATCGATCAATGAAAATCACTACTCCGAAGAATCAGGAAGTTTCTCGGATTAGGGATTTGGGAATTTGGGGTTTTAGGGTTTATTTTGATTCCTAAAGTTGATCGAGGAAGGATTGGCAAAATAGAATATAGAAAGAGAAAAATGATTACCTGGAAGAATCTGGAGGGACACAAGAAGAAATCAGAAGAAGAAGATCAGGGAGAAGAGAAGAATCACCATGAGAGAGAGAGAAGGCAGGAAGAAGCTCAAAGAGGCTTTCATTAATCAATATCAAAGTTAAAATTCGTGTTTAGGGCCTAGCCCACTTAAATAAACAACTAAAACAAGTAAAAAGTCCAAATTTTCCCTAAAACTAAGCAAAAACGCGTAAATAAACAAAAGTGCGCGAAAGTTCGGGCGCTCGGTCGGGCGCCCGAAGACGTCCAAAAACGTCCAGAGAGTTTGGGGCGCTCGAAAGGCTAAACTCGGGCGCCCGATCGAGCGCCCGACCATTGCCCGATCGGGCACCCGAAGACAGTGGTCGGGCACCCGATGGGCGCCCGAAGTCTTCAGCTCTTCAATCCGTTTCTTCATTCTTCCTTCACACGTGCCCTCCCTGGATGGGGTCTTCTATGTGTCTAATCACGTGTGAAGGGTCTTCAGCTCCTCAATAGTCGCCTATCCACAAGGATGGTACTTGTGGGTGGCGTTTTCTCCATTGGTACACTTGAAATGGTCTTGTGTCCTCATCAACTCCCCTCGGGTGAGAAAAACTCGACTCCGACGAGTTAAAACTCTTGTGGCGCTCTAGTAAGTCTGGATCCAAACGCTGCACTTCAGCTTCAGTCAACCACGTAGATTCAGAAGGTGGTTTGTTCCTCCATTTGACAAGATACCTCTGGAAACCTCCATCTCGCATGGAAACTATCTCATCATCCAAAATTTCTTCAATTTCTTCTTTATGAACAATAGGTGGAGGGGGGGGTGGAAGGGGTTGTGAAGCAAAATCAAAATAGGGCCATGAATGAAATGATGGATCAATGGTAGGGTCAGGGGAACGGACTAGATCTTCTACATTAAAAGTCGGGTTAATGCCCATTTCAGATGGAAGGTCAATCCGATACGCATTGGACCCAATTTTTTGCACTATTTTGAATGGTCCAGCACTACGTGCTTGTAATTTCTTAGCGGAACCCTGTGAGAACCACTCTGGCCTTACCCTCACCATTACAGTCTCCTTGAAAATCTTGCAGTCTACGATGAGAATCAGCTGAAATTTTTTGTAATTATCATCACTCTTACTTATCTGCTGTCTAATATGCGTATGCAATTCATGGATATGTCGTGCAAATGCATCGGCTGATTCAGAAGACCTTTGGGTGACAGACATAGGTAAAAGATCTATTGGCATTCTAGGTTTATACCCACTGACAACTTCAAATGGACTCATCCCTGTAGATCGATTTACTGACCTATTATAAGCAAATTCAGCAGTTGGTAAAATTAGGTCCCAAGTCTTAACATGTTCACCCACTAGACAACGTAGAAGATTTCCAAGACTACAGTTTACCACTTCAGTTTGACCGTCTGTTTGTGGGTGGTAAGCAGTAGAGAATTACAAACGAGTTCCCATAATGTGCCACAGTGTCTTCCAAAAATAACTAGTAAATCGAACATCACGATCAGACACTATGGTTTTAGGTAACCCATGGAGACGCACCACACTATCAAAAAAGATACAAGCGACATGAGACGCATCCGACGTTTTCGAACATGGGAGGAAATGCGCCATTTTAGAAAAACGGTCCACCACGACAAAAATGGAATCGTGCTTTTTTATTGTCTTGGGAAGCCCAAGCACGAAGTCCATACTAATGTCCTGCCACGGAGCATGTGGCATGGCAATGGCGTATACAGCCCGGTATTTTGTTTTCTCTGCTTTGCCAGTTGACATGTACGACACTGCCCTAAAACTTTGGCTACGTCTCGCTTGAGACTTGGCCAATAGAAACGATCTTCCACAAGGGCAATGGTCTTGTCACGACCAAAATGGCCAGCTATTCCTCCTTAATGAAGCTCCCAGATGAGGAATTCACGAATGGACATATGGGGAATACAAAGTCTGTCTCCCTTGAAAAGGAAGCCATCTTTAAGAGCATATTCACCCATCATACACTGGTCACTAGAGAGCGACGCGTAAGTACCCCCAAAATCAGGACATGTGGGGTATTCATCTTTCAGTTGCTCAAACCCGACTACCTCTACACTCAAGGAGTTGAGCAACGCCACTCTTCTACTAAGGGCATCCGCTGGTTTGTTTTCAACCCCGGCTTTGTGTTTCAAAACAAACGAATACTCCTGAAGAAACGCTACCCACTTGGCATGCCTTGGGTTGAGTTTCTTCTGAAAATGCAAATATCTCAAAGCCTCATAGTCAGAAAACAAAACGAATTCTTGCAGTAGGAGATAGTGACGCCAATGTCTCAGGGATTGCACTACCGCATAGAACTCTTTGTCATAAGTGGAGTATTTCTGTTTTGCCTCATTCAATTTCTCACTAAAATAGGCTACAGGATGGCCCTCCTGGCTCAACACTCCACCTATACCAACACCAGACGCATCACACGCCACCTCAAAGACTTTAGAGAAGTCAGGTAGACGCATGACAGGAGCTTCTACCATCTTGCCCTTAATCTCCTTAAAAGCCTTGACTGCGACTTTAGACCACACGAACTCTCCCTTTTTCATGCATTCTGTAATGGGAGCCATGATCGTGCTAAAACTCCTAATGAACCGACGATAAAAAGTTGCTAGGCCGTGAAAGCTTCGCACCTCATGAATGTTCCTCAGTTCTGGCCACTCAACTATGGCCCTGACCTTTTCAAGGTCTGCACGCATCCCTTCAGATGACATTATAAATCCTAAGAACACAACTTGGCTAGACATGAATGCGCATTTCTTAAGATTAGCGTACAACTTTTCCTTTCTAAGGACGCTACAAACCTTCTTTAAATGTTCAAGGTGTGATTCCTTAGTGGTACTGTAAATAAGAATGTCGTCAAAGTACACCACTAGGAACTTTTCCATGAACGGCCTCAAAGCTTGTGTCATCACCCGCATGAATGTACCGGGTGCATTGGTCAAGCCGAAGGGCATGACCAACCACTCATACAACCCATCTTTTGTTTTAAACGCAGTTTTCCATTCATCCCCTGGGCGCATACGGATTTGGTAATATCCACTCTTGAGGTCTATCTTAGAGAATATAGTGGACCTCGCCATCATGTCAAGCATATCATCAAGTCTAGGTATGGGAAACCTATACTTGACGGTAATTTTGTTTATGGCACGGCTGTCCACACACATGCGCCACGTGCCGTCTTTCTTTGGCGTCAACAATGCAGGCACAGCACACGGGCTCATACTCTCTTGGATGAAACCCTTTTGCAGAAGCTCATCAAATTGCCTCTTCAATTCTGCATGTTCTGCAGGGTTCATCCTGTAGTGAGGAAGGTTCGGTAGAGTAGACCCTGGGACAAGATCAATGGCATGCTGTATGTCCCTCATAGGTGGCAACTCATTCGGTAAGTCTTCAGGAAATACATCACTGTATTCCTTCAGGACCGAAGTCACCTCACGGGGCAACTCTAATGGAACCTCAGGTGTAATATCTCTAGCCACAAGGGCATACACCATAGAATCTTCCTTAGTCTCTTTTTCAAACTCTCTCGCATTGATTACATGTAGAAACTTAGGCTTGGATTTCCCCACTCCTTCAGGCTCACTTGCCTTCTCATCCTTTTTCTTCCCTAGTGTGCTCTCAGGTGGCATAGGGTTAAGTTTGATCTTTTTACCGTTATGCATGAAGGTACACGCATTGGAACGGCCAAAGATCGTGACATCATTATCGAATAGCCACGGTCTACCTAGGATAACATGTCTCACATCCATAGGTAAAACATCACACCACAGGGACTCTTTGTATGACCCAAACTCGATGGGGACTAGACATTGATGGGTGACAGGTAGGGATGTCTTGTCAACCCAAGAAACTTTATATGGGTCTAGATGAGGTGTGGGTTTCAGTTTCAAGCGCTCTAAGGTGTTAGTGGAAATCACATTCTGACAACTTCCATTGTCCACTATCACCTTGCAATTCTTTTCACCACACTTGGCAATAGTGTAGAAGCTAGTGCTTCGACGCCAGTCAGCACTACTCCTAGACTGAGCTAGCACACGCATGACTACTGCAAGCGTTACTTCTCCATCTAACTCTTCATCCTCAGTAAGTCCTCCTTCAAGGTGATCCTCTTCAACTTCATAATCACCCTGGTCATCTCCACCCTCGTGGGACTCGCCTATAACTAAGGCTTTCCCACGACTCTTCGTAGGACACTGATTAGCCATGTGGCCCAGATTGCCACACTCATAACACCTCACTTGCCTCATATTGCTAGGACCGGCACCAAGAACCCCTTTGCCCTTGTCCTCCCTAGGCCTAGGCGGAATGGTCGCCTGTGTCCTAGGTTGACTACCAACATTAGGTCTAGTCCCCTGGGAACTAGATCTAGCACTGGAGACTCGGGACTCGAAACGACGGACTACAGGAGTCCTTAGATATTGCTCTAACTCCTGCACGACTTGATATGCTTCATCCAAGTCCGTCAAGGGCCAAGTCATAAGCTCGCGCTGAAGATCCGCACAAAGGCCCGTCTTGAAACGCGAGAGCGTTACTAGAGGATCTTCTTGGATATCACATCGCATCACATATTCTTCAAATTTAGCGATGTAGTCAGCGGCAGACATTGACCCTTGGCGTAAGGATTGCCATTGGTCAAGGAGCTTCTGACGGTATGAGAGAGGAAGGTACTTCTCCTTCAACTTCTCTTTCATCTCATACCAATGTGTGATAGGGGCTCTACCAACTCTTTCTATCCTCCGCTCGGTGTTGGTCCAAAAGAGCTTGGCTTGACCCACAAGCTTCATCTTAACAAACCGCATTTGACGGTTTTCTGACATGCCATACCACTCAAAGTAGTGGTCCATGTCAGCAACCCAGTCAAAGAATGCCTTGGGGTCCACGCGCCCATCAAAACTTGGGGCCTCGACTCTAACACTCTTTATCGCACGCTCATCTGGATCATAGCGGTCTTGATGATCATATGTGGCTCGTGCCTCTCGCACAACACCACGACCGTTACCACGATCTCCATCTTCACTACCTCCACGTGTGGCAGCGCGTTCCTCTATGATTCCTCCCACTTGGGAGTGCGCATCATCCCCAACAGCGGGGTTTTCCCTTTGGGACGCCTCTAGTTGCTCGACTTTGGTCCAGGTAGTGGTGATCTAGTTCTCAAGGCGGGCAAAATCACGCTTGTGACTTGCTTCTAGGGCGGTTATCTTTTGTATCAATTGAGCAAGTTGCTCAGATAACTGCTCGTTACTCATGGTAGACTGAAGTCCGAAACCTCTACCTCTTCTTTTGGGCATACAAATAAGACTTGAACCAAAACTCTACCCAACTAGACACTAGGTGTTTTGACTCACAAGATGAATGCGATGAATGCAAAACTAATATGAACTGACACAATTAAACTAAAACAGAAAACGACTCAAATCTGAAAATTTTCCAAATTAGGAAACTTTCTAAAATTGGAAAGTTTCTAAAATCGGAAACTTTCTAAATCTGGAACTTTCCTAAAACAAACCTAAAAATCAAAACCCTAATTTGATAACTCAATCTAGACAAAACCATGCAAGCCTAATCTCTGATACCAAATTTGATGCAGGACAGCCCTAAATATGATGCATGCTCATGAACACAATTATTCAGCGGCAATAAAAGCAACAATAATAATGAAATCTAGCATTAATCATCATAAACTAAGAAAAACATAAAGGAAACATGCAATGGAACGGGCCATCATCACAACCATGTAGTATGGGATTCAATTAGTGCATAGGTTGGATCCGGCGAGGGATGGAACCTCCCGATCTTACATGGCTTTACCCAATCGATCAATGAGAATCACTACTCCGAAGAATCATGAAGTTTCTCGGATTAGGGATTTGGGAATTTGAGGTTTTAGGGTTTATTTTGATTTCCAAAGTTGATCGAGGAAGGATTGGCAAAATAGAATATAGAAAGAGAAAAATGATTACCTGGAAGAATCTGGAGGGACACAAGAAGAAATCAGAAGAAGAAGATCAGGGAGGAGAAGAATCACCATGAGAGAAAGAGAAGGCAAGAAGAAGCTCAAAGAGGCTTTCATTAATCAATATCAAAGTTAAAATTCGTGTTTAGGGCCTAACCCACTTAAATAAACAACTAAAACAAGTAAAAAGTTCAAATTACCCCTAAAACTAAGCAAAAATGCGTAAATAAACAAAAGTGCGCGAAAGTTCGGGCGCTCGGTCGGGCGCCCGATCGTCCAAAAACATCCAGAGAGTTTCGGGCGCTCGAAAGGCTAAACTCAGGCGCCCGATCGGGCGCCCGAAGGCAATGGTCAGGCGCCCGAAGACAGTGGTCGGGCGCCCGATGGGCGCCCGAAGTCTTCAGCTCTTCAATCCGTTTCTTCATTCTTCCTTCACACGTGCCCTCCCTGGATAAGGTCTTCTATGTGTCTAATCACGTGTGAAGGGTCTTCAGCTCCTCAATAGTCGCTTATCCACAAGGATGGTACTTGTGGGTGGTGCTTTCTCCGTTGGTACACTTGAAATGGTCTTGTGTCCTCATCACTTAGATTAGCAGATAAGAAGAGAGCAACCAGACAAGTAGATAAAAGACTGAAATACACTACCCATCCAATGTCTGAAATATGGAGTCACCTGAACTTCAAGCAATAGACATTTGTTGATGAGAAGAAAAGCATCCGGGCCAATTCTGAAAGGCCAAATAACAATTATAAGAAAAGAGATCACATACATAACAGTAAATCTAATGGGTTTCCAATCAAGCCTCTTAAAACAAAATTAACTGGAAAACAGCATACTAAAACTATTCCCATTTTCTCATTAAATTATCAGTAGGAAGAGGGATTAATCACTGATAGAACTAAAAAGAAAAAACAAAACTTATACCGTGTGACTCATCTCACAGATGAATTTGAAGGAAAACAAATTTTCCTCCCATACATACTCTTATCAAAAGAAAATTGTAACAGAAACCAGTTTTTTTTCCCTCATATCTCAAGGTTTGACGTGTGTTGGTCCAATTCTAAATACCGAATCCCTCAATGGTACCTATCATTCCACCTGCCAATCGAATGAAACATATTTATGATTTTCACATGGTCCAAAGCTAGATTCTGTGAACACTTAGTCAGCAGTCAACACTATGATTCCCAAACTTCCCCAAAAGATTAATGTTTTCTACCTGTTTTCCTCTTTATTGATGTTTTCTATCTGTTGTAATAATTATATGATGATGGTGGTGATTAACTCCTTTTGACCACTTGTGCATCTAAATTTAATTGATTATCTTTAGATGAAGAAAAGGTCATGAACCCGATGACCATTTTATGCCTCCCAATTAGTTAAGTTTGAATGATGGGAATAATCTAATAAATATATCAGATACCATCCCATCACCCCTCATCCACTCTATACAACACAAGCTGCAACAAAGTTATGAGTCTACTCTTGAAAAGAAAATTGAACCTACTAATTTTATTTATAAAACATAAAGGATATGAGATTTTTTATGACAAATTGTTAACAAAAAAATGGATCGGGACAACTAATTTTATGTAAATAAAATGAACTTAATTCTTACCGATTATAGTCACCAACAGCACACCTCCCTTCAATTGTTTTCAGGCCAACTGTAGACAGTTTCTTAAAACATAAGTTTATACTAATTTAAAAATGACACTAAACGTAAGTAGAGATGATTAAATTGCAAATTTTGGTCAAACAGAAATTCAGGTCTATAATAGGGTATAACGATGTAAACAATTAGGTAAAAAGTAGATATAAGTAAGAAAAATAAGTTAAAAGTCATATCACCCACCCTCAATTAGTAGATATGTCCACACCCATCCAATCAAAGAGTAGATAAGCACGTTGGGAGACGCAGCATGATCATGGAAAAGCTGTAGAAATAGATGAAGACAATTTGTATGTTGAAGAACAGGGATGGAAGGAGGAAAAAGGATAGATGGTTTGGAATCTCCCCAACTCATTGGTTGCATGTAGTGTCATCCAACGATATCGTAAGTTTATATAAAGAATAAACTGAAATTCCATTCATCATTTGATTATTCATAAAAGAGTCTTTATACACACAAATATATACATTTCCCAAAGCTAAACCCAACTCTAATCCTGAACATCCACTAAGTCTAATCCTAACATTATATTAATACAACTTAAAAACGACCTGAAATATCCCTAATTCCGTCATAACCACACAGCCCTTCCGTCGATTGGCAATAAGCCTATAACTCGATGAACTCGTACCATCATTGCATGATGTTGGGCTGAATTGAAAGCCAGGTAAATGGTATTTCAGATAGGACCAATTGGATGTCATTTGGACATCTTTGGGCTCCCGAAAAAATGGTCAAGGAAATAGTGATGAAAATACTCAAGTCCCAAGTGACTATATTGGGGTATAAATTAAGCCTATTACTAATAAACAGGCAGGTAAATTAAGAAAACCAAAATGCATGAACCGTATGGACCCATAAAATGGTTAGATTGTGGACTCCAAACAATTGTACAATGTAATGGACCAAAGTCCTTGCCGTAAGCTCAACTAATTTAATGAGCTTTCAAGTGGGACCAATTATCATGCCATTCAAACATTGTTTGACAACTGAAACGTAACCTAAAAAATCTTTTTTTTTTTTTTTTTTTTGAAAAGCAACAAGTTTCATTAGAATAGCGCTAAGATAGTGCACCAAACTACAAACCGAACCAAAACCAAAAAAAAAAAAAAAAAAACTCCCTAAAAAGGCGCAACACAATCTTTCAGATCATCCAAACAAGAGGCACATTCAACAACAAGCAAAAGAGCCCTGTTAAGGATGAAGATAATTTAAACTCCAAGTATCTTGATTGTGGTGGACTATGACTATCACTTTCTAATTAAGCCCACTGACTAATAAGCTACTAACTAAATTAAGAAACCCAAAAAATCTAGACTAACTGGAACATAAAACAGTCAATCAGACCGCGGTCCACAAACAATCGAAAATCTAAGCATGGGGTCTCCCATTGAATGGATAGATTATTAACAAGATGATCCATTGAACAGATAGATGATGGAATGGTGCATCAAGGCAAAGGAGTTGAAACAATAGAAAGATAAAATCAAGAAGAAATGTGAAGAGGGAAGAGAAGAGAAAGGGAAGAAAGAGGAGAAACGGCACGGCTGAGCATCTTGCCGAGTTGTGTTAGGTCACACACACACACACACACACACACACACACACACACACACACACACACACACACACACACATTACTTACTCCACAGGGTACATATAAAGTTTATAAACGTACACACGCACACAACTGCGCATATACTTCCACACTCCCCCTCAAGCTGAAGCACGTATATTTGATTATGATTCAGCTTGGAATACATACAAGCTGAAATACATAGAATAAAATGAGCATGGAACATTGCTCCCCCTCAAATACAACATGACAACATATAAACTAAGGTTGGGACTTCCTTCAACTATAGAGTCTTCTCTTCAAGAACTGGCCACAACAAAGCTCGACAACAATCGAGTCAATAACTTGTCATCCACTTGCAAAGTCTCTCACAAACAATAATAATGAGCGTGCATCACGTGCAACACTCGAGAGAACACACACAATAGCTGTGGAGACTTGTGTACATCACGTGCAACACACTCACAACAAACAACAACAAGGTAAAGGTACACTCACACCATAAAAAGAGGCCTAATAAAAGGAAGAGAAGATGAATGGAGAAGGGAAGATCCAACAATAGCAACTAGCACCAATGCAAAGTTTTTTTTTTTTTTTTTTTTTTTTGAGAATTGAGAATTGAGAAATTTTATTAAAAGGACAAAACGGCACAAAGGGAACGAACAAAAAAGCAGAGGAAACAAAAACAAAAGCAACAAGAAACAACAAGGACAAACATAACAGTCAAAGAAACAACTACAAAAGCAAAAAAGAAAAGAAAATCGAGAGCTAGGACAGTCTAACGCCCCTAGCAACCTCCCGACAAACTAAAATCAAGGCGCCCAATCTCTTAAAAGAACCAAAGTCCTAGAGAAAACCGCAGCAGTAGAGGAATTATGATTCCTAAAGCGGCGATTATTTCTTTCCGCCCAAACAGCCCATAGGATTGCGAATAAAATGACACGAGATGGGGCATCTAGCTTTTAAAGTCTACCAACGAAGAAAGCGCCCACCACAAGCATCTTCCTTATGGTTAGGCGACTATTAAGGAGCATTGGAGACCCTAAACACGTGATTTGACACATTGAAGACCCCACATTGGGAGGACACATGTAGGAGGTTTTTAGACGTCTTCGGGCGTCCGAACTTCTGCGCAATTTGTTTTAAGTTTCGTTTTTGCTTAATTTTTAAAGGTATTTTGGCATTTTCATGTTTTCTTATTAGTTATTTAAGAGGGCTTAGCCCTAAAAACGAGATTAGTTGCTTATTATTGAATGAAAACCTCTTTGGTTGCCTCCCTCCTCTCTCTCTCATGAAACTTCATCTTCTTCTCCAATCTTCTTCTTCTCTTTTCTTCTTGTGCCCCTCCAATATTCTTCTAAGGTAAGATCTTCTTCTTCTTCTTCTTCTTCTCTCTCTCTCTCTCTCTATTATCCCCAATCCTTGAAATTCTAAATTTGATAATCGAATCAAAATCCTAAATTCTCAAGTTTTCAAATCCCTAACCCAAGAAACCTTTTTGATTCTTCGGACTAGTGATCCCCATTGATCGATTGGGTTAAGACCATGCAAGATCGGGAGGTTCCATCCCTAGCCGGATCCAACCATAGCAATAATTGAATCTCATACTTCGTGGTTGTGATGAATGGCCCGCTCCATTGCATGTTTCCTTGTGATTTTCTTAGTTCATGATGATTGATGCTAGATTTTATATTATTATTGTCTTTTATTTCCACTGGATTATATGAGTTCATGAGCATGCATCATAATTAGGGCATCCTGCATCAACACGCCACTTTCTTTTTCCAAAAGTCCCCCTGTATCCGCGTGCCAACAGCAAAACAATTCATCGATTGACTTTGGCATGCACCAGGAAACAACAGCTAAGCGCATCATCCTCCACTAGAGCTCCTCAGTGAATTTGCAATGAATGAAGATGTAGTCGACTGATTCCTCTTACTAGAAGCAAAGCAGGAAGACATTTGGCATGATTAAACCTCTTTTCTTGAGATTATCAAGAGTGAGAATTCGATTTCTGGTAGCTAGCCATCCGAAAGCCGCCACATTCAGAGGAATGTCGTATGACCATTGTGCTCCTGTGTGACAGCAAGATGAAGGATTTGTTCCCAGATTGAGTTGTCTATAGAAGGATTTAACTGAGAACTATCCCGACACTGCTAGTCTCCAAATTAAGGAATCTTCCAAGATAGGTTTTGGTTTGAAATCCTGTAGCCGAGACAAGAGAAGTAACAAGTCCTGAAATTCGTCCTCAGTAAGATTTCTCCTCAGGGGAGGAATCCAAGTTCCTTCAAAATCTGTGTAAAAAACAACTTGTAACAGAATTACCGCGATCAGTCGCTAAAACAAAGAGGAGAGGAAATTCCTCGACCAAAGTTAAAGGGTCAATCCAAACATCCAACCAAAATCTGATTTCGATCCGCTGCCTAGGGAGAAGGAAACTCTCTCACGCACTAGGAGAGAGATCTTGACAATCCCTCTCCATAAGAAAGAGCTCCGATAAGAAACTGAATCAATAATCAATAAGAACTGGAAGATCCATACTTGGCAGCAAGTGAAGTTGGGTGAAGCAATTCGTCAAACACCTTGTGTACACAACATACATCTAGGTACAGGAAGATGAATTTCAAACTTTCAATCCCATCAATATCACTCCTTATGTCAGCCACATATCATCAAAAAAGAAAAACGAAAAAAAAAATCGACCGACGCATCCGCTTCGCACGAACCATGCCGTAGCACGATCAAACCTTTGCAAATCTTTGTGATACTCATATCTGGAGATTGTTGTTGACAAACCGCACCTAACCTTGCGGAAGAACTGCTCCAGAACCCTCTAGAAAAACACTGCAACAAAAATCATGATACTTGGACTTTCCAATTTTTCTTCATTTTCTGCAAAAATATCATAAAAAGCTACTCGAAACCACACAGAAAAATCTTCATTATTCTTCCAAAAACTAGATCTACCAGATCCCAAACTTCTACATCAAAAGAACTGCCGAACGTACACCGCCGATGTCATCTGTGCGCACGGACGACGTTGGCAGTGGGCCCCACTACCACTAGTTGCGGTCAGGTCTTGGATCGGACGCTTTGATGCCAAGTAAAAAGATAAAATCAAGAAATGTGAAGAAGGAAGAGAAGAGAAAAGGGGAAGAAAGAGGAGAGACGGATGAGCTACTTGTTGAGTTGTGTTAGGTCTAAAGACCAACAAACACACACACACACACACACACACACACACAAATATATATATATATATATATATATATATATATATATATATATATATATATTACTTTTGAAGCAAAATGTTACAATACTCCGCAGGGTACATATAAACGTACACACGCGAACACACAACTACACATATACTTCCACAGAAACTAGATCCCACTTGGCACAGTAGTGCCCCCCTATGGGACATCTAGATTCCAGTCCAGTTGAGGCCCACAAATCTAATAGAATGCCTCTCTATGCCAACCTGTTGGACTGTAGGGCCCACAAGTCCAACCAAGAATTACTTTTGGCACTATATACCAGTGTCACAAATATTGTGAGATTTTGAAGATCCGGCGATATTTTCGCAATAAAAATAAATTGTGAGATATTATTGAAAGATTTCCAAGATATCAGAAGTTTCGAATTTATCACAATTTTTTCACAAAATTATCCCAAAATAAACGTAAAAAATATTTAAAACTTTAATCAAATCATTATCCAATAATATATAAAAATTTAAATTAATTATTCAATTTACAATAAATACTTTTAATTATTAACTTTTTAGCGAGATTTTTTCAATTATCCTGAGAAAAACCTCGAAATTTAAAAATCTCCCGAAAAAATCCCAAGCTGAGAAATTCCCAAGAACAAGATTTGTCACTACATTATTATATACTAAACTGGTTGGTGTCTTTTTTACTCTTCCACATACCATATGGTCATCCGACCGTTGGCATATAGAGACATTCAATAAGTTTGAAATCTACAGTTTGTTGCTTGTTTTAGATTATTTCTCTCCCTTTTTATTCCAAGTTTAAGAAAGCAATAATTGGACCAATAGAAAGCAAGTTCTAGAGTATTCTTTCTAGAAGATTCTTGATTGTACAGGAGTCAATAAAGGGTTCCAAGGCAACATGTTTAATGATCAGTTACAACATATAGATACACGCACGCACGCACATATGCTGAGCAAGCATTTGGATGTATCCCAACTCACAAGCGACTTGGTTATCTTGGTGGAACCATCCATCAGCTATTCATTTGAGGTGTGGCAGAAAACAGATACTGCATTAAGAGGGATTTGGTTGGTCTTTCAACTTTATCCACCCTGAATCAATATGATTCGCACTCTAGGTCCCACTCTAGGTCCAAACAGGCCATAAGTCGTAAAAATCAACTAGAATTCTAAAGAAGACTGACATAACATCTGGGCCTAAGGGGGTGGTTTCAACAAAATGTCTAATTTTATATCAAACACAAAGGATATAAAATGCCAATAGAGAAAAGGAAAGAACAACATCTAGATCTAAGTGATTATTGAGATATAGGCTTAGCTTGCTATGACAATGAGAAAATGAAAATAGAATCCTGTTAAGATAGAGAATAACATATAGAAACAAACATATTACCTCTTAGCTGGGTAAAAAATGGTTCTTGGACATGAAGCTCGAAATCTACCGCCTTCGACATCTAATAGATAACAGTATCATTCTAATTATTTCCATCAAACTAATCAAAGAAAGGGATGAAATCATGTCATGAACATTACCATACCTTTACCAATTCTGCTCCCTCAGATGCAATCAGCTTACTCCGCCCATTCTCTTTCTGCTTCAAGGATTCATCTTCCTGAATCGACGTAATTGTGTTAGATGTTCTCCAAAAAGTTCCAGAAGTTATACATGAGTGCAAAGCTGATGCCAGATGCTTGTACAAAGGGTGTAATGGGACTCCTCCAGAAGTCTGCACAGCATCTGCAAATGACAAAATTGAAGCACTCATCAATTGAAAGAACATAGAATATTTAGATCAACCATGAGAATGGACATTTCCTTTTATGAAAACAGCTTTCAAAAAGTTTTTCCTCCTTTAGAAAGCCATTTGCATTGAGATGCAAGTTCTATCCCAACTTAGAGATAAAAATAGAAATGCACTTTTGTCTCCATCTTAATCAAGAGCCGATAAGAAGCAATCATAGAAGGTAGGTACAGTCGTTCAGAACTGTAGACACATACATAAATATAGGTGCCTGACTCCAGTATTTCAAGTCAAATCTTGCATCAATACCATTGATGCCAATGACACAATGATGCGAAATAGCAGTGGGTCCCAGAAGGGCCCAGGAGTGGATTCTATGATATGTCTGGTTAGATTTGGGCCCACAATCTAGGCGGATGTTTCTGTTGGCTCCTGATAGTAGTTTGATCAATTGATGCACCCACATGAGTGGTTGATCAGTTAAGTGGACCCACACCTGATACAATAACGCCGTATTGGGTCCACTCCAGTATTCAATAAGGGGGTCAGATACGGGCTGACATGGGGACTTATCAGTCTTTGCCAGTTCTAATACCTCAAACCCATCAGTCTTTGTTGTTTGATATGCACAATTGCAAACTCTTGGTCTTTTGGTTGTTTACTAATCAGTTAGTGATTCCCCCCTATTCTCTAATTCTATTTCCTGCAAAAATCAACAAACAGGCTGTTTACACTCCAATCCTAATTACAAGCACATTGAAAGTCATTTGGGTGTTTGAAACTTGTGCTTATATATGCAGGCTGTTGACATTCCAATCCTAATTACAAGCACATTGAAAGTCATTTGGGTGTTTGAAACTTGTGCCTATATATGAGAACCCTTTGCCCATATGCATTTATCAATCCATTTGAAACTCGAGGAAATTCATGCACCAACAATTTCCAATAATAATCCAAATCCTTCTTCAAAATATAGAAGTGTTGTTCATTTTCTGCCAGAATAAGAAACAATTAAATTGGAATGTTACAATTAAAAGAAATTAAAATGATAATTCTGTTGAAACTACTAGAAATCTCCATACCCAACGGCCATTTGATTGGTGAAATAGAAATTTCCATACCCAACGGCCATTAGATTGGTGAAATAGTTATCCCAAGGCAATATTTCTACAGAAAACTAATGCCCAAGTGCTACCTGTTAGTATTTTGGGGTCATTCCTTGAGCATTTACCATTTCATGTATTCTAAAATTGTGCAGAGTTCATGGGGTTCTATGAACTATGCATCAAAACATCCTCACTGTACACATGAGATGTACAAGTACTCAGGAGTAGGGATGCAACTTGGGTTGGGCTCAAACCAAACCCGAATGGCCCAAAACTTTAGGCCAAGTTGGGTCGAGGTCGAGTTGGGCTCAGGCTAAAAATCTTCAGCCCAACTCCATGTCAAGTTGGGTTGGGTTGAGACCTCAGGTAACCCAACTAATGCAACAGGTCATCATGAGCCAATATGGGTCAAGATCCTTCCCAGATCTGGAGTAGCAAATATTGTAGACTAATAACCAATGATGAAACCAAAACCTTGGGAAGGATTCCCAGCCTGCCGATCAAAACTAGCGATCATTCAACCCTCTCTCTTTTACCAAAGACAACATAGCCCAAAGGGAAGCAACCAATACTATAATCCCTAAAAACAATGGCAAACTCCTAAAAGCTGAATTTTTTATTTCAAAATATCATAATGGCTTGTTACAAGCAAGGATGCTTTACATGGATCTTTGACTACTAAAAGAAAATCCTAATATAATAGGAACTGACAAAAAATTCCCTTGCATCCCATCACAACTACATCAGCCTTCCATAAATTGACCATAACTCAAACAACATTGGAACTGCATCATACTGAGCTTATTTGAAAGCATGGTGTACCGTAAAGGTAACGGTAGCAATCATTACATGTTATGATTTCGTAATGGTTGTAACAGCTGTTGTGGAAAAAAATAACATGTAACCACCGTTAACGGCCCGTTATGCCCCCTATAAAGGCCGTAAGCACCCCATAATGATCTGTTACAGGGGCAGATAAAGTTTTTTTTTTTTATTTCTTTCAACGTTATGAGGCACATATAATTTTTTCGAAATTTTTTCAATTAAAAAAACGAGACTGTGACGGCCATTACTGGGGGCATAACAACTGTTACAACCCATATCATAAAGGTAACAATGGTGGCCGTTATGGCCACTGTTACTGTTACGAAATACCTTGTTTGAAAGCTAACTCGATAGACTATCAAATGCAATCAATTCCGAGTCATTCTAATATTGTTTGATGCCCAAAACATGGCCTACAAAAAAACTAATGGAAATGCAAAAGGAAACTTATTAAATAACTCACAAATCAATTTGACCCTAAAAATTACTTCGGATAAATAAACCCTATGAATTTGAGAACCATTTGATTGATCCAATGGACCCCATAATGTAAGTTGGCTATTGATCTCATCAAAGTATGGATATGGTCCTTGACATTAGTGTTCCAAGTATCGGTATCACTACAAGTTTCGCTACCCGGGGATATGGAAACAATATCATTATTACTAATAATATTACTGGTTCCTGAAAATGCGGGGAAACAATGGAATTTTTCAGTGAAACTTCAGGAGATGCTACAATACACATAATTGCATATTTAAGAATCAAATAATAGTGAAAAGGACACATATTTGCATGTTTAGGAATCAAATAATAGGTTTCTCTTTAATGGGGCCTAAAAACATGTATTGTTGACTCAGTGAAACATTGGGGAAACATGGAGAAAATAGTTCATCCATCCATCCATCCAACCAACCATCCATGCATGCACATACATACAAACACACATGCATGATCCATCCATCCATCAGTGCGTGCGTGCGTGCACACATGGACACACATCCATCCAACCATCCAACCATCCATCCATACATCCTCCATCCATCCATCCATGCATCCATGCATACATATACGCACATACAAACATGCATTTCATGGTACAACCATCTACCCATAAAAAAAAATGAAATGGAAATTTTTTAATAAACATATTTTTGGTGATATCGATACATTGGCAATATTATTGAAATATAGCCAATACACTGGCGATACAAGTGACACCTGGAACTTACACAATAAAAAATATGAGCAATACATTAGCGATATCGATACATTCGTGATACAAGAAACACCTAGAATTTACACGATCAAAAATATTGATGATACTTAGAAATATATTGCCAATACCTGGAATTTCTGACATTACCGGTGTTATCTGTATCGCCAAGCTGGAGATACAGATAATATTGGGGATGTTTAGATAATATCAGGGATGCGAACAACATTTGACATCAATCAAGACAATCTAAAATGTTGGATTTGTCAGATCTTTGAACAACCACCTTGTGTGGCCCTTTGGTTGCATCACTAACCCAACCTCATCTATACAATATACTACATGTATACTATATGGGAAACACTAGTGCGTTAATGGATTGTATACCGTCAGATTTGAAAATATTGAAATGAATGGCCTAGATAAGAGAGTAGGAATGAGAAGATGAAACGCTGGTGATGGTGATGAACTTTAAAATGGACGGCCAGAATAATGATGGGACAAGCTACCCTAACCAACCTAATCTAACCCAACCTGAGTTGCATTAGGGTTGAATGTTTGGTACCTCGGGTTGAGTTGGGCCTCTGGCTGACTCCTCTCCTCTTAATATCGGTCAATTTGCAATTCAGAATATGGAAAAGATATGGTTAGCTATCCAGCCATTAAAATGAAAAGAGAAAAAAAAAAAAAAAAAAATTTGAAGACGGATACATTCGGTATTATATTATTTTACTTGAAATGTTCAGGACCAAAAGTTCGGCTAACTATGCAAGTTTTAGGATTTTTTTTAGTGGCAAGAGTTGGAGTAAAGGGTTTTATATGTAAATTGAAGAGGCAAAGCTTTAAAATAGAGGTCATGTTTGTTGGCTACTCTTTGGGCAATCTGGGAAGAAAGGAATGGAAGATGCTTCCATAATTCTAGCCACAATGCCAACTAGACTGCTGCAAAAGTTTGGAACTATTCCAAGGATTGGGGTTGATGCTTCTTCGGCGGCGTGGGGTGGGGGTCTTTTTTGAGTTGTTGTTCCTTTGGGGCTTGAGGTTGCTGGGGTTCTTTTGCTGGGGATTATTTCTTTGGGTTCCTTTTGTTTGTTGTATTCTTTGTCACCTGTTGGCACTTTTTCAATTAACAAAAAATTGTCAACTTTCAAAAGAAAAGGGGGAAAAAAGGCTTTAAAATGTAGGGTTTATCAAGTTTAATACAGAAGTTTAAAGGCATTTAAAAATGGAAAAAAATTGCATCGTAAAGACGCATATTATACTCAAATCAGTATAAAATGCATATCATTTGTGTTTTATACATATGGCATCAAACCTGCGCAAATTACACCCAATCTTTTGAATTATACGCCAGACTGACTTTTTTAACCGTGAATACATGTATCATACACCAATTTGCTAAGTCAAAGCCGTTGGAATTGGGTTATCCCCCAATCCGAACCAACACACCCGAGTGCACCACTAACCAGGAGTGTCAATTTGCTGTTTTATACCAAAAATCATGGCAAGTAGACTATAGTCATCTGGTCAATGGCTTCAAATGGACGGTTGCCCCAAAGTCGAACAGGAAATGAATAACAGTCCATCCACAACAACCAATAATAATAATAATTGGATGGCTAGGATTGTCGATCACTGAGATTCGGACCATGGCCCCTCTACATGAAAGGCACACCAGATCAAGGTCCTGATCACCATGCACATTTGCCATGGGCATAGTGAATGCCGCAATGCACTTCAGAATAGTATATTCTGTTTCATCCGAATACAATAAAATCCATGCATAATAGTGTTAAAGACGGCCATTCCACCAAGTGAAGTAAAAACATCTCCACCCCCAAAAAATTGATAGTCCCACCCTACAAATACAAGGGCAATTTAGTCGCTTTACATAATATCAATGTGTGGGCTGACATATCGATTTTACGGGGTGGATATGTCACCTCCCCTAGTAAGTAATCGATACCGGAATTTCCGCCGAAATAAACACTACAGCCATTGCTATAAGAAGAAAAAATAGTTGAATTTTCTCAGTCGAAGCTGAATGCAGAACAGATCTTGGAAAGAGAAAATGGAGAAAACAGACGGAGATTGAAGAATTAGGAGATTGAAGTCGGATGGGTTTACCAACTGCATCGGGATTACTGCTGGGGCCTGGTTCTGGTGTGAGGAGTTGAGAGCAGTAGGCCTTGGACAGCCCTAGATCAACTTCTAGGGTTTCGTTGGCGGAAGCTGAGAGGAGGAATTTCAAGAGCTCTTCTATGGAATCTGAGAGTGAGACTGGAGAGATCCCTGGCGAAGAAGGCTGAGGCGATTTCTCCATCTCTCCTCCTCTCTCTACCATCTCTCTCTCGCGGGAAATAACTTACGAGAAAGCCTCCAGTGCAACTAGTTGGACCATAACTTACCGTCCACACAGATGATAACTTACAACTTTTCATGTTCTTGATAAATCCAATCCGTCCAATATATTTAATGCATCATTATAATTATATTTAAAAAATATTAATCGCATCCACTAATTGAGTGGGCCGCATTTATACTTTTTTTTTGTTTTGAAGGGTTAGAAATTATTTTCTATGTTGTAGCATTTCTGGGTATGATTGATTTTAGAAAAGGTTAGGGAACGCCTGTTGGAAGGGTTGGATTTTTACATAGATGTATGTTGGATGAAATTGTCTGTGTGGACCGTAAATTATGGTCCAACAGGTTGGACTTGAGACCTTCTGATCCTGAAAATAGATACGGATTGCCTCCTGCCCAAGCCTGGCCGGATGCTCTGTGGTACCACCGTAATGTATTGGTTTCATCCACACCGTCCATACATGTTTCCACATGATTTTAGCCTATGAAACCAAATATGAGGCAGGTCTAAAGCTCAAGTGGATTACAACAGAGGAAGCAGTAGTGATAATAACACCCACCGTTGAAACCTTACTAGAGGCCACCTTGATGTTTATTTGCCATCCTACCTGTTCATAATGTCATATAGACCAGGATGAAGGGACAACACAAATATCAGCTTGATCCAAAATTTCTGCAGATCCCAAGAAGTTTATAATGGTGGCCGTTCAATCCCCACTGTGTGGTCCACTTGAGATTTAGATCTGCCTCATTTTTTGCTTGATAGACAAAAATGATATTTATAAATGGATGGACGGCGTGGATAGACCCCAGCGCTGCCTGAATAATGAATATTGAGAAGTAGTATTCGATGTTCTGTTGGCGTTTGGTAGTGCATGATCATGCAATCCGAAAATTGTATACGTGGCACGGTTCTTAATCAATCGAACCGTCCAAACCTTGTGGGCCGCTGTATATGGGCGTTACACCGAAAATCTGATTATTGAAATTTCCCGTCCTCTGATGAATAGACACTTATTTCTCCAATGATGATTGTTGACTACTTTCCATCTTGACCTTCCAGTGATTTTCAGACCTCTTGGAGTACGGTTTTGGACCCCTCTAAGGGTCGTCAGGATTGCATTATCTAATGGTGTAATCATGCTCGTTTGACAATGGAGCAACGATTTTCGTGGTCATGTTGACGCACATGCAAAGCAGATTAAGGGCGGCATGACCTCACTCAAGACTCTGCAGCCCTTACTGTGGGGCCCACCTTGATGTATGTATTCTATGGACGGGGATCAACTACTGACATGTTGAGTAGCGAGACTCAGCTACTGAAGTGACGTCACCATGTTTTGTGGGCCCATCATGATGTATGTGTTGTATCCACACCGTCCATCAATTTGGAGAGATCATTTTAAGGTACGAGACAAATAATAAGTAACATCCGAAGCAGGAGTGGACCCTGCCACAGAAACGCCTACTATTAAAACCTTCCAGGGGTAATAGAAGTTTTAGATCAAGCTGATATTTGTGCTTTCCTTTGTTCATATATGTGTTAACTTATGAACAGGTTGGATCTCAAATAAAAATCATGTTGGACCCTAGGAAGGTTTCAATGGTGGGCATCACTCTCCCCACTGTTTTCTGCGGTGGGGTCTACTCAAGCGTTGGATCTGTCTCATTCTTTGGCTCATCCCCTAAAATGATATCTCAAAATGGATGGACGGTGTGGATACATCACATACATAAGGATGGAGCCCACAAAATATTGTGACGTCACTTCAGTAGCCAGTCTCACTACTCAGTAGCTAATCCCCGTCCGTATTCTATATCTACGCCGTCCATCCTTTTTCCATATCATTCTATATCACTACTTAGTGGGTGTTACCCCTACCATGTGGGGCCTACCTTGATGTATTTTTTTGTATATCTATGCCGGTCTTCTGTTTTTCCGTCTCATTTTATGATGATATCCAAAATTATAAGAAGATCCAAATCACAGGTGGACCATACCAATAGAAAGTGTGATGAAAAACCATTAAAAACATTTTTTGTACCACAAAAGCTTTGGATCAGTATGATCTTTCTAATTTCCCTTCATCCAGATCTTCTTACCATTATCAAAAGGTTGGATTGCAAACAAACATTGAGAAAACATTACAGTGGGCCCTTTGGAATTTTTAATGGTGAGGCAGTACTCAATCAACATTGTTTCATGTGGTGTGGTACTCACCTGAGATTTGGATCCCTATAAATTTTGGTACTCCATCCTAAAATGGTCCATAGAAACAGATAGATGACGTGGATATACAGAAAATCATTAATGTGGGCCCCATAGCAAGGGTAACACCTAATTCACTCCTTATTAGGGCATTAGCCCAAAAATGAAGCAAATCTAATTCTCCTGTGGCCCATACCATAAGAAACCGTAGTGATTGGCTGTTATGGGTAGGAAAAAATTTATATCAATCTGATATTTGTTTTTTTATGTTTTTTTTCCTTCGTCCAGGTTTACATGACCTTTTGAGCGGTTTGGATGGCAAATAAACATTATGAAAACAATTCAGTGGGCCCTAACAGGGTGGGTGGGTGTACTAACAGAGGGGTGTGTGTAGTAACCCAAAACAAAAACAAAAAATCACCACTGCTTTGCGCTGTATGGTCCACCTGGGAATGGGTTCTTCTTCATTTTTGGGTTACTGCCCTCAAATGATCCGAAAAATGGATGGACGGCATGGATATAGAATAAATACATCAAAGTAGCCCCAAATGATTTGGAAAACGGGCAGCATAGAATCAAAGTGGGCCCCACTGTAAGGGCCGCACCGTCTTGGATGAGACTGGGCCGCACCTAATCCGTTCCCGCTTCACGAGGGGTGGCTGTGAGAATTTCGTCTGTAGTGTCAAGCCAACATTTGAAAGAATAAAAACTCTGTACTCTGTGAGAACCTGTAAGGTGATATGCAGGCACTTGCAAACTTTTAGAAATTGCACCTTGGCATACAAGTAAGTCATATTGAACCTCTCAACTTAGTTGTACCTAGAACCAAAATTTGTAAGCCATGTCTAACCGTCTTATTTAGGTGTCGTTTGGTAAACTAAAAACTAAAGTTTGAAAATTAATTTTACTACTGAAAACTTATAGTGTTGAATTTAAGTACATATAAGTACTGAAAAATCTGTTCAATAATTATATGTGAGAAGTGGTATACAATTTTGATATTTGTATTCCTCAATACAGGAAAGCACGTATCTTCATTATATTTATAGATAGAAAAGATATACAAGAGATCTGCTTTACAAGGAATAAAATAAAAGAAAATAAAATACATAATTAGAATCCTAAAATACACAATCAAATCTTACAAAGATGGTAACAACTCTAATGGCAAATCGTTGCCCAAGATAGCAACGTTAACACTCCCCCTCAAGGTGGAGCGTGTATGGAAATAACACCCAGCTTGTTAATTAAGTCATGAAAAGAAATGATGCCCAACGGTTTAGTGAAGACATCCGCAAGCTGTTCTGAAGAAGGGATGTACCGTGGAGCAATGAGCTTGGATTGAAGTTTCTCCTGAACGAAATGACAATCTAGTTCGATATGCTTTGTGCGTTCATGAAAAATGGGATTGTTGGCAATATGTAACGAAGCCTGATTATCACAAAAGAAAGTAATGGAAGAAGGATGAGCAATGCCAAGGTCGCCTAGTAAATATTTCAACCACTGAAGTTCACAAGTTAAGGTTGCCATAGCTCGGTATTCAGCCTCAGCAGAAGAACGAGACACTGTAGCTTGTTTCTTGATTAAAAAATAAATGAGGTTGGAGCTAAGAAAAATACAATAATCAGTAGTTGATCGACAAGTGATAGGACAACCAGCCCAATCTGAGTCACAATATCCTCGCAAATGAAAATTGCTAGACGATGACAAAAGAATTTCTTTACCAACAGAACCCTTTAAATAGTGCACCACACGTTGCGCGGCATCCATATGAGCACTACGAGGAGCGTGCATGAATTGACTTAACACATGAACAGAATAGTTGATGTCTGGTCTTGTAACAGTGGGGTAAATAAGACATCCCACTAAGCGACGATGCGAAGAGGGGTCAGGAAGTAAAGTCCCATTATCAGGTGATAAACGCAACTTTTGATCCATGGGAAAATCAGATACACGGCCGCCAATAAAGCCAGTGTCTTTGAGAATATCCAAAATATATTTTCTTTGAGAGAGAAAGAGGCCGTTGTGAGAACGTGCAACCTCTATGCCGAGAAAATATTTGAGATTGCCCAAATCTTTAATAAAGAATTTTGCTGCAAAAAATTGTTTGATGTGTTTAATAATCAACTCATTATTTCCAGTAATGATGATGTCATCAACGTATACCAGAACAAAGGTCGAAGAGTCACTTTGAATATTAGTGAACAATGAATAATCAGACTTGGATTGTGAAAAACCAGCTTCAAGAATGACAGACGAAAATTTGGCGAACCATTGTCGTGAAGCTTGTTTCAAACCATACATGGATTGTTTAATTTGCAAACCCTCGTCTCCCCCCTGTCTTGCAAATCCAGGTGGAAGAGCCATATATACTTCTTCGTTAAGATCTCCTTGTAAAAAGGCGTTATTTACGTCAAGTTGATGCAGAGACCACTTCCTGACAGAAGCAATGGAAAGCAAAGCGCGAACAGTAACCAGTTTTGCAACAGGTGCAAAAGTATCATGATAATCAAGACCTTCTATTTGGGTAAAACCCTTTGCCACTAACCGAGCCTTATGACGCTCTGTGGTGCCATCTGAATGGTACTTAACTTTGTACACCCATTTACAACCAATGGGTTTTTTGTTTGGCGGAAGAGGTGTGAGGCTCCATGTATTATTTTTCTCAAGGGCTTCAATATCTTTTTCCGTGGCGTCCCGCCATTGTGGAAACTTCATAGCTTGGGAAAAGGTTTTTGGTTCATCTGTAGAACAAATAGCAGAAAGAAACCCTTTTGTGTGCTGCAGAAAAGTTGGAAGTAGAGACATATTGATGGAGGGAGTACGGTGTGCCCGTCAACTTGAATTTGGATGGAGAGGGTTCGCGGTCATGAGTGGCTATAGAACAGTAATAATCAGCCAGATAAGATGGAAGGCATCAATTTCGACTCGGTCGTTCGAATGGTGGTGGCGTACCTGCAGGAAGAAGAATGGAATTCGATTCCACACTAGGTGGTTCAGAATTAATAGAGTTGAGTGGAGCAACGGTTGGTGAGTCATGGTGCACATCAGGAGAATGGTGAGCATCATACTTATCATTAGAAAAATCGAAACTGGGGTTATCATTCAAAGGCAAAGGAACAACGGTGGAAGGTGATGCCAAATTCAATAAGTCTTGAAAAGGAAAAATTCCTTCATGAAATATGACATTACGAGAAGTAAATATAGATTTGGTTGCAATATCAAAAATTCGGTAACCCTTTTGAGCATAAGAATAACCGACAAAAATACCAAGTTTGGCACGTTGATCAAATTTATGTTTAATAGAATAGTTATGAGCAAAACATAAACAACCAAAAACCCGTAGATGAGAATAATTTGGTTTAGACTTGAACAAAATTTCATGCGGAGATTTTCCGAACAAAATAGGAGTGGGCATTTTATTGATGAGGTAAGTGGCTGTGAGAACGCATTCCCCCCAAAATTTTAAGGGTAAGTGTGCTTGAAAACGGAGACCTCGAGCAACTTCAAGTAGGTGATGGTGCTTGCGTTCTACAACTCCATTTTGTTGTGGAGTGGTAACACAACTGCGTTGATGGATGACACCTTGATAAAAAAAAAAAATTTGCATACCATGTGAAAGAAATTCGGTGCCGTTGTCCGAACGGACTTGTTGTATAAAAAATTCAGCACCACTACCCGAAGAAAGAGAATGTATTTTAGAGTTGAATTGGGTCTTAACCATGGCAGAAAAAGATTGTAAGATATTTTGAGTTTCAGACTTAGCATGCATAAGATAAAGTCAGGTGCATCGACTAAAGTCATCAACAATAGTTAAAAAGTAACGGGAACCATTCAAGGGAGGTTGATAAAAGGGGCCCAAAATATCACAATGAATTAAAGCAAATGGTCTATTAGTAATAATAGAACTAGAGGAAAATGACAAACGCCCTTGTTTGGCTTGTGGACAGATCTCACAAGTCTTATTATTGGAACAATAAGTAAAAGAAACATCCTTAATTAAATTATGTAAAGTACGATAAGATAGATGCCCAAGCCGCCAATGCCAAAGATCAATGGAAGGAGGTTTGACAACTGCCAACGTAGAGGCTCCTTGAAAGTAGTATAGCCCCTCATGAACGTTACCCTGTCTAATCGTCTTCTTCGTTAACGGGTCCTGAAAGAGGCATTGTTTAGAAGAGAAGGTTACCAAACAATTATTTGTTCTTGAAAGTTGACTAATAGAGAAAAGATTAAACTTGAATGATGGAACAAAGAAAACATTATCAAGTTTAATGTTGGGTGAGAGATGAACAGTTCCAATGTGTTTGACTGGTGCATGAGACCCATCTGGCAGTTGAACAAAGGATGCATTTGGACAAGATTTGTAAGAAGAAAATAACGAGAGGGTGTAGCACATATGATTAGTTGCTCCTGTATCAATAATCCATACTGAATTAGAGGGAACTGTAAGGGCAATACCTGCTAGACTAGCATTAGAATTGATGCTACCTGAAGAAAGCATAGCCAATAATTTGTTGTACTGTTCCTGAGTAATAGTGGGCGGAGTCATCGTCGCACTTTCATCATGTTTAGATGTGACAGGAGCATCAGTTTTCTTTGGTGGATACCCAATGATTTTGTAGCAATGGTCTTTGGTGTGACCGTCGCGACCACAATGGTCACAATGATAACGTGGCTTGCGATTAAAAGGACTACCACGAGCAAGATTGTTTCCACGGTTTGTGGACTTGGTAGTGAGGGCTGTAGCATCCGGAGTTAGAAATAATGAAGAGTGTATCTCTTGTTGTTTTTCTTCCTGACGAACAAGAGAATAAATTTTGGTAGTACTTGGAAAAGGCTCCATAAGGAGAATCTGACTACGTAAAACAGCATATCGGTCATGAAGACCTTGTAAGAATTCCATCGCTCTATCTTGCTGAACTCGTTCAGTGACTGCTTTCCCACTTCCGCAAGAACATGGTAGGATCGTGACAAGGGAATTAAGCTCATTCCATAATGATTTCAACTTTGTAAAATAGGCCGAAACAGACATGTCTTCTTGTTTGAGAGAAGATATTGACTGTTTCAGTTGATAAATTTGTGGAGCATTGGTTTGAGAGAATCGCTTCGAGAGCTCCAACCAAATATTTCTCGCTGTGTCGTCATATAAGATACTGCTGCGAATCTCAGTTGAAACTGAGTTGAGGATCCATGATCCAACCAAGTTATTACATCTCTCCCATTGAGAGAGTTCCTTAGAATCAGTTGGCTTTACCAAGGTACCATCCACAAAACCAAGCTTGTTTTTGGCACGTAAAGCCATGGTAATGGCACGAATCCAAGTACCGTAATTATCGCCTGACAGAGGATGAGTAACAAGCGCCATAGTCGGATCATCCGAGTGGTGAACATAAAGAGGATCGTGGGTCAATCCTTGTGATTCCGAATCCTTGGTTGCTTGCTCTAATGTATCGCCCATTAAAGAAGCATTAAGGAAGGAAGAGGCAAATAAAAAAAAATAAACTCAAGAAGAAGAAATGATTGATGGCTCTGATACCATGAGAAGTGGTATACAATTTTGATATTTGTGTTCCTCAATACAGGAAGGCACGTATCTTCATTATATTTATAGATAGAAAAGATATACAGAGAGATCTGCTTTACAAGGAATAAAATACATAATTAGAATCCTAAAATATACAATCAAATCTTACAAAGATGGTAACAACTCTAATGGCAAATCGTTGCCCAAGATAGCAACGTTAACAATATGAAAATAAGCATTTCCTTCACAAAAATCTATTTAGTAAAAACAAACTATAAATGTCTAAAAATTGGTAATTTGCCATATTTATCCTTACTACCTTAATATTTATCTTTTGTAAAATATGAAAAAAAAACCATGTTATTATCATGTCACTAAATTTAGCATACTTAAAACTTACTCACTGCATCTCTCGAACATAACCCTTGAATTGATGGACGGTATGCTATTTCTTCTTCATAAAATAATCACAATCTTTCAATTGGTGGACCATGACATCGCACACTAGCATGATATTGGGCCATTTATCTCTAAGGTCGCACCTAAAACATGCATGCTTTTGGCTTGATAACTTTGAATAAAAAAAAATGCTTTTGCTCGAAAAAAAAACATTTTTGTCCCTTCAAATGAGTGATCCATACATGTAATTTTTTTTTTTATCTTATATGTGTACTTGTCACCAAATCTTTATTATCCATCATTCAACAAACAAAATAGTTTCAATTATATATATAAGGAAAAAGGCACTATGCGCTCGACCTCATGAGAAGTTCCCATGAGGTTGAGCTGTGTGGGCCCCATTGTGATGTGTGATGGGTATCAACACCATCAGTCAGATGCACCATTCCGTGGTGGGCCATGAGCCCAAACCTCAGGCCAACCATGACTTGGGTGGGTCAAACCATAAACAATAGTTAAGAGTGGATATCCACCCATTGAAAACGTTATCATTGTTTATAGGATCGACTGAGCCATGGTTGAGAAATCTAGCCCATCCATTGTGCGTGTCCCACTTAAACAGGAAGTCACACCAATTTTCAACCGTATCCAAAACTCAGGTGGGCCCCAACAAGTTCTTTTAGATGTTGTGGGCATGATTTTACACTCTTTTAGTTGGTATGCTCCACTTGAATTCTAGATCCAGCTGATTTTTTTGGATATCCCATAAACAATAGGGGACCCACCAAATGCATGGTGTGGATGCTTCCCATGAGGTTGAGCTGTGTGGGCCCCACTGTGATGTGGATCGGACATCAACACTTGGCATTTTATAGGTACCCTTTAGTTTATGGGATATCCAAATAATTAGCCATATGGAATTCAGGTGGGCCATACCATCTAAAATCATGTAAAGACATGCCTAAAACATTTAAAAGTACTTGGTGGGGCCCACCTAAGTTTTGGATGCAGCTGAAACTTGGTCTGACTCCTCATCCAAGTGGGACACGCACAATGGATCGTCTGGATTTGTGAACCACATCTATGTGGGCCCAATAAACAATCATGAATGTTTTAATGGGTGGTAACCCTTCTCAACTATTGTATGTGTTGTGACCCACTTGAGTCATGGATTGACCTTATTTTTAATCCCGTGGCCCACCATGGAATGGTGCATCTGACTAATGGGTTTGATGTCCGATCCACATCATGGTGGGGTCCACACAGCTCGACCTTATGGGAACTTCCCATGAGGTCGACCTCACAGTACCATTTCCCTATATATATATATATATATATATATATATATATATATATATATATATATATATATATATATATATATGAAGTCCCCATGAGGTCGAGCTGTGTGGGCCCACTATGATGTGTGATGGGCATCCACACCATCAGCCAGATGCACCATTCCATGGTGGGCCATGGGCCTAAAACTCAGGCCAATCCATTACTTCGGTGGGCCACACCATAGACAACAATTAAGAATGGATATCCATCCATTGAAACCTTTATGACGGTTTATAGGATCGACTAAGATGTGGTTGAGAAATTCCGCCCATCCATTGTGTGTGTCCCACTTAATCCAGAGGTCACACTAAGTTTCAACTGTATCGAAAACTCAGGTGGGCCCCAACAAGTACTTTTAGATGATGTAAGCATGTTTTTACACTCTTTCAATTGGTATGGCCCACTTGAGTTCTGAATACAGCTGATTATTGGGATGTCAGGGGACCCACCAAATGCATGGAGTGGATGCTCATCATACATCACAATGGGACCCACACAGCTCTACCTCATGGGAACTTCCCATGAGGCTGAGCCCATAGTACCTTTATATATATATATATATATATATATATATATATATATATATATATATATATATATATATATATATATACACACACACACACACATATATATATATATATAGACACACACACACACATATTCACGATAAACCATAGGAATCCAGAACATTATGCACCGGGTATCATTGAATGAAGTCCAAGTTGTGTTAGAAGGTGAGGCCCACCACGAGTTAAGGACATGTGGGCCTATCAAGCGGTTATGTTTTCATAGTTTGTTAATGGACCCACTATCTAATTACCAAATGACGATTAGCTACCATAACATGATTACCTATCATAGAATGGGAGTGATCACATATGTCCAACAGTATGTGACTTCCCATATGCTTGAACTTCTGTGAGGCCCATCATGATGTAAATGTGGAATCGAAGCAGTATCTGTTGAGTCATCTCATGCCCACCGTATAGCTTAAAAGATCAAGTCCACTCAAAACTCAAATGGGCCAAACTACATAGAACAATGCAAAATGACATTGAAAACATTTAAGTTGGTCATGTGGCCTACTTGGGTTATGAAATGACATAATTTCTGAGTCAGAGTGAATGGCATATGCACAACACATTGGCCTTACATACAATTTGAAAGTTTCTATAGTTTTGCCTCATTTTTGGCCCATCTCTTAAAATGATTTATTAAAAAGAATGGATGGCATGGATTAAAAAAATACATCATAGTAGGCCCCATAAAGCCCCTGCTAGCATGGTCAGTCTTTAGCCAGGTCATGGCTGGGTAGTATCAGCGTTCCAGCATATTACATTGTGCGCAACCTTGGTAGTGTATTGACGTCACCAAGTTTCATGGCCCTACCATAATGTATATGTTATATCCAAACCGATCTTCCATTAGCGATATCATTTTAGGGCATGAGCCCAAAAATGTGGCAGATCCAAATCTCAAGTGGACCACACCATGGAAAGTAGTGGGGATTGAGCGTCTACCATTGAAAACTTTATTGGGGAGCCTTCAAACATGTGCACGGTTTGGGTGCTCAAACTAGTCGGGCGACCGGTCTGGTAGTGTAACCCAGATGCACAGTAAGAAGGTTGGACAATTTCATGTGCCCAGACCGGTCGGCTGACCGGTCTGTAGAGGGCTCCGACCGGTCAACAGTGAGGCAGCGTGTGGCGTTAACTCCCTGGACTGTTTTGTGTGCCGCGGTTTTCTTGCGCAATACACAGTATTGCGTAAGATATTTTTATTTTCGGTCTTTTGCTTATTTAAGAAGTTGTAATCCGGACTTAGATGATATCCTAAGGTGTCCAAGGTTTCCTAATCGTGTTAGGAAGAGGGGAGAGGTGTTTGTAAGAGAGAGAACTTGGGTTTTCTCTAGTTTCCTTGCTTGTGAGCTGTCAATCTCTGTAATCTTCTGTTTATTCATAGTGGATCGCTTTATGTCCTGGTTTTTTATCCATTGAGGGGGTTTTCCACGTAAAATCGAATTCTCTTGTGGTGAATGCTTGTGTGTGGTTTGATTTCATATTGTTTCTCGTTTGATCTTGCATTACTCTGAGTATTTGGCTTCCGCTACCGATTTTCCCAACAAGTGGTATTAGAGCTAAAGTTAGGGTGGAGTGGAATTCAGATTTGAGACGAGAAGATGGGATCAAGCACAAGGTTCGAGGTAGAAAAGTTCTCCGGAAAAAATAACTTTGAGCTGTAGAAGGTGAATGTTGAATCCTTCCTAGTTCAACAAGGGCTTGATGAAGCTCTTAGAAAGCGACCCAAGGCTATGAAATATGATGAGTGGATGAGGCTCGACAAAAAGGCTAGAACCTCAATTATACTAAACCTTACGGATGATGTGTTGGGATGGGAGGGCCGGCAGCAAAAGCAAAGCCGAACACAAACAACAAATTGAATCAAACAAGCCACACAATGCAATAAAAATGCATGCAATTACCCACACATAGACAATCCGAATTTAACGTGGAAAACCCCTCACTAATAAAAAACCACGGCACAAAGCGACACCAATCCACTATAATCTTAGAAGTTACAAGAGATGGAACTCAAGACCCATAAACCCAAGCCCACAAGAGAAATCCCAAGCTTACCCAAGAAGAAAACCCTCTTCTTCAAGCTCTTTCTCTCACCTAGAAGCTCCCTCAATCCCCTTTGCAACCTTAGAAACCTCTAATCCCGTATATTCCCCTTAAATAGGCAAGAAAATGGATTTAGAAACCTCTTGCGCGCAAACCGCGCAAGAATCCGCGTCGTACAAGGAGACTGCCGACCGGTTGGACACCCTTACCGGCCGGTCGGCCGACCGGCCAGATGGCCTAAAAACTGGTCCAGCAGCCTTGTTGCCTCGTCTATCTCTATGACCGGCCGGTCGGACACCCCCACCGGCCGGCCGGTGGCCTCTGTGCAATTTAATTTGAGGCGTCTGTTTCCAACAAACTCCACCACGACTCAAATCACTATGCACCACCTTGCCACACACAACCTCCACCTCTACTTCGCCATCACTATAGTCCCATCACTTCTCATGCCCCATCGACCTTATCCTTGCATCTTCACACGCCTTGTTGCTCTTCTCATGTGGCCCTTTTTCTCTTGCCACACTTAAGCAACCGTGGATCCCATTGTCAATCCTGCAGTTCCACCATGAATTGTGCTCCTGATCACCTTGTAAAGATTATCACACCTCCATGCCTTGATCATCACGCGTGCTCCCTTCACCACTTTACAATACCAATCGCAGTCGACGAACCTGTACCCTTTTGCCTCGAGTGCACTAAGAGATATTACATTCATCTTCATCTCAAGGACATGCTTCACACTTTCAAGAATTCATTTGACTCCATCGAGCATCCTAATGCGCACCGAACCGATCCCCACCACATTGCGAGCGTAGCCATCGCCCACAAATACCGATCCACCATCATACTCCTTATATGATATGAATGAACTTCGGTCAGGACATACATGACATGATGCCCTTGAATCCAAGAGCCACTCTCCACCAAGAGGCTCTATGCCGGATACAGTCAATACATCACAACCGTCACCACCGTCCTCTACGGTATTGGTTCCTTCCCTAAAAGAATCTCCAGATTTCTCCTGCCTTTTTTCGAGATTCGAACAATCTCTCTTCACATGTCCTTTTTCCCCACAATTCCAACATCTCACATTGTGCCTTCACTTGCCTTTTGATTTAGATCTCGATGAAGGAGATCCTCCACCCCGCTCAGAATTCCTCCCCCTCATAACCAGTGCCTCATCAGTAGAGGGACCCACGCCGCCGCTTTTCCTTCTCATCGCCTTCGCTTGAAGGGCTGAGATAACGGTTTCTACGCCAATAGTCTCCCTACTTGCACACAAAGAGTCCTTGAGCGACTCATATGATTCAGGAAGAGAATTCAACAGGATAAACGCTTGATCCCCGTCCTTCATCGACTCATCTACATCCATCAACTTGCACATAAGCATATTGAAATTGATGATATGGCTCTCGACATCGGCCCCCTTCGTCATCCTCAAATTGTACAACTGAAGCTTCAAGTATATGCGATTTTGAAGAGATTTCTTCTCATAAATATTCTCCAACTTCGCCCATGTTGCAGCCGCGGTCTTCTCTTTCATGACGTTATACAAGACCTCATCTGTCAAGCACAACTGGATTGAGACATTGGCCTTTTCATCGATCTTCTTCCACTCTCCTTCTTTCACAGCTTTTGGTCACTCTCCAAGGAGCGCATCTTGCAATCATTGTTGAATTAGAAGGCCTTTCATCTTCACCTTCCAAAGTTCAAAATTATTTTTCCCCGAATACTTCTCTATGTCGAACCTCATGCCTGATGCCATGCTCTTGTCTCATATTCGAATTTCTGCTACACCCTAACGATCTCTCTGATACCAGTTGTTGGGATAGGAGGGCCAGCAGCGGAAGCAAAGCCGAACACAAACAACAAATTGAATCAAACAAGCCACAGAATGCAATGACAATGCATGTAATCACCCACACATAGACAATCCGAATTTAACGTGGAAAAACCCCTCACGGGTAAAAAACCACGGCACAAAGCGACACCAATCCACTATAATCTCAGAAGTTATAAGAGATGGAACCCAAGACTCATAAACCCAAGCCCATAAGAGAAATCCCAAGCTTACCAAAAAAGAAAACCCTCTTCTTCAAGCTCTTTCTCTCACTTAGAAGCTCCCTCAATCCCCTTTGCAACCTTAGAAACCTCCAATCCCGTATATCCCCCTTAAATAGGCAAGAAAACGGATTTAGAAACCTTTTGCGTGCAAATCGTGCAAGAATTCGCGTCATACAAGGAGACTGTCGACCGGTCGGACACCCCTATCGGGCGGACCGACCGGCCGAATGGCCTAAAAACTGGTCCAGTAGCCTTGCTACCTCGTCTATCTCTGTGACCGGCTAATCGAACACCCCCACCGGCCGGCCGGTGGCCTCTGTGCAATTTTATTTGAGGCGTCTGTTTCCAACATGATGTTCTCTATCATGTCATGAAGGAGAAGACTGCGGCTGAAACAATGGCAAAGCTAGAGAAGGTTTATGCCAAGAAGTCTCTAGAGAATCGCATGTACGTATTGATGCAGTTGTTCACCTTAAGGATGACTGAGGGAACGGAAGTGGAGGACCACTTGAGCATGTTCAATAAACTGGTTTGCAAGTTAGTGGAGATTGATGAACCAATGAATGATGAATATCAAGCATGCATCCTGTTGAATTCTCTTCCAGATTCATATAAGTCGTTTAGGGTCGACTATATGTGCGCAGGGAGGGAAACCATAAACGTCGAGACCGTTATTTCAGCCCTTCAGTCGAAGGCGATGAAAAAGAAAAACAGTGATGTGGCTTCCCGTTATTCTTCAAAGGCACTGGTTATGAGGGGAAGAAGTTCTGAGCATGGAAGATATTCGAAATCGAGATCTAAGGCCAAGGGCAGAGGGGAGGCTAAGGTAAAGTGCTGGAATTGTGGTCAAGAGGGCCACATGAGAGGGGATTGCCAGAATCCCAGGTTGAAGCAGGAGAGGTATGAAAATTCTTCTGGAGAGGGACCCAATACCGTAGAGGACGGTGGCGATCTTTGTGAAATTCTGACTGTATCTAGCAAGGGATCTCACGATAATGAGTGGATCCTAGATTCAGGGGCTTCATGTCATATTTGTCCTGACTGGAGTTCATTCATGGCATACAGGGAGTATGGTGGTGAATCGGTGTTTGCGGGCGATAGCTACGCTCATAAGGTTGTGGGTATTGGTATGGTGTGCATCAGGATGTTCGATGGGATTGAACGAGGCCTGCAAGATGTGAAGCACATCCCCAAGATAAAGATGAATATGATTTCTCTTGGTGCACTCGAGGCGAAAGGGTGCGAGTTTTTATCGGCCGCGATCATTGTTGTGAAGTGTTGAAAGGGGCACTCGTGTGTATAAAAGCACAGAGGCGTGGCCATCTTTATAAGTTGATCGGGAGCACAATTCATAGTGGAGCTGTAGGATTGGCAGCGAGATCCATGGTTGCTCGTATGTGGTAATTGCCCAAGAGCCACATGAGAAGAGCAGAAAAGGGCGTGAATGTGCAGAGAGCTCTGATCGGTCAGCAGTGAGGTAGCGTGTGGCGTGAACTCCCTGGATTGTTTTGTGCGTTGGTCGACCAATCGGCCGATCGGTCATGCGTGTGCGCGGTTTTCTTGTGCAATGCGCAGTATTGCGTAAGATGTTTTTATTTTCGGTATTTTGCTTATTTAAGAAGTTGTAATCTGGACTTAGATGGTATCCTAAGGTGTCCAAGGTTTCTTAATCGTGTTAGGAAGAGGGGAGAGGTGTTTGAGAGAGAGAGAGAGAGAGAGAGAGAGAGAGAGAGAGAGAGCTTGGGTTTTCTCTGGTTTCCTTACTGTGGGCTGTCAATCTCTGTAATCTTCTGTTTATTCATAGTGGATCGCTTTGTGTCGTGATTTTTTACCTGTTGAGGGGTTTTTCCATGTAAAATTGGATTCTCTTGTGGTGAATGCTTGTGTGTGGTTTGATTTCATATTGTTTCTCGTTTGATCTTGCATTACTCTGCGCGTTCAGCTTCCACTTTCGCTGCCGATTTTCCCAACAAACTTCTTGGAGGCCACAAAAGTTTTGGATAAATGTGATATTTATGATTTTCCTTCATCCAAGTCTGTGTAACTTTATGAAAAAGTTCGATGGCAAATAAACATTATGGTGGGCCCTATGAAGGTTTCAATGATGGGCTCATTGTCCCCACTATTTTTTTGCGGTGTGGTCCACCTTATCTTTGGATCTTACTCATCTTCGGGGTCATGCCCTAAAACAATCTCTCTAAAATGGATGGACAATGTGGATATAACACATGCATATGGTGGGGCCCCACAAAACTTGGTAACACCAACACACCCTACCACGTAATCTGCTTTCTCAAGAGAAGTTGGAATAGAAGAATAGTAGAAAAATTGAAGGTATTAAACTATTTGAAGGGTAGTTCTATCATTTTAAAATATTGATAAATTTTGAAATCACTTACTGCATTCCACCATCAGCGTTAAGTTAAGAGGAGGTGGCTGAAAAAAAACTACATAATTTAAGTGATATTTATAACTAAGCACTTAATTTTTATTTAGTTACCAAACGACATGAACTACTAAAATCACTGAAAATATCATTTTTTGGTGATAAGTCATAAAATTTAGTTTTACCAAACACACCCTTAGTCCGTTTTACAATTTAGTCCTTTTAACTTAATATATACCATATGTACATTTTTTTAAGCACTGATAAATGTCCGACAGCTTGTACATTTGAAAATTTTTTATAGGTCTAGTGGAGTGGTTGAAATTTAATAAGCCGGCACTCATGAGTTGCAAATGTGGTATGACATTTGTTGTCTCTTGATTTCACCTTTGGTTATGTGTAGCGTGCGTGGGCGTGACAAAATCGATTGTGCGACATGATTCTAACCGAACAACTCTGACCCCAAGTGCCAAGATAAGCAGATATATCAAACTTGATTGTATACGACCGAGACCTGAGAAGATAGGCCACCTCTTCATCCACTCACAATATGCTTTTTAGGACGATTAGATGATTATCAGAGGGTCGGGTTCATCCTCCATAAAATGAGTTGCACATTGCCTTCCGTAAGAAAGGACTTGTCAAATACAATGGCTAGCCAAAAGGAAAATACTCCCAGCCGCACTCACAAGGATCGACTGAAGATCACCTGTTTGAAAGAAGAACTACTTATATTAAGAGAACTTAGTCAAGCACATGAGCGAAGACTTGGATTATAGCAAAAGATTACAGCTACTCTTACATTATCAATTACGTTAAGGAACTTGTAGACACCCCACCTTCGGCTACACTGTTGGTAGAGATAGCTGGTTGAACGGAGGACCATACCCCCAAATCCCAAGTCCAAACTCAGCCAAACTCACCCTTGTAAGCCCCATTCCATAGCCCAGTTCAAGCCTGAACCCAGTCAACCCAGTCCTAAAAACCACCCTGAAAAACCCCCCATAAAAAAGGCCAGTAAAAAAATCCCAAAAAAGTCAAACTCACTGAGTCAACTCGCTGAGTTAACCCGCTGAGTCAACCCGTCGAGTCAAAACACCGAGTCAACCCGTCGAGTCAAACCACCGAGTCGACCCGCTGAGTCAACTCACTGAGTCGACCAGCGAGTCCAACAGCAGCCCCGAGGGAGCGACCGTACTCGCTGGAAACCGAGGAGCGGCCGTACGAGCGGCCCATGGCAGGCCGCCCGGAAAAAATTACGAGAGTGCCCCTCTCTGCTGCTATAAATACCCCCCTCCCCTTCTCATTTCAACAGGCCATTCGAGTCCATTTCAGCCCGAGAGCTCTGAGTCCATCTCTCCACCCTTTAACCCATTTTTCCACCAAGGAGAGCCCGAGTGAAGAGAGTCTAACCCTGGTCCAGCCCAGCCTGACCACTGGTCCAAGCCTCCCTAGCCATCCAAGTCTTGATCCAACCACTCGAAGCCAACCCTTGCGACACCTCCGTCCACCCAGCTACTCTTTTCCAGCATCATCTCATTTGCATCTAGCGTAAGTGCAACATTTACTTTTCTTCCAACCCCCCTGCTTCACTACAAGCACCTTGATTACTCAAACACACATGCATATGTCTTTATATTAAGCACCTGTCAGTTCGAGCGTATGCTCTGGGCTTGCCCGTTGTTGGAACCTGCCCATCAGAAACTCTTACTGTTCAGACCCGCATTCATGCATCATGTCATCCATGAGAATATACGAGGATTAAACTAGACTTTCAAGTATTCGATCGATTCTGTGAAGTAGAGACCGTACTTCGGTACGGGCAGTGTGTGGGGTGCTTAACCTCTTCCCACCCTGTAACCGTGATCCCTTACCTTGAATCTCTGACCGCAGATCAACAGGAGTCATTTTAGAGGAAGGAATCTTCGGATTCCCTTCTCTAACGTTTCTACAGGGTCTAGCCGACTGTAGATTCGAAGTAACTGGCTAGTGGCGACTCTGGTCTTATATAAACACACTTAAACATATCCAGCTTAACACGACAACCAAACGAAGCCCTCGAGAACGAGGCAAGCCAGTGGCACAAACGGCGATTTCGCACTCACGCATCCTCATCTCCTTCTTTTTCGAAAGGAAAGGGGAAGGGAGAAGAACGTCGTGTGGGAGCGCGGAAAAATCGGCGAGGGTCCACAGAATGGCGACTCCACTGGGGATAAGCTAGTCCCACTAGTCGTGATCCGACTTGAAAACAGAATCCTTCCCGTACTTGAAAGTCATTAATCCTCATACAATCTCATCTGCATAGCATTCTACCCAAAACCAAACAAAAAAAATAGAAAAGCCCAAAACCAAGAAAAAAATAGAAAATCCGAAAACCCAAAAAAAAATATAGTCCTCACCATTGCGCCTCCTCGGGCTCAACGTACGCGGAGACAACTTCCCTACCGCAGTATAATCCACACTCGGGCTCAGCAAGCCATGTCTGACCACGAAGAAGAAACTCATCACTTCCCTGCTCTTGAAATGACCGAAGCGCAACCTCCAGCGCAACAGCCCGTTGACAATACGCCAATCATACAAGAATTGGCACAAGGAATGAGAGCAATGCAAGAAATGCTCTTGCAATTCATGCAAACACAAGCCACCGCAGCAGCCAACAATCAGGTTGGCCCAGTTCAGCAATCTCAACAACCATGCCGGATCCCTCCGGCCTCCAGTTCAAATCAAGCACAACCATCGGAGTCTGCCCAAGACTACCGACAGCAGCCATCTCAGCCCTTCGCTATGGGGCATCCTTCTCAATATCTTCCTGCGACGACAAGGCCATCTCAGAACACTTCCGTTGCAGGAACATCCAGTCAGCATCCAGTCAATCTTGCAAACAACAATCTCAGTAGATCTCAGCATGTCCCCACCGATGGGACACCTTTTCAATTTCAGCACATCCCCGCCGATGGGATTTCAATTCAATTTCCAGCAACAGGGACAGCACTGGCGAATGCCCACAATGGGGGTCAGTGTCAAGCCCACGTCAATCAGCGGACAGTGGCGAATACCCAACAAGGGGGTCACTTCCCAACATCTCAGCCTCCTGCAAACAGGAGCACTTTTCAATTCCAGCACATCCCCGCCGATGGGATTCCAGTTAATTTCCAGCAATCTTCAATTCAGCAAAATCCAGTTAATTTTCAGCAATCTTCAATTCAGCAAAATCCAGTCAATTTCCAGCAAGTTCCAGTTCAACCTTCAGTACAGTCTCCAGTTCAGTTACCATCATTTCAAGCACAAGTTCATCAGAATCCAGTTCAGTCATCAAATCAACTTCAGCAACCCGCGGTTGCTTTTCAGCAAGCCCATAGGGTCGAAGACATCGACCACTATGCCGAAGAAGAACGTGCCTTACTCCAGGAGGCACCAGTCGCTCGAACAGATCACTCAGGACTGGACGAGTTGCGGGAGCAGTTCCAGATCTTGCAAAATCAGCTTCAGCGACAGCAAGGAATCGACTTACCTTCGACCAAGTTCAGAGACTTGTGTCCTTTCCCAGATGCTCAAGTACCTCAAAACTTTGAGGTACCAAAATTCAAGAGATACGATGGCAGCGGTTGTCCCACAGCACATCTCAAGGCTTTCTGCGGGGAGCTGAGTGCAATCGCAGGAAATGAAGGGGCCCTTATTCGTTTGTTCCAAAAATCTCTGAAGGGCGATGCCCTAGATTGGTACACTTCATTGGACTGCCACCGCATCAGAACATGGGAACAGCTTTCCCAGGCTTTCGTCGACAGATTCGCATACAATCTCAACATGGCACCCAGAAGAGCCGACCTCGCAGCACTCAGGCAAAGGAGTGATGAAACACTATCAGCTTATGTGGGACGTTGGCGAGCTATGGCAGCCAGAATGCGGACACCCATCGACGATGAAGAACAAATCTCCATGATTGTTCATTCAACATATCCAGGCATATCCGGGTATCTCATCTCGCATCCATATGCGAACTTCTCGCAGCTAATCCGTGCTGGAGAGCAAGTCGAAGCAGGAATCCGTGCCGGGACGATTTCCCCATGGCCTCACCAAGCCACTCCAGTCAAGAGGAACAGAGTGGAAGGAAGACCTATCGGGCACGGGAATGGAAACCGCAGCGGTTCTCCTCCCCGCCCAACAGAGGTAAACAACATCAATACCACTGCTCAAGGAAATCAACATGCTCCCCCACAGGGACGTCAACAGTATCAGCAGAATCAAGTTCAGCATCAGCCTCAGCGGTATCAGCCACAACCAAATCCTCAGCCACAACCACCTCGACAACAGCAGCAGTTCAGGGGAAATGGCCAATACTCATACCAGAACAGGCAGAATTACAGGGAGTTCAGGAAGTTCACTCCACTCAGTCAACCACTTAGTCAAATCATGACTACGCTGGTACAAAAGCAGTTACTCACTCTGATGACACCTAGGCCTCCGCCTCATCCTCTGCCTCCAAACTACCGAGAAAATGAGTACTGTGCCTACCATCAAGGACGTGGCCACGCCACTGATCGATGCTATACTTTGAAGAATGCCATACAAGACCTGATTGATGACCGCAAGATCGTCATCTCGGTCCCTGGAACTTCTCCAGCAGCTTCCACCAACATCCTTCAGAATCCTCTGCCTCAGCATCCAACGGACCCCAGTTCGTCTCGTGGCCCTGCAGTCAATAGTATAGAAGAAGGGGACCATCTCGATCGCTTCTTCTCCCCCATCCAATCCATTCATGCCTACACCTATGGGCCGACAAATCCTCCTCCAATCTTGCAAGGGGCAGGTCCCTTTCTTCCTTCAATCTCCGAGCCAGTAGTACTCGACGGAGCACCTCCATATGATATACCAGTTGTTTAAGGGGCACCTTACAACCATTCAAGCTGGGAACCAGTCATCCTGGAAGGAGCACAATCATACATTGAGCCCACATACGAACCTGTCACCTTGCAAGGGGCAACTCAAGAATAATCCAATCCACAATGGAAGGATTATACTCATCAACAGCAAGAGCCTGTTATCTTGGAAGGAGCTCCTCCATTTGAGCCAGTCATATTGCAAGGGGCAAATCCCGGAGGCGTGTCAATCACGCTACGGCAGCTCGGACGAACAGAGAAACCTCCTGCCATATCAAGAGGACCAGTATTCATTCCATGGGAGCTTCCTGCCCCAGGAACAGTCAAGCCAAGACCACGACCTTATGTGGTCTATGAAGACAAGCCTCGATATTACCCCTTCAGCACAGGCAACAATGTAGTTCTCAAGGCAAAAGCTCCATACGAGGAAGATCTGGTACCCACACCAGTACCGTTGCAAGAACCGGTGGTCCTAGAAGGCAAAAGGGAGGAAAACTACAAAGAAGTTCCATGGCACTATCCAGAATGCGCGGAAGTGGGGAACATGAATCCCAATGGGCGTTGCATCCGAAGAGATAATCAGAACAGAGGAGATCCCAAAGGCGCTCTCTCAGGTCTCAGCAACAAAAATGAAGCCGCGTACAATGTGGCGACTCAGCTCAAGTCAATCCCTGCTCAAATCTCAGTATGGGAGCTACTCTGCACATCTCGCATACACCGAGAAATGTTTGCCAAAACCTTGAACGATGCTCATGTCTCCTCCGATACGGCACCAGAGATGATAGCATTGATGATTGGACAACTCCTGGCTCCACGCGCCATCACCTTCACCGATAATGAGTTGCCACCAGAAGGACGCGATCATGGGCGATCCCTCAACATAGCCTTACGATACAAAGACCTCTGCGTCCCGCTGGTCCTTATCGATAATGGCTCAAGCTTAAACGTCTGTCCACTCAAGACTGCGGATCGTCTGGGAATCAGTCCTTCTTCATTTCGACCCAGCACCATATGTGTCAGAGCATTCGACAACACCCGCCGATCAGTGGAAGGGGAGGTCGACATAGAAGTACAGATAGGTCCAGAAATCTCTACCATCACATTCCAAATTCTGGATATATCAGCCTCTTTCAACATGCTGCTCGGACGACCTTGGCTGCACAAGGTTGGAGCTGTGCCATCAACCCTACATCAACGAGTGAAATACATCTGTGGAAATCAAGTGATCTCTATCCATGCAGAGAAGGAGCTCATCATTCCCTCCAATGCTGCTGCCACTGAACCAGACATCCCGGTCATCGATATTCAGCACTCTGAAGAAGACATCCCATTTCACAGTTTCGAATTCGAGACTGTGAACTCTATCGCCAATCCAGAACCGATAAGGGTGGACTGTGTCTTTTCACCGGCAGAGCGTCTGAGCCTCAAATACCGAATGAAGAATCACTTCAAGTCCAGAAAGGTACCGCTGATATATAACCAACGCAAATGGGGACTCGGATACAGGTCAACCTTCATGGACAAAAGAAGGAAGAAATTTCAGTGCTCACCCATCCAGTTCGTCAAGCCAGGAGAACCTTGCAAAGATCCAGGAGGGAATCAACCGACTGCACTACACAAAGGCCTCCCGATGAGCCTAACTTGGGCCACGTGGCCCCCCATTCGATGGGATCAGATTCTCGAACCATCTAAGCCTCCAGAAGAAGAAGGAAATGATGAAGACGAAGAAGGAAGTCAAATACAGCAGCTTCGGGACCAGGATATTCCGATACCTGCTCCCAACCAGGGGCACAACCTGCCCACTTCAGCATCAATCAACCAAGGGCACAACCTGCCCACTTCAATCAGCCAGGGGCACAACTTGCCCATCTCAGCACCAATCAGCAAGGGGCACGACTCGCCCATCTCTGCAAAGTCAACAATCATCAGCCAAGGGCAGAAGCAGCCCATCCATTGGACCAAGAAAGGGAAGTGGCCAGCCCTAGATTGGTCTGATGTCCAGGTTCCAAACTTATGTCTCACTGTGGAACCAGACGAACTGCAATGCGAGGTAAGTGGTCCGGGAGGGACTGAGTACGACTCAGATCTCGAACCCGACCAGCGAGAAGTCATGGTCATTGGGCCAGGCCATGATTCTTCGCCCAAATCATCAATCCCCACCTCTTCAGGGGAGGAAGTGTGGGGTCCTGAATGGTCATCTGTTCCCCTCACTTTTGAATCAGCCAAAGAGCCATCTGAGGGCTCTGGCTTCCAAAAAAAAAATGCCTGTTTAAGCAGCGACAGGAACTTTGGAACAAGTTGGGATCAATCATGGTCTGCAATGCCCGCTTGTTCAAAGTCCCGTGAATTTCAAAAATCCAAAAAAATCAAAAACTTTCAAAAGCCAAAAACATCTAGTATTTCCATTTCAGAAAAATCTCAAAAACCAAAAAATATTTCTTTTCCTGCATTCAATAGTGTGCCAAGTTCGTCTAAAGAGTCGCATGAGTTTGAAGTCGAATCATATGATTTCGACATCGAATTAGACTTCGAGCTCATGGGTCTGGACGAAGCTCGGGATGAGGAAAATGATGATCCGGCTCCCGAACTAGAGGATCTCCTCAAAAAGTTCGAATCTAAAGCCAATGTTGTAGCCGATGATTTCGAGATAGTAAACTTGGGGACGCCTGAGATCCCTAGGGAAGTACGCATTGGAAAATTGTTGCCACCTGAGATGAAACAGAAAATGATAGAGTTCCTAGCTCCAAGATTGTCCAACTTTGCGTTCTCATATGAAGACATGCCGGGGCTCGATGAAGAGCTCGTTGTACACCATCTGCCAACCAAGGCAGATATGAGGCCAGTGAAGCAGAAACTTCGAAGAATGAAGCCAGAATGGGCTCTGAAAGTCCGAGATGAAGTCATCAAGCAGTACAACGCGGGATTCTTGGTAGTCTCCAACTACCCTGAATGGCTCGCCAACATCGTGCCAGTACCAAAGAAGGACGGCAAGGTTCGAATGTGCATCGACTTCCGAGATCTCAACAAAGCCAGTCCAAAAGATGACTTCCCTTTGCCACATATCGACACTCTGGTCGACAACACTGCTGGATACAAGATCTTCTCATTCATGGACGGGTTCTCAGGTTACAATCAGATTAAGATGGCCGTCGAAGATCGTGAGAAGACAGCATTTATCACTCCCTGGGGAACCTTCTGTTACAGGGTAATGCCGTTCGGTCTGAAGAACGCAGGAGCAACATATCAGCGAGCAATGACAGCACTATTCCACGACATGATGAACAAGGAGCTCGAAGTATATGTGGACGACATGATCGTCAAATCTCGCACAATTGAAGGACACTTTGAAGATCTGAAGAAGTTATTCAACAGATTAGAAAAGTACAAGCTCCGTCTCAACCCTCAGAAATGTGTCTTCGGTGCAATGGGAGGTAAGCTCCTCGGCTTTATGGTGAGCGAGGATGGCATCAGGGTCGACGAGACCAAAACCAGAGCAATCATCGAGATGCCCCCTCCTAGAACAGAGAAAGAAATTCGTGGCTTCCTCGGCAGAATTCAATACATCAGTCGCTTCATCGCACAGCTCACACCTATCTGTGAGCCCATATTCAAGCTCCTTCGGAAGAACGTCCCAAAAGAATGGAATGATGATTGCCAAGTCGCCTTCGACCGCATCAAGAAGTATCTCATGAATCCTCCAGTCCTAGTGCCGCCCACTCCTGGACGACCACTATTGTTATACATCTCGGTAGCAGCAGAAGCCATAGGCTGTGTCCTCGGTCAGCACGACGAGACCGGGAAGAAGGAACAAGCAATATACTATTTGAGTCGAAAGTTCACCGACTATGAGACCAGGTATTCCCCGATCGAGAAGACTTGCCTCGCCCTAGTCTGGGCAACTCAGCGACTCCGTCAATACATGATTGCATTCCCTATTCTCCTCCTCGCTCACATGGATCCGCTCAAGTACCTGTTCGAGAAGTCGGCACTCACTGGAAGGATAGCTAAATGGCAGCTACTCTTGTCTGAGTTTGACATCACCTATGTCACTCAAAAGGCAATCAAGGGACAGGCCCTCGCCGACCATCTTGCGGCTCACTCTCTCCTGGACTATCAGCCGCTCAAGACGTTCTTTCCTGATGAAGATCTCTTGCTCATTGAAGAGGATGAAAAGAAGAAGAAAGATGAATGGACATTATTCTTCGACGGCGCAGCAAACTCTAAAGGGAGTGGTATTGGAGCAATCCTCTACTCTCCAGACGATGTCCCTATTCCTATCTCGAGGCGCATCGCATTCGAGTGCACCAACAACATGGCAGAGTATGAAGCATGCATCGCTGGCTTAAGGGAAGCCATAATCTTGGGCGTCAAGAAGCTACGAGTGTTTGGAGACTCACAGCTTATCATCAATCAGACCAATGGCGAATGGAAGACCAAAGACGAGAAGTTGATACCATATCATGTGTATCTTGACAATCTGATCGAAGAATTCAAGGAAATCACATTCTCATACATGCCCAGAACCAAGAACCAGTTTGCAGATGCTCTCGCCACGCTTGCATCAATGCTCGAGATTCCAAAAGGAGCTTCAGAATGGGAGCTCACAGTTGAAGTTCAAGAAGAACCTGCTTTTTGCCTGCAAATAGAAGAAGCCGAAGTTGTCCCTGACAAACCCTGGTATGCCGACATCAAGCAATATCTCGAAACCCAGGAGTATCCAGAATCAGCAACAGCAACAGATCGCCGAACCATCCAACGTTTGGCCGGCCAGTTCACCATCAGTGGCGAAGTTCTCTACAAGCGATCCTATAATCACATCCTCCTTCGATGCGTCGATGAAACAGAAGCTGCAAAGATCATGAAAGAAATACACGAAGGAATCTGTGGCCCACACATGAATGGGCACATGATGGCAAAGAAGATTCTACGACTTGGCTACTATTGGCTCACCATGGAGACAGACTGTTGCCAGCACGTCATAAAATGCTTCAAGTGTCAGGAGCATGCAAATCAAATCCATGCCCCATCATCAGAATTATACAACCCGACCACCCCCTGGCCCTTATCCATGTGGGGACTCGACATCATCGGCAAGATCAGTCCCAAAGCATCAAATGGTCATGAGTACATACTTGTGGCAGTCGACTACTTCACCAAGTGGGTAGAGGCAGCCTCCTACACCACGATTGCAGCATCTCAGGTGATCAAATTGATGAAGAACAACATCATATGCCGGTACGGAATCCCCAATGCTATCATCACAGATAATGGAACCCCGTTCGTCAACAAGAAGATGGATGACTTCCTCAACAAGTTCAAGATCCAACGTCATCGATCAAGCCCCTACCGTCCGCAGATGAACAGTGGGGTAGAAGCCGCAAATAAGACAATCGTCAGGATACTTGAGAAGATGGTCGTGACCTATCGAGATTGGTCAGATATACTCCCATATGCACTTTGGGCCTATCGAACGTCTGTACGGTCTGCTACGGGCGTTACTCCTTTCGAGCTTACTTATGGAATGGAAGCAGTTCTACCAGTCGAAGTGGAAATACCATCACTTCGGATGTTATTAGAAAGCGGAATTGAAGAAGGAGAATGGCAACGGGCCAGATTCGATCAGTTGCAGCTAGCAGATGAAAAGCGCATGCGTGCACTAAGTCATTCACAGTGTTATCAGAAAAGGATCGCTCGGGCTTATAACAAGAGAGTCCGAAAAAGAAGTTTCAAGGTAGGCGACATGGTTATGAAGAAGATTCTACCGTCGCACCTTCCGGACCCCAGAGGAAAAGTTCAAACCCTCGTGGGACGGGCCACTGATCGTCAGAGAAGTACTTCCCGGAGGCGCCCTCCGACTCACCAGCATGAGAGGGGTGGATCTTCCTGAGCCAACCAACGCCGACAACGTGAAGATCTTTCACGGGTAAGTTATTCTGACCTTATCAAAGGTTACTTTAATAAAGCTGAAGTCAAGAGGTTGAAGCTAAGACCTCTGAGAAATCATTTCCGTCCACCAATAAGTGTTTCAAATAAGGGGATTCAAAAAGAGAAAAATACAAAAAAAAATGGGATTCAAAAGGAAAAGATAAAAAAGAAAAAGAAAAAAAGAATACAAAAGAAAAAAAAAAGAGAGAGAAAAAAAGAGAAAGAAAAAGGAAAGCCAAAGAAAGGCACTCAAGAAAAAAATCAATCCAGGAAACACAGTCATCCATCCATTCATCTCAAAGGGGTCTTTAGCAAAGACCGACAGCTCTATTATCGTAACTCAGGATAAGGGCTGAAAGACTGCCATCGGCCGGCAACGACGGATTCCCGACCTCTAGCCGCCGCAGTTATCCAGAGATCCAGAAAGAAAAGAAAAGAAAAAAAAAAGAAAAAAAAAAGAAAATGTGTGCCTAAACAAAGAGGGCGGAGTGAAAACCCGAAAGGGCGCTCCGAGTAAAAACAGTGGGCATACAGCGGACTTGGTGAAAACCTGAAAGGGCGCCAAGGGTAAAAACACCACAGCTGCCAAGGGGCAGGCAAGACCAAATACCCGGGACGTGGTGAAAACCCGAAAGGGCGCCACGGGCAAAAATGAAGGGAAAAAGCCGGCTGTGGTGAAAACTCGAAAGAGCACTGCAGGCAAAAATGGCTCAAAATGAAAAAAAAGAAAAAATAAAAGTGCAGGTACCAAGAAAGCAGACGATCCAGATCAGTTCAAGCAGTTACAGTTCAAGAACAAGAAGAAGTGCAGTCAGGAGTGAAAAGCTCTACAAACTCTGACAATCTCAAGAAGCAACAGTTTCCATTGCCTACACGTCTAGGGAACCAAAGGATCATGCAAGTTAATCTCGAGACATGGGTCAAAGCATTGGCCGAGCCCCAGTTCTGATTCCTATATCCCGACACAAAGTCCAGAAACACTCACAAGACAACTCATGGCACAGTAGATTTTCAAACAGTTTTCTCTTTTAATTAGATGCATCATATTTCTTTTACACATATCATACCATCTTTTTCAAAAAATACAAAAAAAATTTCATCATCATCAATCATATATGCAAAAAAAGAATGTGCAGGTGGCCAACACAATCAATCTCTACCCTCCTCCTCGGCCACATCAGGTAAGTCCTCTGACTCATAAAAGGATAATCTCGCTCTCAACCTGCTCACCTCCATACGCAGGTAATGCACCTCATCTCGCTCAAGGGTACGGATCGCTGTCTCCTCATCAGACAACCTCCGATCGGCAGCCAATCTCCTCGGCATCATCTCACAATGATACCGAAGTGCGGAGATCTCAGACAGCAAATGGCCATGAGTGGTCAAAAGGAAGCCAGGATCGATAAACGGGCGCTCCTCAAAAGGTTCATATGAACCAGATGAAGAGCCAGCATCTCCAAGAATATCCTGCTCATCCTCATCAGCAGTCTGGTGCCAACAAGGGATACGTCGATACAAAGACTGCTCAACAACCCAATACTGATATGGGGCGGTCGCCATCGGAAAAGTCCGTAGCTCAAATCCCAACAAATCAGCTGTCAAATAACTCGCCCAAGAACAATCAATCCGGGTCCTAAAGTCAGAGGATCTGGATGGAAGTGTTCGACGCCCAATACCCGCGAAAGCGAAAAGAGGAACATCCTGCTCGTACCCAAACTGCCGCAGGAACCGAATGGGGTGATAAGAGAAGTAAGATCGAAAGCCTACCAACATCAGAGGAAGGCGGTGTGCATCGCAAAGCACTGGAGGAAGTGAAAGCCAAGATGACTCCCAACGAACGTTCCAGTCACGCAGATCAGCGAACATCCTGCGATACAAGGGCTCGCTCATCCTAGCCGTATGCGGAAGGAACTCCATGATATAACGCATGATGTCAGAGCCCGGGATGCCAGGAAGAGGTACAGGAACGGTCAGAGAAAGACGCTCCCATAACCAGACCTGATCACAAAAGAAGTTCAGCTAGAGCAAAACAAGTCCTGATAAAGTAAAAGGAAAAGGTGTAGGAGAGATACCTGAAGAAATGCACAGCAGCCGCGAAGGACACGAGTGCGGCCCAGGGCGCAGTCGGTCAGCCCATCGAATAGCTCGGCCAAGATAAGAGAAATGATCCCCTACCGACGGACAGCTCGGCTCATCACCTCAAAAAGCAAAGGAGTCTGGGACCTGCGCCATCCCGAGAACAGCACCTCAGCAATCAAGCAGAACATCAGTGCGTTCCGAGCAAAGGTAGAACCGGCCACACTCCGAGGACCCGAAAAAAGATCATACAGCAAGTCCAAAGAGAACACTACAGCATCCTGGCCACCAGCTGCAAGCCGAACAAGATAGGGGATCCCAAACCAGTTCTGCGGTGTAGCAGTCTTCGGCGATGTCTTCGGCGAAAAATACTGAGCATAATCCCAGGGTAGGCCCGTCAAGCGTGCAAGCTCCTCCAAAGAGGGTCCCATCTCCATATCATTGAACGCGAATAAGTTCAACGAAGGGACCCAGTCAATCAAGGCAGCTCCGAGCATCCTCCAGTCAATGTCAACTCTAGCCATATGAATCAGACTGCCAAAGCCATAAGACTCCAAATCTCGAATCTCATAAGCTGACAAGCTATCAAACTAAGCAAGCAGTCGTGGCGAGCAAGAAGGACGAGGAAGCAGCTGACAAGTCCTCACTGGTACCCCCTCCAGCACAAAAGGCCCAGAAACCAATGATGACTCATCAAGGATCGGAAGGTCAACGGGCGAAGGAGAAGGAAAAGCTGGAACCTCTGCCGACTCGACAACCCCTGATCGGCCCTCAGTGACGGCTATGTCTGATATAGTCATATCGCCATCTGAAACTGTCATAATCTCAGCCGCATGAGAAGACTCGCCCACCTCATGAACAGAGTGCGCAAAGGGCCGATGACCAAAAGAAGGACAATGCTCCCAACCAAAAGAGCTATCAGTGAAGATCACACCGCACATCGTGGCATCCTGACCAATCTGATCGTCAAAGAATACATCTGAACCATCCAGAAGGGTCCTGGCAACCCCGATAAAAGAATCAGCGGTCAGATCTGGACCTGCGGTCCCCTCCAACAGGAAATCATGAATCCAATCACCATCCTGGCCGATCAAAGGGATCATCGAGGCATCCATACCGTCCATCATCAGAGGGACATCATCAATGACCACATCAAGTCCACCCAAACAAGTGTGCCGCACATCTTGGCCCTCATCCAGAGCATCCAAACCGTCAAAAATACCATCTGAACCATCTATCCCATCCAGACATGAGATCAGCCCATCTATGTCCCTCATGGTCCCATCATCACCATCCATCACATCATCCATGGGGCCCACATTCAAGGGATGCATAGCTTCACCTATATCCCATCCTCCCATCTCATCCATGCCATCCATTCCTCCCATAATGAGGGGCCCATTCAAATCTGAAAATCCAGCCATCCCACCATTAATGGAGCTATTCAAAGCTCCACCAACTCCATTCCCTAACCCCTCATCAATGCTTCCATTCAATGCACCATCTACACCCTCCATTAGAGGAATCCCTCCATCATTAAAGCCCTCACTAAGTGCTGGAGTGTGGGACCCACCGACCTCTCCCACTATGGCCCACAAGTCATCATCCAAAGCTGCCCAAGAAAGGACAAAATGAGAAGAAGACAAGATGAAGAGAAAAGACAAGGGGACAAGAAGATTCATGGCTGGAATCGAACGGTCCAGTACAGGGAATGTGGGGACAGCAGCAACAGACAGCAGAGGATGTCCGAACCAGAGCCAGCCCAGGCCGCTCAAGAGGCGAGCTCTGGGCGGCCTGCCCTAGGCCGCTCGTACGGACGCAGATCCCCTCTCTCCGCGGGATTGGCTCCGGGGCTTTTGGTAGGTGAGGCTGACAGTCCACGTCAGCAGATGGCGCTTCGTGGGCCGCCCAAGACTCCGGTCCACTCCAGATTTCGACTGAAGTTGATCAAGATCACATGAAAGGCGCCCCACCGGTCCAATCACGAAGCAATGTGGCCAGAACATGGCTGATCAAGTTAAAGAGAAGGAAAGTTGATCAAGTGGGGGCCACAAGCAATCCAAGCCATTTAAAGATCAGATCATCATGATCTAAACCATTGAAGGACCTACATGAGCCATCAAACAACAAGATCAAAGGGCTGATCATCAAAAGAAGGGCCAGAATCCAAGATCCAATCATCAAGTGGGCCCACAAAGCCAAATCAAGCGATCTGAGGCGTTCAAACCATCATCCACACCATGAGAAGCCTTCTTAGTCTCACAAATCATCAAAAGAGGTGCCCCAAAGTAAAGCTAAGGTCTCAAGTGGGCCCACAGGGCCAAATCCATCAATCTGAACCATTCAAGGGCCAAATCATCAAGATCCAAACCATTGGAAAGCTTACACAAGTCATGGAACAACAAGATCAAAAGTCCAATCATCAAAAGAAGGGCTAGAATCCAAGATCCAATCATCAAGTGGGCCCCGCAGGGCCTAAACAAGCGATCTGAACCGTTCAAGTCATTGTCCATGCAGTTGAGGAATCACAAATCATGAAGGAATGAGTCAAGAGTCAAAGCATCCAGACATCACCAAGGAATTTGGGAGAAATCAAAGCCTGTATATTCATCCAAAAGAGCTTGATACAAAAGGGGACAAAAACAAAAGTACAAGGCCATACAAAGCAGAGCCAGCTACAAGTCGCCAACATAATCATCATCGTCCCTCCTCGCGTCCCGCTCCCGACGATAAAGATCCATCAAAGGAGCAGTCACCGAACCTCCAGCATACCTGCGACGGCCACCTGGAACATAAAGCGAAGGAAGTAGAGGCCCCTAGCCAAATAGCAGATACCACTCGTCATAATCACGATCCGGGATCGTGAAACGGAAGCCATGCTGGCCCACCAGAGCCTCAACTCTCTCATCAACTGGCATCCGAGCAGCTGGAGGAGGAGCAGAACAGGGGACCCGTGCCACCCCAGTGACTTGCCGAAGCAATCTCTCCCCCAAGTACCATTGGAAGGACTCAGCGTCAGAAAGCATAATACGAAGACATGAAGCATCGTATGCCTCCACGCGCTGGGGTGTGTAGTAAAGAGGGAAACTAGCATACGGCATCCGAGCAAGCTGCAGCAGAAGAGGTTACCACGATCAGTTACAAGTACAACACAAGGACAAAGACAAGCAAGATACTTATGTCCTCAACGGTCAGCCCGTCTATGTCAGCACGCCAATTGTCCCCGGGAACTCGGGAGTTCCGCTGACGATTCTGTTGATTCCAGTACATGTGGCGATACTGAGCGGGTTCAATGTCATCTCGCATCCTCGGCGCAAGATGCGGAAAATGGTCACAAAAGCAAGTCTGGACAAAAGCGCATCTAATGATCAGAGAGGGAAAGAAGGTAAATGACTCCAAGGAAGATGAAAGAAGAGGTACCTCAACAACAGGCCAGAAACCTGTGAAGGACCGGCTATGCCGACAGGTCTTGTCCAGACCTTGAAAGAGACGGGTCAGGATGGCCCCATTCCAGTTATAGGGATGATGAAGGTCCTCGACTAAACGAAGAAATTTAGGATCAACTCTCTCATTCGTATGGCAAAAAAGAAAGGATCCAAAAGCATAAGTGATCATGGCCCGCGCCTTGTGGAGAGCCTCTCGCTCGGTGGTAGGGACGACGGAAGCAAAATTGTTGTAAAACCATCGCATCTTCACTTAATGGCCTTGGAATTCACCCTCAGGAGGGACGTCACCGACAAGCCGCAACCAATCGGTGGAAGAGAGGGGAGCTAGAGAGCTAACTTGAGGGACAATTGCCCCATGAAAAGGGAAACCTATCTGCATATAAATATCCAAGGGGGTTATTCCCCACTCCCCACAAGGGAGCTGAAAGGTGTGGGTCTCATCCCGCCACCTCTCACAAAGGGCCGCTAGCATCATGCGGTTGGCGTCGTTATTATGGAAGCGTAGGGTGAGGAGGCCAGCAAAAGGAGTACCATCTAATACTCGCTCAAGCAAGGGCTGTGGCTCTTTCATCCAATTGTCCCAGCGATCCCTGGTACCTCGACCCTTGATAGCGGGAAGAGGTTGATGCTCCATAGCTAAGGAACACATGTGGTCCCCTCGGCGGACGATGAAGGCGGGGTCATCTTCGTCAATTACTCGGTGACCTCTGGTACCATCCGCCATTGAATCCTACAAGCTCGGCAAGGTAAGTCCCTATCCTTTACCCATTAAAATCCAAATTATCATCCAAGAAACCCATGGGATTGGACTCACATTCAAATGCAAAATCTAAAGTCCAACTCCATGTGTCACTTAGGATATGTGTTGGGCCCATTGGAAAAAGTAAGGCCCACCTTAAAGAAGGTGGCATGGCATGCCTTAGGTAAGAAAAGTCCATCATCCAAGGACACATTTTGGACAACAAATGCACTTAAGTGCCATGAGATCAACAAAGAACAAGAATCCTACTTCACATGAGAAATCCCTTTTCAAAGTCCATATGTGGCCAAGGATTGATCCATTTTTATGCCAAGGCCATGGCTCTCACTTAAGATGTTTCCATCTTTTTACACATGTGCATGGACAAGTGGGGAATAGAAAGGAAGTGGGCCCCCAAGAGCAACCCAAATGCCTCATCTCAATGGATTGGAGAAAGCACATAGCCCACTTTGGAGAATATGAAAACCCATTCATGGGTTAACCATGGGCAACCTTATGTGCCTCATCTTGATGAAAGTTTTGACCATGAGAATACAACAAGGAGGTCTACCCACAAACATATGAATCAAAGAAGCAAGGGGTAGAAAGTTGATGCACATAGCCCACATGAAGAATCAAAGTTGAAAATGCCCATGAAAAGGCAAGTTTGGGCAACTTATGTGCACCAACTTCTTCACCAAAAAGGGAGACCATTTGAGCACAAAAGAGCATGGCTTGATGAGTCACCCAACCATCATAAAAATGGCTAAGAATGATACACATAGCCCACTTGAAGATCAAAATCCAAAATGTCCCAAGGCATGGGACAAAAATGGGCAACCTATGGGTATCATTCTTTCCCACAAATTGAAAGGAAAATCACTCATGCTTGAGAAGGATGGTGGATGACCCACCAAGCCCCCAAAGGAAGGATCAAGGAGCTATGGTTGTATGGATAGCTCACTTGAGGATCATCCATTCGAGATTGATAACATTAGAGGGAAACTCTTGAGAACCACATTCCTACCACAAGGAAAACCATTTGAAACTAGTGAGATTGTGGGAACAACTCACTCATGGGACTTGTAGATGGTCAAGTAACTCAAGTCCTCCATCCATCAAAAGAAAAAGCATGAAAAGAAAAATCCCACATGAACAAAGTGTAGTGGGGCACACATGGTTCAAAGAAGTGCCCAAGTTTCAATGAAGGCCCAAAAGCCCATCCACATGAAAAACTTCAAGGAGCCCACTACACTTTGTACAAGGAGGTACATCATAATCAAGAAATGATGGAAGAGTTGGGCCACTTGTCCATAAAGGCCCAACTAGGAAAACTAGCCCACTTGAGATCCAAAATGAAGAATGGGCTAGTCATCTTGGTCCATACATATATGAAAAAAGATGGGGTCACCTAAAGTGAGCCCCATGAGCCCAAAACTTGAGATGGGCCCTACCATGCCCATGGGCCCAAACCTTGAAAAAAAGATGGAAAAGAAAGGAAGAGCATTAAGGAAAAATGACAAGGGCAAGAAAGCATGAGGGAGCCCAAAATGAAGCATTGGGCCCATCAAATACACCAAGGGCCATGACTTCACTTTGAGCCCATTTGATACACATGAAAAGAGGCCCAACTCCCATGAAAAAGATAGAGTATTTTGCCATGCACACTTGATGACATGGCAAAATTACTCTTTACATGCACATGGAGGGAGTGTGAAAAAGGAAAAAATGATGAAGTGGAGAGCTTGCAATGTCCTTCTCCATGCACCACCTTTGAAAGAGACTTGAGATCTAGAAAAAGGTCAAGAATACTTGGGCCCACCTTCACACCTCTTTGAATAGCTACATGAAAAAGAAAAAGGACCATGAGAAGAGACAATGAAGATGGAAAAGGACAAGAAAGAGAAAGGAAGTGGTCCATACCTTTACCACTCACCAAAGAAGGACCACCTTGCTGTCCCAAGACCTCTCTAAGGCCCACCACTTGAAAAGAGCAAAGGACCACCAAAGAAGAGAGAGGAAACTTGAAGAAAGAAAGAGTATGAGAGAAAGAAGAGAGAGATTGCACGTTTGAAGGGGGGAGGGTGCCCCATGTTATATAGAAAAGGGGAGGGCACCCTTTTACCCAGCCCCCTGAAGAGACCAGGAGGCACAGACCGGTCGGGCGGCCCATGGGAGGCCGTCCTAGCCTCCACCTAAGTGAGGTGACTTCTCACCTCCTCTCCTTGGAAAGAACTCCTCCTTGAGAAGGGTGGTTGCAAGTGAATCTTGTACCTTCATGTAAGAATGAAGTGATGGAAGAGAAGGGTGAGAAAAAGGAAGAAATCTCACCAAAATCTCATCTCATGAGAAATGGGTGAGAAATTGGGTTGATGATGTGGAAAAGTTCCATGGAATTTCCAAGAAAAAGAAAGGAAAATTTGACTTGGTCAAACAATGATCTCAACCATCCAAAGGTATGACCTGATGATCCGAACCATTCCAAAGAGAATTCCCGCAGTCTCCAACCTGGATTGTTGCTCTTTTGTACAGTTTCAGGGTCCGAAGACCTTAAACTACGTCGGGATTCACATCCCGAGAGATTTTCAATAAAAGCCGGTATTGGTCTTGATTGCTCGAATCAAGATCCGACGACACCGGATACTTTCGGAAACTACAAAAAATATATTTATGCATTTCCAACACTTACCTGTACAGTTTCATGGTCCGAAGACCTTAAACTACGTCGGGATCAAGATCCAGAGGGACCTTTTAATAAAAACCGGCATCAGCCTGGATTGAATCAAGATCCGCTGACACCGGACATTTTCCCAAAAAATATATATATATATATATATATATACTACCAGCCCCCCTTTTAAAATTCAGTGGTCCGAAGACCTTAAACTACGTCGGGATCAAAATCCCGAGGGATTTTCAATAAAAGCCGACATCGGTTTGGATCGAATCAAAACCTAACGATCTCGGACATTTTCGAAAAACAAAAAATATATCACCAGCCCATCTTTTAAAGTTTTTGGGTCCGAAGACCTTAAACTACGTCGGGATCAATATCCCGAGGGATTTTCAATAAAAACCGGCATCAGTCTGGATTGTCCATCCGCTGACACCGGACATTTTTCCAAAAACAAAAAAACATGTTTGCCCCTCTTTTGTACAGTTTCATGGTCCGAAGACCTTAAACTACACTGGGATTAATTTCTCGGGGGACCTTTCTTGCTTTCAACTAAAAACCGGCATCGGCCTCGACCGTTGGGATCATGGTTCGATAACCCGGATCATTTCAAAAATACCAAAAATATTTTAAAGCTTTCCATAAAAACCAGTATCAATCTTGATCACCTGAGTTGAAATCTGGAACCTTTTCAAAACAAAAAATATATATATATAGATACAATATAAAACAAAAAAAAATTTCACCACTAGTTTCAAACGCACCAATTTATCCCCAGCGGTCCGAAGACCTTAAACTACACTGGGATTAACTTCTCGGGGGCTTTCTTTCCTAACCTGTTCCAGGCATGGCTGACACTTGATCGTACGGGTGTCTGGAATTTCTTAAACAGGTAAGGGCTATGGCGGGCAAAACTCCGCAATCCTGTTCGTGTTGAACACACCGTGATAGACAACCTTGATTTGGAAGTCGCTGTTGAAGCTTACGGATGTTCCCTGTTCCTAGAACTCATGAAGGGGATTAAGGCTGTTGGGAGGTGGAGCTCACCCTCACGGAATTGTGAGCAACGTAAGACCCCAAACTGGATTGACTAAGGGAAATGTGAGGATGTGGCTCATTTTGTGGCCGAAGGAGTCCGTCGGACGATACGTGGTCTATGTGCATTGCACATGAGGAACATGCAACTTTGTGGGTGTGTTGACTGAAAACCCTCAAAATCCCCTCATCCGAAGATGTAAAACTACGGCACTTAACTGTGTGAGACCCGTCCTGCTCGCTGACGTAAAATGGATCGGGTGCCTTACCAGCAGTAGAAGCTGGAAGTGGATGAAAATTCCACACTTTTCCCTGCATTTCAGAAAAATCACAAAATACAAAAAAACATTGCAAAATCACCTCTTCAAAAATCACAAAAAATATTTTCCTTGCTTTCAATCAAAATATTGTCAAAAAATCACAAAAAAATATTTCCCTTGCTTTCAAATCAAATATTTTCGAAAATCACAAAAAAATATTTCCTGTGTTTTCAATAAACTGATCTCTACTCTGACCGCTCAGGTAAAGATTCGGATCCACATATTTACAAAAAAAATCACAAAAATTAGCATCCCCATCACTACAATTCAGGAGTCTTGAACTCCGCTCACTTCACAGTATGGGATGACGGATCCAATCGCCCGCAAATTGGAATCTTGACCAAAATGGGCAACCAAACACCATCTCAATCACATGTATGCCCAGAAGAACATCTTGAAGTTGAATAATATCCTCGTACATTCTCATTAGCAAAGAAACAGCATCTTGGGACGATGGACCTGATCGACCACGGGTCGGGATCTTGACCAACCCGCTGACCAAACACCCGTGTGAAAAAGAAAAACCCCAGGGAGCACAACCCTGCAAGCAATAAGCTCAAAGTTCTCTGCACCCATAGCAAAAGCAAAATCATCAAACTGAAAGAGAATGAGCCAAAGCCATGCATTCATCATGCATCTCCATGCATCAGCATCCATCGCATCAATCATCATGTTTACCTGCTTTCAAAATAAAAGTCGGTTAGTCAAAGACCCCACAGGCATCCCTAGTGGAGGCACGCGCAGACCCGATTTCCATTTCAAAAGACAAAAAATATTTCTGTTTGCAAATAAAAACCCCACGGAGTATCACTCCCCAGAGTGGGTATCTTTTCAAAAATCCAAATTTTTTTTTCCAGTAGAGCGTTCTGTCTCCAAAACACCAGGAGATCTTCCATATCTCTGGGTAGGAGCCAACGCAAAAATCAAATAAGATCCGATGTCTCGCGGTTTCCCCGGAGACCATCGGATCCAATGCACTCAAAGTACGATCGAACTGAACTCCAGTGTCAGTGCGGTCGTGCCACATGCCAAGATACAAAAAAGATGAAAGCCAAAAAGCTCGGTCACAGAAACCATTTGAACAGGTGGAAACGATGAATTGTAACCCAAGTATCAAAATCAGCAGATTGGGTGGAAAGAGTTCACCCGCACATACCTAGGCGTGGATGCCTGAAGTACCTTGACTGAGTCCAAGTCGGCGTAGTAGAATCCCGTAAGACTATCTGACGCAGGGCGTCTAACCACTTTGACAGTCAAGCGAAACAAGTACTCCTGGAGTGATCTGGGAAAACATCAAACATCACACAAATCAGTCTCAGGGTCAGTATCCTCGTAAGACTAACGGACGCAGAGGCTCTGCTGTACCTTTCCGATGTTAGTACCGATCGGGAATGGAAGGGTTGCGATTGGGTACCCAGGTTGCAGCAAACTGCAGGGACAATCGCAACGTTTTCTCCAAACTCTCGCGGTATGTGCGAGTTATCAATTTCCAGACAATCAACTGACTCAGATACAAAGGACAACAAAGATTCCAGACCACAATCAAGGAAAGAATGAATTGCAAACTAAGCATCGAAACCAGCGGATCGGGTGGAAAAAGCCCACCCGCACATACCTAGGCGTGGATGCCTGAAGTACCTTGACTGAGTCCAAGTCGGCGTAGTAGAATCCCGTAAAACTATCTGACGCAGGGCGTCTAACCACTTTGACAGTCAAGCGAAATAAGTATTCCTGGAGTGATCTGGGAAAACATCAAACATACAATCAATCACAGGGTCAGTAACCTCGTAAGACTGTCGACGCAGAGGCTCTGCTGTACCTTTCCGATGTTAGTACCGGTCGGGAATGGAAGGGTTGCGAGTGGGTACCCAGGTTGCAGCGCATGCAGGGACAATCGCAACGTTTTCTCCAAACTCCCGCGGTATGTGCGAGTGAGCGATCTCCAAACGATCAACTGGCACAGATGCAAAGGCAAGCAAAGATTTCAGAACATGATCTATGAATGACCGGGTCAGAAGTGGGGTGTCCACTCGCTTTGGCATTCGGTTGCACGCAACCTCTGCCAAAGAGGGGCATCTGTAGACACCCCACCTTCGACTACACTGTTGGTAGAGATAGCTTGTTGAACGGAGGACCATACCCCCAAATCCCAAGTCCAAACTCAGTCAAACTCACCCTTGTAAGCCCCATTCCATAGCCCAGTTCAAGCCTGAACCCAGTCAACCCAGTCCTAAAAACCACCCTGAAAAACCCCCCATAAAAAAGGCTAGTCAAAAAATCCCAAAAAAGTCAAACTCACTGAGTCAACTCGCTGAGTTAACCCGCTGAGTCAACCCGTCGAGTCAAAACACCGAGTCAACCCGTCGAGTCAACCCGTCGAGTCAAACCACCGAGTCGACCCGCTGAGTCAACTCACTGAGTCGACCAGCGAGTCCAACAGCAGCCCCGAGGGAGCGACCGTACTCGCTGGAAACCGAGGAGCAGCCGTACGGGCGGCCCATGGCAGGCCGCCCGGAAAAAATTACGAGAGTGCCCCTCTCTGCTGCTATAAATACCCCCCTCCCCTTCTCATTTCAACAGGCCATTCGAGTCCATTTCAGCCCGAGAGCTCTGAGTCCATCTCTCCACCCTTTAGCCCATTTTTCCACCAAGGAGAGCCCGAGTGAGGAGAGTCTAACCCTGGTCCAGCCCAGCCTGACCACTGGTCCAAGCCTCCCTAGCCATCCAAGTCTTGATCCAACCACTCGAAGCCAACCCTTGCGACACCTCCGTCCACCCAGCTACTCTTTTCCAGCATCATCTCATTTGCATCTAGCATAAGTGCAACATTTACTTTTCTTCCAACCCCCCTGCTTCACTACAAGCACCTTGATTACTCAAACACACATGCATATGTCTTTATATTAAGCACCTGTCAGTTCGAGCGTATGCTCTGGGCTTGCCCGTTGTTGGAACCTGCCCATCAAAAACTCTTACTGTTCAGACCCGCATTCATGCATCATGTCATCCATGAGAATATACGAGGATTAAACTAGACTTTCAAGTATTCGATCGATTCTGTGAAGTAGAGACCGTACTTCGGTACGGGCAGTGTGTGGGGTGCTTAACCTCTTCCCACCCTGTAACCGTGATCCCTTACCTTGAATCTCTGACCGCAGATCAACAAGAGTCATTTTAGAGGAAGGAATCTTCAGATTCCCTTCTCTAACGTTTCTACAGGGTCTAGCCGACTGTAGATTCGAAGTAACTGGCTAGTGGCGACTCTGGTCTTATATAAACACACTTAAACATATCCAGCTTAACACGACAACCAAACGAAGCCCTCGAGAACGAGGCAAGCCAGTGGCACAAACGGCGATTTCGCACTCACGCATCCTCATCTCCTTCTTTTCCGAAAGGAAAGGGGAAGGGAGAAGAACGTCGTGTGGGAGCGCGGAAAAATCGGCGAGGGTCCACAGAACTGATTATGCTAAGGAACATAAACAATAATTAATAATTGGTAAGTTTGATTTGGTTTGGTTGGTGTGAGACCCTTTGCTTTGTTAATCTCTCCTACTATTTATAGGCTTTTCTAGATAAAAAAGAACCATCTAGATGTACTTCATATTCATCCATTACCATAGCCGCTTGGTATTCCCCTGATCTTACGGACTCTTCCTCTTCCTCTCGGCTGCTACATCTTCTTGAATGACGTGTTCCAATCAGCTGGCAGCATCTGTTATTTTGAAGAATACTCTCCATGTATCTTAACAGATCACATGCATGTTGTACACTTCTCCTACAATGCCATGTGTTCTCTCTTGATTGGTTCCTTCGGGAACGGTTAAAACTAGAGTGCAACAACATTAAACAGTTCAATCTCATGTCCAATTTATATGTGGCAATTGAAAAATAAACTAAATTTTTTTCCTAACTAACTGGTATTTTGTGTCATAAGAAAGTAATTGATGGGCTGAATTTAAGGGCCCCTTTAAGGGCCTGTTTGGATTCAACTACATAAGTAGCTTCTTTGGCTGATGGCAGTCATTAAGTTACTTATTTAACATAAGTAAGTTTGGTTATGTATTATTTATAAACTACTTTTTTACTTAAAAGCACACCGGCGATTTAATATGTTTTTTTTGCTTTTTACTTTTCTCAGCAACTGAAATTGAGAAAAAGGAGAGATGGTGCTACCTTACTCTAGCACTACCGGCTCTATCATATCATCCCCGGTGAGTGTTTATAGGATCCTCGACCTAAGGGTTTTCACTATATGCTTGGGTGTTCTAGTTTGATAACTGGGGCACGTATTTGGATAATTTAAATTGTTGAATTTCTGCACTGAACTGTGAGTGGGCCACGTCTCAAAACTCTCACCACTATTTGAATGAATTCTTTCATGTGATTGAGGGCGATAGTTGCATTTTTTTTTCGTAACTGCCTATTGTTATGTTTGAAATCAAACGCCCTATCGAGATTTCTTTATATGGAATATTCCATCCAAGTATTATGCAATATTCCAATGGTCTGGATTACTGAACCTTATGGCCCACTTGTTACAAATGAGGGCTCGAGTATAGCATTAGGTCGAGGATCATGACATTTTTGGCTGGTATGTATGTGTAGTTGAGAACGGGGGGACCAATTATTTTGTTGGCCCATGGACTACCAAACCGGGAGAATAGAGGCAGCTAGCTACGTGGTGCAAGGATTGTGGGCCCCAACGTGATGTGTGTGTTTATCCAGGCCGTCCATCCATTTTTCACAGATCATTTTCAAGCATGAGCTCGAAATCAAAGCACATCCAAATCTCAAGTGGACAACACCACAGGAAACAGTGGGGATTGAATGCCTACCATTGAAAACTTCTTTGGCAACAAAACTTTTTAGATCAAGCTGATATTTATGTCTTACCTACATCCAAGTCCAAGTGACCTCATGAACAGGTTGGATGACAAATAAACATCACTTTGGGCCCTAGGAAGGTTTCAACAGTGGACATCATCATCCTCGCTAATCTTATGGTGTGGGCCTCGAAATGAGCTCGCAAAACGGATGGATGACATGGATAAAACACATATATCATGGTAGGCCCTACAAGTCCATACACATGGTATTGGGTTCAACGTGCAATCTGCCTCCTACCAAACTTGGCCGGAAAAAATTACCAAACACACTTATCTACTTATTAACTCATAAGTATGTTGTTTACCAAACAAACTTACCTGCTTAATAAGTTGAAACCAAGATAAGCAACTTATTCGATAAGTAACTTACAATTCAAACGCAGCCTAAATATCACCATATAAGTTACTTTTTAACTTATATTAAATAATTAACTTTATTTTGGCAAGCATTATTGTAAAAGTATCTTATGTGCAAAAGCTACTTATCTTGATAAGTAGTTTTTTTAGCTTTTTAACTTATGACTTTTTTACTTCTCTCTCACGGTCCATGTCAAATGAGGCTCTCCCTCACGGTCCATATCAAAGGAGGTCCCACATGATGGATTGTCCACATTGAAGGTAAGGCACACACTGGATAGTCTACCTAAAAGGTGCTCCTCACATGCTGGATGGCCCTATATTAATATGGGCCCAATATGGATGGTCCACATCAAATGTTGACCCATAACGATAAAAAGCCCACATCCAAAGTGGGCCAATATGATGGACGACACACTTCAAAGGTATATGATGGATGGTCCACGTCAAACGTAGGCTTTACATGATGGGCAGTGGACATTGAAGCTGGCCCCACATGATGGATGGGCCATATTGAGGTGGTTCAACATCAAGGACGATCCACATAAAAGGTCAACCCTTAGTGATGAATGATCCGCATTCAAGGCGAACCATGCATGATGGGCAACCCACATCAAAGGTGGGGCCCACATGATAGATAGTCCACATAAAAGATGGGCACCACATGATGGGCAATTAACAATGGTGGCCCCACATGATGGACGATCCACATAAAGGTAGGCCCCACATGATGGATGGACCACATCAAAGGTCAGCCCTAATTATGAGTGGCCCATATCCAAGGTAGGCCCTACATGATGGACAACTCACATTAGAGGTGGGCCCACATGATGGACCGTCCACATCAAAGGTGGGCTCCACAGGATGGGCAATAGATATTGAAGATGGGCCACACATGCTGACAATAACATTGATGGTGGGCCACTTGATAGATGACCAGCATTAAAGGTGGGCCCTACATAATGAATGATGCACATTAAAGGTCGGGCCACAATGATGAATGGCCCACATATAAGATGAGCCTTGTATGATGGATGGCCCACATGATGAATGGTCCATATCAAGGGTTGGCCCCACATAATGGATGGTGGATGTGAGGGAACCAAACAGACTTAGGGATAATTGCTTGTTATGTTGGAAACCAAACATGCTTTTCTAACTTTTTGTTGATTAGTATATTAATTACCAAACACACTTATCGACTGAATAAGTAGAAACCAAGATAAGCTACTCATGGCATAAGTAGCTTATCCAAAGTAACTTATGATCCAAACACCCCCTACATGACCCATCAAGTTAGATCCCTTGAATGAATCTGACTTTGGCTCCATGACCTGCTTATACCTATAACGTGTTGCAATTTAAAGAGTTATTTCAGTTGATGTATGGCAAGTGTATAACTTAAAAGTGTACATGTATAATATAAAATTACTCATAGTCCGAGGTAAGGGCTCAACGCCAATGCTGGTTCATTTTTTCACTGCTACCTCTAATATATATAACACTAGCAGTTTTAGATATCTTTTGACCCAACACTTAGTCTTTATAAGATTGGTTAAAAAAAAAAAGAGTAAATTTTTTTTTTTAAAATATGCTTAGTAAAGAACATTTGATTTTTTTTTTCCACATTAAAATGTTAGACTTTAGGTGACCCACTGGACCTTAGTGACACATGCATATATTTATTCACTAAATTCTATTAAGATTTTCAATGTTTGAGTTCATATATATAAGTGTGATTGTTTTATAATGGTATACATGTATAAATATTCAAGTTGGTCGTCGTGATAATTTGTGACTAATTAAATTCTTGGTCTGCTTCTCACATAATTTAGATCATTCTGCAAGAATGTACAACAACAACGATGCATATTGAGATGCGTGTACATATAAAATGTATCTTAGCCTTGATTCATGGAATGATCTGAGACCTCATGTGGATCAACATGATTGACTCGTCTTACTAGATTATGTAGGCCTATATATTATAGTGGGAATGGGTGTCATCATTGGTTCATCAATTCGATCCTAGATGATAATCACTTAGATGAGGAATGCTCAATCATTCACGGCGTGTGGATTGAGTCATAACTCATACGTGACCAATTACTTTTAAGTGATAGATTAATTTCAATTCAGTCATTGTACGAATAAACTAACTGCATGGATAATTATGTACTTAATATTCCATGATATGTGATAAAGCTACAATAAAGTAGCACTCGCATAGATAATTATGTACTTAATATTCCATGATATGTGATAAAGCTACAATAAAGTAGCACTCGCATAGATAATTATGTACTTAATATTCCATGATATGTGATAAAGCTATAATAAATTAGTGCTACTTTATTGTGAATTCGTAAGGCTATGCATAGATTCAACTAGATTAGAAGCACGCTAGGAAAGTGCCACAAATAAAAAGTTGGGCCATGGTGCATTAAAGGAAAATCGTAATGCCTATACTTTGGTAACGATGCACAGGAAAATTATGTAAGGCACTAATTCGAATGGATGATTAGATTATATTTTGAATTATTTTTAAAAATATTTCAATGTTATTAAATTAATATTTCTAATGAGCTTTAATTGATTGAGTTTGTAAAGGGCCGGTTTGGATACCACCAAATATGTTACTTTTTCTACTTAAAACAGTAGATAAGCAACTCATTTAAGATAAGGAAATTTGATTTATGATTAATTATAAATAACTTTTTCATTTAAAATTACTTAACCATTTTAGCTTGATAAGTACAAACTGAGATAAGCTATTTGAGGCATAAGTAGCTTAAGAAACTTATTATCTAACACCCTCTAAAAGATAAGATCGATTTGTTATAAAAAATGAATAAGTTTGTGTCACAATTAGAACATTAGACATGTGTGTGCAAATGCAGAATCAAACTTGTTTGATTAAGTGTCATCAAATCCATGGTTTGAGACAAAATAATTGAAGATTGAGATGAATTGTTTATGGCATACTTGTGGATTTAGTGTAATGTTATTTCTAGATAGAAAATTGTAGTTTCAAGATTGGTGGCTTGATTTTTTTTTTTTATTGTACTTAGGGAGCATATCAATCCGGTATACTTTGTTACAATCATAACTTAATAAACATTAAAGTTAGGTGCCATTTAGTAAAACTTAATTGTATAACTTATCACTGAAAATGATAATTTTCAATGATTTTGAAAATTCAGACCGTTGGGTAAAGGTAAGACATTAAGCACTTAATGTTAAAATCACTTCAAATTAATGATATTTTTTCAGTTACACGCCCTTGACTTATCACTTATAGCTGAATGAGGTTAGTGATTTGCTTTTACATTTTTTTAACAATAGTTGACGAAAATATCCCTATAAACATTTTAAAATGACATTATCACCCTTTCGGTCTTTAAGAATATTACATATTTACATGTGAAAGTTTTTTGGACCCCACCTGTTGTCAGAGCCTTCAAAAGGTTATTTTTTGGGAGGTTAATTGGTCTGACTGGTCCCTATCTTGGACAGAGAGGCAACAGGCTCATTGAACATAGTGCCTGACCGGTCTTGACTAGTCGGACAGAGGAGGCCGACCGGTCTTGACCAGTCAGAGGAGGCTGATTTTGAAGTGTTTTCAAGGAAAAACTCCCTGAATTGTTTTTGCACAGGTCCGATCGATCAAGATCGGTCGGGAGTACATACAATTTTGTGCAAAATTGTATTGTATGTTTCTAATTTGGGTTGAAGGCCTATAAAAGCATCTTCTAATCTGTCTTAAAGGTATCCTAATCAATACCAATGAGTCTTATTTCAAGATTAGGGCTTGGGGGAGAGATTGTGAGGTTTGATAGTGTCTTGTTCATCTTTGGGATTTGCTTGAGGGTAGATTAGCTTTGTAATCTTCTGGAATTCATAGTAGAGGTGTCGCTTTGTACTGTGGTTTTTTCCCGCAAGGGTTTTCCACGTAAAATTCGTTTGTTTTTGCGTTGATTGCTTGTGTGGCATATGGTGATTCTTTGAATCTCTTCGTGCTTCCACTGACCGGATTTCCAACTCCACCATGATGTATGTGTTATATCCACATCGTCCATCCATTTTTCAAGATCATTTTATGGAATGGGCTAATAAATGAGGCATATCCAAAGCTTAAATGGACCGCACTAGAAACCAATGGGGACAATGATGTCCATTGTCGAAACCTTCCAGGGGTTCACTATGATGATTTCTTTTCCAACCAACCTATTTATAAGGTCACACAGACCTGGATGAAGGGAAAAGACAAATATCATATTGATCAAAAAAATCTGTGGGGGTCCAAGTAGCTCTTAATGGTAGGCATTTAATCCCTACTTTTTTGTGTGGTGTGATCCACTTAAGAATTGTATCTACCTCATTTTTTGGTTCATGCCCTAAAATAATTTAAAAAAATGGATGGACGGTGTGGATATAACACACACATCATGGTGGGGTCCACATAACTTTGCTATGCCAAATCGGTATTGACCTAGGTGCCATTCCACAACACAAGTTCGGTAAAAAGGGAGGGGGCGGGTACCGTGTCACACATTAGTAGATGTTGCCCTGACCGTGGCCCCATTTTCATGTATATGCTGTATATCCAAGCTGTTCATCATTTTTTCTAGATCATTCCAAGGCATGGTACAAAAAAATGAACCATATCTAAATCTCAGGTGGACCACGCAATAGGAAATAATAGCGATTGAACGCCCATTATTAAAAACTTATGGGCCACAAAAGTTATGTATTAAGCAGATATTCGTGTTTTCCTTTCACTCAATTCTGAGTGACTTCATCAACAAGTTGGATGCCAAATAAACATTACAGAGGGTCCTAAGGAGATTTTAATGGTGGGTGTCAATCCCCACTGTTTCCTCTAGTGTGGTTCCCTTGAGATTTGGATCTACTTAATTTTTTGGATAGTGCCCTACAATGACCTAACAAAATGGATTGACGCTGTGTATATAACACATACATCATGTTGGTGGGGTGCACGGAACTTTGCATGTCAACCCATACTGATCCATGTGCCATGTTCCAAGGCAGGCAATCCGTACACAATCAATCGAGTAAAAGTGATCTTATAACGGTTACCAGCTAACACATTAGTGGGTGTTGCCCTGACCATGAGGCCCACCTCCATGTGCTGTATATCTAATTCGTTTATCTGCTTTTTCGGATCATTCGAGGGCATCGGCCTAAAAATGAAGTGGATCCAAATCTCAGGTGGACCATATGATACAAAAGAGTGCTGATTGAATGCCCACCAATAAACTTCAATCAAGCTATGGGTCCCATTGTAAATGGATCATAGCCTTAAAATCAAGCGAGACCCACCGGTGGGTGGGTGCATGGTGTGACTAACTGTGTGGGTGAGTTACATGGCTAACAAAAAAAGGCCATCTAAAGATCTAATAATTCAATTTGTGGCTATTAAATGGATGGCTAAGGTGCCGTTTGGTAAACTGAAAAATAGGGTCTGAAAATTAATTCAAGTGTTGAAAACTTAAAGTGCTGGATTTAAATACTTATAGGTATTGAAAAATCTTTTTGTTAATTTGTCTGAAAAAGGTTTTAATACACTGTTTTCACAAAAACCTGTTTGGTAAAAAAAATTATGAATGCCTGAAAATTAACAATTTGTCTTATTTACCCCTATCTTGATTTCTATCTTTTATATAATATAAAATCAAACATGTTAATGTTATGCTAACGAATTTGGTACACCTATGTCCCATCCATATACATCTCTTATGCATAGTCTTACTATTGGTGTACCATGCACTATTCTTCTTGATAGAATAATCCTCCAATTTGTTGACCGTAACATCTCACATTAGCACAACATTAGGCCATTCATCTACAAAGTCCCACCTATAGCATGCTTTTGGATCAAGGAGCTTGAATAAAAAATATTTTAGCTCGAGAAAAATTTTCATGCCCGATTGAACAAGTGGACTACACATGTAGTATTTTTTTAATCTTACAAGTGTGCATGCCACCAAATATTTATCATCCATCATTCAACAAATAAAATACTTTCAATTGTATATCCATGTATAAGATCAAAATAAAAGAAAGATTAAATTATATGTCCACGCCATCCATCTATTTTGCCATCCTATTTTAGGGCAAGGCCTAAAAATGAAACATACAAATTTCAAGTGGACCACACACATAAGAAACGATGATCATCAAATGCCCACCATTAACAACTTCTTAGGGTCCACCTGAAATTTGAATTTGCTTCATTTTTTGGACAATGCCCTAAAGTAATCTGGAAAAAATAAGTGGACATCATGGATATACGGTGAATGCATAAGGGCACCCAGGTCGTGCTGACATAACAAAGTTATGTGAGCCTCACCATGAAGTACATATCCACACCGTTAATTCATTTTGTTAGATCATTGTAGGGCATGAACCAAAATTGAGGCAGATCTAAATCTTAGGTAGGCCACACCACAAGAAAAAGTGGTGATTCAACACCTACCATTAAATTTCTTAGGTCCTTCTGTGATATTTGTTTGCCATCCAACCTATAGTTCACATAGACCTGGGTGAATGGAAAACACAAATATCAGCTTGATCCAAAACTTTGATGGCCCTCAAGAAGTTTTTAATGGTGAGAGTTCAATTACCATTGTTTCCTATGGTGTGGTCTACCTGGGATTTGTATCTTCATAATTTTTGGGACCATGCCATAGAATTATCCGGAAAAACTGATGGACGGCTTGAACATATAACACATATATCGAGGTGGGGCCACAATTAATGCAACACCCGCTAACGTTTGGTACCCGCTCTCCCTTTTACTTGGATTGCGTGCCATAACATAGGCCACAATGTTGATGTGACAAAGTTCAAACTTCTGTGGCCCAACCGTGGTGTATGTTGTAGATCCACATTGTTCATTCATTTTTCTAGATTGTTTTAAGTCATGGCAAAAAATATGAGGCACGTCCAAATCTCTAGTGGACCACACCATAGAAAACAATGGGGATTGAATGTCTAGCATTGAAAACTTCTTGGGGGCTACAAAGTTTTGGATCAAGCTCATATTTATGTTTTCCCTTCATCCGGGGTTTGTGTGACCTTGTGAGCAAATATGATGGCAAATGAACAGCAAAGTGGGCCTTAAGAAGGTTTTAACGAAGGGTGTCACTATCCCACTGCTATATGTGGTGTGGTCCACTTGAGCTTTGGGTCAGCCTTATTTTTTGGCCCATGCCCTAAAATGATTTGGCTAAATGGATGAACAATATAGATATAAGGTACACAACATGATGGGTTAAGTAGGCTTTTACCCTTACCGTTAAAGCTAGCACGACACATATCACCAGAAGAGGGTAATATTGCCATTTTGAAAAAGTTTTAATTCTATACCACTTATGCCTTTTAGTGTTCAACATTAGGCCAAGGGATGAAAGCTGAAAAAAAATTTATTTTTTAAGTGAAAATCTAAATTAAGCTCTTAATATTTTGATTTTACCAAACAATCTGAATGGAGAAAATCACTGAAAATAGCCCATTTCAATGATAAGTAGCAGCAAATAAGTTTTACAAAACAACCCTAAAACTAAATTAGTTGGGATATAATATCAATGTGATAATTCAAATATATTAAAATCATCCAATTAATATGATCTTTAAGTTATTTATCCATCTAAAATGGAGTTCATCAATAGTGTGACTCATCTCACTAAGGTACTTTGACCACAAAACTGAAGGCCACACATGAAAATTTAAATATTCAATACATACATTTAGGATGAGTATTGTTTACTTAGTTCCCTACACAATTAATTCATATTACTATACATGCTAAACATAAAAAATCTAGATAATTATTCATTTGGCTTTATTTAGTTAGTTAGGCAAAAGTATGCCAAATTTGAAGGTATGAGAATAACAACTTTTGTCCCCTAATTAGTGTTCACAAAACAAGTTATTTTTTTTATTTTTTATTTTTACTTTTTTATTTTATAAAAATAAGTTTTTATTTTCATATGCTAAAACTTATTTTAGATAAATTATTATACAAATTTTTCAGCACTTTTAAGTATTAAAATTTAACATTTTTAACTTTCAGCACCTAAATTAATTTTCAGACCTTATTTTTCAGTTTACCAAATGGCACCTTAGTCTTTGGTTGAAATTGATTCGTAATAAAAACCTATAGATATAAGTGCATAGCTTTAATTAAAGACACTTTTATCCTTTCTAACCTTAGTTCTAAGAAATCTCCTCCACCTTAAAAACTCCAATCAACCAAGTTTAGAAACGTTTTCTTAGGTAGACCTTTGACACACTTTAAAAACACAATAATTTTTTATATTTCCATTGTCAATTAGTACAAGGGTTATTAAGCAGTGCATACGTTAATAGTACTGTTCAATAGCCCAACACCTTGGTCATGATGGCGGGTATATATTCATGTGCTCAGGACGCGGTTTGGCGGGTGACCCAAACACCAGCCAGCTGGCGGGTGACCCAAACACCAGCGGGTGTCAAAGCTCTGTGGGCACCACCATGATGCATGTGTTTTATCCCCACTATCCATCCATTTATGAGCTCATTTTAAGGGATGAGCACAAAACCAGGCAGATTCAAAGCTCAAGTGGACCAAACCACAGGGATTGAGTACTTATCGTGTAAAGCTTTGCGATAGTTTTGGATCAAACTAATAATTGTGTTTCCTCTTATCCAAGTCTGCTTCTCCTTACCAACAGGTTGGATAACGAATAAACATCATTATGGGCCTGAAGGTTTCAACGGCGGATATCATTCTCCCCGATGTTTCCTGTGGTGTGGTCCACTTGAGGTTTGAATCTACCTCAGTTTTTGGCTCATCCTGTAAAATGAGCTCACAAAGTGGATGGGTGGCGTGGATAAAATACATACATCATGGTGGAGCCCATAGAACTTTGACATCAGCTAGCTGGCTGAGCTGGCTGGTGTTCGGGTCACCAGCCAAACGGCGTCCATGTGCTCAGGCTCGCCTAGGCGTCTTTCAGCTGTGTTGTGTCCATCTTGAGGGATGAGTAGCCATCCCAAGCGTTGGTCCCCAGCCAACGTTTTCCCCCTATGGTATGTCCTACGTGTGTTTTCTCTTATCGATCTTGTCTCCGGACCTAGAATTGAGGAGCACACTCGATGGACGGTGTAGATTTCGTTCGGACAACATGAGGGCCCCACAAAGATAGGGTGTGTTGTGAATGATTTCGGGCCTCACAATTTTGTGAGTTCAGAGATGTTCCGAGATTATTAACACGTGGCAAAATGAAAACGCTGGCCTGGCTTTCGTACGTACGCGACTTCATGTGGGTGAATCCACCCGGTCCATGAGGCGAACCATCTGGGGCCAAAACATGAGGCCAATTAGAACCCAGGTGGGCCACACCATGAGAAACAGTTGAAATGGGAAGTTCCACCATTAAAATCGCCCACTGTCGTATTTATATGCAATCCAAGCCACTCATCTGATGCTCCACGCTAGGATGAATGCCCGTACGAAAATCAGAACATTTCAAGCCTCATGCAGGCCACATCATGTGAATTTCGAGTTCTACGCATGGATATTAATCGTTCCTTAAAGTGTGTCCCATCTAAAACTTGGATTTCAACAAAATTTATCATAAACCGTCAAAAGATGTCTTCAAAACTGATGGACGGCGTGGATTAGATGAATTTATGTTCTACGCGGCGATCGACTACGCAAGTCATGCCTAAGCAGTCCGTCGCAAAAAGACGAAAATACCCTTTCATATCGCAACCTAATATAAACTGCCATCCATTTCGGGGCATTGCCTGTGAATGAAAAACGAGAAAAGAGAAGAAAATGCTGAGAACGCGATTGCTTTGGTTCGCTGTCGGATTCTCAGTAGCAGGAGCTGCGATTTCTCATCTCGTCTGGAAAGATCTCCTCAGCGAACGATCTTCCATTTCTTCCCATGTAAATAGCCCTCTCTTCTTCCTAATTCTCCCTTCTGCCCTTTCCAGTCTCCTCTTCCTTTCTGTAAAAGTCTACTCGCGGGAGTAGTAGCGGAATCCTACTCGCAAGCAGGTGCTAGAGTTGCTGGCCGTCCGTTGGGCTGGCCTCACACCTGTTACGTGATCTGGCCCGGTAAAACCGGTTTCAGTCCACTCGCTAGGCGGTTGGTTGTTTTATCGCACACGTGGGGCCCACCCAACCGATGGGCAGATATTTGAACCAGTGGAATTAGGGGATACGATATCTACCGTTGGTCTGTTGTGTCTCCCACTGTGGATGGACTATTCGCAGAAGAACTCCTTGATAGGATGATCCTAAGCTTTTGATTGCTGGCCTACAAATCGACGGTCAGGAAGAGAAAAATACAGTAACAGTCCTCATTCAACTGAAAAATTCCAAAGATTGGTGGCTGAGATCTTCCAATTCTTAAGATGTTTGGGGATGGGTCCATCCACATTGGGGCACAACATGATAACGGTCTGGATTATCGAATCATGGCCCCACTTGTCAGACTGAAAACCCGTATATGCCGCGCGAAGCCTCTGGTCATGTATCCTACAATGCCTTCTTGAACCAGGGTAGATATGTGACTGGACCCACCTGATCAACGGCACGGATCACAAATGCGGACACCATGGTGGCATATCTAATCACAAGTAGGATTGTACTTGCAAGTAGTATTAGCAGCTCTGCTTTGATTTTACTTGATTATATTTTTTTGTTGTGTTTGGGTAGATGATGCATCGATATAATGACCTAGAAGCACGAATTGCGAAGTTGGAATCGCTCAATTACCATAATGTGGAAGCACTTAAGGTAGATAGATCTCTTCGAGTTCTTGATGGGAATTTTAGTGTTTTGGTTACAGACATGGAGAGGTGGAACCATAGGAGTTTATTTCATTATCGAATTCATAGAATTGTACATATCTTGATGAATGAGAAAAACAGAAACCCTAAGGGCCTGTTTGGTAGCCACTTAAAAATGAGCAGTCTCATTTTAAGTTCATCGTAATTATGTATTAGATATGTTGGTTACACGGATTATTTTTAAATCCCTACTAGAAAAGCTGATCTCTTATACATAATTACGATTAACTAAAATGATAGGAGCTCATTTCTATGTGGCTACCAAACACCGGCCAATTGGAGCCATGGATTCTTAGTAAGCGATGTAATTTTTGTATCGATCATAACTAAATAAATTAATTTATGGTTGATGCATTTACTGCATTTTATATTTCACTAACATGGTATGATGACCGTTATATGAGTGGATGTCTCTATTTCCATTTTGTGATTATTATTTATACGTGCCCAACATTTTCTTTATCATCATTGATTCTGAGGGGAATTGTTTCCTAATTTCTTTTTAGGAAAGCAAGGATAACAATTGTACGGGGAACTTTGCGTGTTGTGAAATTTGTAGCTTGCAGTAATCTGATAGGATCTTGGGAACTAGTTCTTAATATGAAGGACAGGTAGATGGGATTTGCTTTTGAATTTGAATTTTAAATTTAGACTGGGAGGAGATTACTTTTGAATTTGAATCTTTCGTTTAGATTGGGATAGGATTTGTTTAATTTTTTCGGGGAGTAGATATAGAGTGCATTGACATACTTGGTGATTTAGAACTTATAAGCAGCGCTATATGAACATACTACAATTAGGGCTGTCAATGGATCAGATTTGGAGCGGATCAGAGCTGATCCGAATCCGATCCTATTTATGATTCGGATGATCCGTATCCGACGCGAAATCCGATGGATCTCTAAACATTTGATCCGAAATCCGACCCGATAGAGATACGGCTGATCCGACTCCGATCCGACTCGATCCAAATACATGTGGATGGCATATGGGTTATGCTTAACCTACCTATTTTTCATTCATATCCTACCCAGTCTTTTACACATACATTTCAATATCCTATGGTTTATGCTTACTCATATTCATATAGATCATAATTTCATTATCATCAAACATAAGAAAAGAGGAAAAAAAATAGCAATGTACCTCTATAATGGTTTCTCTTGCTTGGCTTAATTCTTCAACCCACAAAAGCCACTTGTATTATATCTCTCTTATTCATGGCTCTATTCATATAAGAAAAAAAAAATTACAATAAGAAAAAAGAAAAAAAGAAGATAAATAATTGAATAGTATATATGCTTTAACTAAAATAACCGAAATACATCCACAATTATATAGAATACAAAGTATCATTTGTTGTTGAATCTAAATTCTAAAGTACCCAAACACATCCACATCCACATCCACATAGGAGTACAAATTAACATAACCATAAGTCCATAAAAAACTTCACATCCACACACATAAGTGTTAGCTATAGTACTTATAGTCTTAAACAAAATATTGTTCCATCACTCCTCATATTGTACGATCACTCATCCACATAAACATATGACTATATTCATCACTCATCTCAACGTATCAAATAATATTGTTCCACTTCATTCTCCGCAACAATGCTCCACAAAATAAAATCATCTATAGTATGCTACCTCGATCCTCCACAAACGAAAAAGCTGTAAAAAAAGTATTGGCTATTAGATATAATTCCCTACGGTTATCGAGCTAGTGCAGGGAAAGTCATCGATCTGTAAAATCTTTTGATCCACTGTAGACTCTGGGCACGGTGGATGCTTTGGATTCCCTACAATCGATTGACAAGATCTTAACGGTTGGATCGATCGATCGAAACCTCCTATCTTGTAAGTGTGCATCCGATCTTATGATTTGTGATCTTATCGATTGACTTTTTGGCAAAGTTGTTGATCTATATAATTCCTTGATCCATTGTCGACTACGGGCATAGTGGATGCTTGGAATTCGCTGCGATCAACTAATGAGTGCTTTATGGTCAGATCAATCGGTTAAGATCACTATCTCTTATGAAATATGCAAATGGTTTAACCATTTAATCTTCCGATTGGAACAGATCTTTATTCGATTCCAATTGAGTCATAGTTGAACCAATGAATCTAACCTTGTGGATTAATCAAAGGTGGAACCTTGATACCTTGGCCGTTTCCTTCTTATTTATCAACACATATACACCTTGCTCCACCCTTGAGGATTTAACTAGAATTCATCTCTCCGACTTAAACTAATTCCTCTAAATATTCTTAACCCTAATCCCTGTGGTTCGACCTCGGTCTTACCAAGTATTTACTACTTCACTACCTACACTTGGGTGTGCAATCTTCGGATTGTAGCAAGTTTTTGGGTACGTGTTTGGCATGTGCGAGACGTCTCCATTTGTCGCTTGATGCACGATTGATCCCACATGTGAACATCCAATCTTGACTGTTCAGTCTTATGTGATAGCCCATTCATGACCATACACAGCCTGGATTTCCAAACGTGTGGTTGTGAAGCAGTCTTTCGATTCTCGACATCTTTGAAACGTTCTCAATCCATCTTCACCATAGAAAATGGGCCAGCCTTTGATGTTGACGGCTTGATTTTCTTCTGAGCTACAAATATGCTCGAATTTGGCCTTTAATCGAATTGAAAGGCTTGGATTATCTCCAGCTTCCATTACTCTCCCGAATAATGAAAATCTGCCTAGGGCTAATTAACCGAAAAACCAATGATAATGCTTTTAGTAACTAGGGTTAATTATACAAAATTAAATACTTATCAGTATAAATTGAAGAAAGGTAATAAAGAGTGGGCATTTGAATTTTGTGAAAATCAGTGCACTATTAGGAAGATCCCATTCGAAATAGATCATACCTTTTGTAACCTCTTGTTCCTGCCATGAGATTCGATCTTGCCTAGGAAAACCTTATCGTAGTGATAGGGGAACTTCGCATGTTGTGAAATTGGCAGCGTGCACTGACATGTTGCGAAGTGTATAATAGGGATGTGTGTACACGTTATTAGAATAAACATAAAACTTACAAATAGAAGGAAAAATAAAACCTGTTTTCTTCGACTAAGTGAATGTCAAAATCGAAGCATTAGACGAGAGATTGGTAGAGTTAGGATATGAACAAAGGCCTCGTACCCTAGTTGCCTTGATAGAGCTTGAATTAAGGTTTGAAAGATGTTCATTTGACTCTAGGGCGTTGAAGAAAGACAATGAATTGATGTATTTGAAAATTGAAATGGCCGAGGCTAGGATACATGGGGTATGACAAGGCCACATCTGATTGTATTGGGAGGAAAAGTGATGCCCCCTAACTGTGGCCATGATTATGATATCCAGTCGGTGGATCCCTTGATTTGGCCTATCAAATTGTCTGATTAATGAGTGCACAGGATGGGCATACTGATCTGTGGGCCCATGTGGTCCATATTATTGAACTATTTCATAGTTTTGCAGTCATGTACAGAAAAAAGAAAGAAAGAATAATTAGCAAGAATCTATAGGTACCCATATCTTTGTCTTATTTTCATGGCTACTTTTCAGGCACTAAACAGTGTTGAAGTGACACGAAATCGATCTTGCTTGAGATACATTGAGTTAGGTTTCATTGGACCCCCTGAAAAGAAAGAGAAGAAGAAGAAGAAGAAGAAGATGCAATGCGGACCTGTTATTGGGACTAATGATGATATTATCAGGTTAGGGTCAAAGACTCTTTTATTAATGAATGGTGAACAGTCAATGCAAAGAAGGTTTCAAACCTGTAGCTCAATGGTAAGCAGAGCGTGTTTCAACATCGAGGACTCAGCTTTGTGCCCATGTTACCTGCCAAAAAAAGAATAGTCAATGAAAAGAAAATGTGTTCTTTGTTTTCTTCATACTCCTTAGTCCTTAGTTTGATTAATTTTGGAGTGAGTCAATCGGAATTTCAGGTTTGACGTGACTTCAAACCTGAAACTTTGCATTAGCTATTAAGTTGTTGCTTCTAAATCTGTCCTACATCAAACTTGTTATCAGAGAGAGTTCATATCCTTGGGATGGATTTCATGTTGCCAAACCGCTTCATGATATGATTTATTTAGGACTAGATGTGTAGCGTGTGTATGGGAAGGCAGTTGAGTTGATGATTGATGGAAACATGACGCAGGACATCTGACCAACTCACCAAAAGCTCCAGAGCTGATGGGGGAGGTACGGAATATCCGTTTATCTCATAGCCCAGGCTAGGCAGCCTAGGCTAGGCTTCGGTCGAGCCCTCCTTCGTGAGCCGCCCCACTTCACATGGGTCCCGCTTCACATGGTGCAGCCGCTTCGTACGGTCTGCCCCACCCCGAGTGTGCTCCCGCTTCGCACGGGCCGCCCCACTTGAGCTCGGTGTGAAAATGCCCTTGCATTAATCACCCCCGGTGAGGAATCTCGAATACAAGACCTCCTACTCTGATACGAATTTGGGGGGTGAACGGTAACAGGTAGCCATCCTGCGCTACCCCCTCCGGTTGTTCTCGATCTCCTTATGATTCTCCCACCAACCCGTTGATGGTAGACCCCCTGATCAACCTTCGGGGGAGCAAACCCCATATATCACAGACGTTCCCACCAAATAGCCATTTAAGGCAGCTGGTGCACGGGGCGCCTACCCGAGTTTCGTCCTAAGGCGCGTTGGACCCCTGTTACTGGGAGCTCCCTGACATCCCATTCAAGGGCGAAAGTTTCCCAGCTTTGGTTTTAACCTCTATCCTTGAGGTAACAGTTTAAGGACATGTTAAGGTCTCACTCTGATACCAATTTGACGTAGCACATTCGACCAACTCACCAAAATCTCCAGAGCTGATGGGGGAGGCACGAAATATCCTTTTATCTCATAGCCCAGGCTAGGCCAGGTCCTGGTCGAGCTCTCCTTCGTGAGCCGCCCCACTTCGCATGGGTCTTACTTCGCACGGTCTGCCCTACCCCGAGTATGCTCCTGCTTCACACAGGCCGCCCCACTCGAGCCAGGTGTGAAAATGCCCCTGCATTAAAACATTTGTGAGAACTTCATCTCAAATGAAGCTATAACAAGCACTGTTTCAAGAAAAAGTTTTTGTTACCCTTAAAAAAAAAAGATAAGAAGAAGAAGAAGAAGAAGAAGCTATAACAACATTGTCAAAGTTGAGATTAATTCCAAAGTGGAAAGAGCATGCAACACCATGACACCTTCTCTCATTTTCTTTTGGAGAAAGGTATTTTGAAGATGTGTGGTATGTTCATAGATTGATGGACCGCTACCATATTCTTATTGGCTGTGGATACATGGTTGAAATGTCAATCATGATGTGGAGAAATACTTATTAAAAGACAAATCAGAATGGGTTTGCCACTGTTCCATTCATTAGTTCTGTGAAGACTTGAGAAGAAATACAAGATCAATTCAATGAATGAACCAAAGATCAATTCAGTGAATGAACCAAAGGAAGTCTCAATGGATGGATCCATAGATGGACTTGCTGATGGATCAACATCAAGATTGAGTCAAGAGTTGCTGGATAGATCTCCTGACAAACCTATAGGAGGACTCAAAGGGAAATTTGTGGACAGATCAAGACCCAGCTATCTCAGTTGAGCGTTCCTGATCTAAGGGTGAGATGGGGACCATGACATGAAATTAGGTCCTCATCTAACAAAAAAGCGACTACGTGCCATGCAGTGTAGTATACTAATGATGTGGTCAATCCAACAGGGGCTGGCCTTCGTCATCAATTGCTACTAAAGATGACGGTGGTGTGACATAAAGGCAGGCCAAGCTGATGGAAATGGTCAATGGGTCTGACTCGAGGACACAATTCTTCCCAACCAGGAGGGAATGATGCAGACCAAGTGGGGCAATAATCAAGATATCCAATATGGATTGGGTCCATGAAACTGTCTAATCAGTTAGTGGGCCCTATATAATGATCTGATTGATGATCCACATGATGGTTTGATTGATCCGTGGGCTCATATGTTTCATACTATTGGACTATTGCCTATATTAAGTCTTTTTTTTTTTTTTTATAGAAAAATAAAATATTTAACAACAATCAATAAGTCTCTTTATTTTTATCACTTTTTTGACCCACATTTCTGGTACTAAACGACTTTGAGCGACACGAATTGGTCCATTTGTAAGTCTATCGAGTTCGCTTTTGAACGAGCTCCAGATCATGTGATCTTGGCATGAATTGTTATGATGGGTTTTATGGAAGGGATGTATGGTTACGAAAGGACTCTGGGGTATGTTAGTCAGTATTGATATTTTATTAAAATAGATGGTTGGGGTTATAAATAACTGATGGTTAGGATTAGATTTGGGTTTCTTTGCTTTTAGGAAAAGTCATGTAAACTCTCTTTTATAACTGAAATTTGGCAACGACCTGCTAAAGCCAAAAGTAGAGTTTCTCTGGGCATCCCATTTTTGTGTAGCTCCTGAACAAACCCTAATAAGAGGTTACTTTTCATGATTGGTTAGTGATTCGGTCCAAGATGGACCCTAACTGCTTGCGTGAAAAGCCCAATCGGCTAGTTTCTTTATTACACTGGTGCCCTATTTTCATAATCGAGAAGTATAGCTCTCATTCAATGGTCAAACCATGTCGGAACGACATGAATATCATCACGTTTGAAAGCTTACTAAGGGCCTATTTGTTAAATCTGAAATCTGAAGTCTGAACCTGAAATCTGAATCTGAAGTCGGAAAACTAGTATTGAACCTAGGATAACCTGTTTGTTAACTAACGTCTGAAATGTTTAAAATATGTTTATGTGACACATTTGCCCTTGTGAAACAATCATAATTGAATCCCTACCATTAAAAACTTCATGAATTCGACCGGAATGTTTATTTGCCATCCAACCCGTTGATAAGGTAAAAAAACATAGATGAACAGACCGCACAAATATCATCTTAATCCAAAGCTTTCGTAGCCCACAAGAAATTTTTAATGGTCATATACCACTATTTCTTGTACTATGGTCCATTTGAGATTTGGATCTACTTCATTTTTTGGATCATGCCCAAGAATGAGCTTTCAATATGGATGGACATCATGGATGTAGTCACATACATCATGGTGGGCCCCACAGTCAGGGGTCCCACCCACCTCGGTGGATTCAAATTGCGCACTAACGACGTCAATACGCCCCAACTATTGGACGGTGTTGTGTGGCCCCCATCATAATGTATGTGTTTTATCCACGCCGTCCATCCATTTTTCCAAATCATTGTAGGGAACGATCCAAAAAATGAGGATGATCCAAATCTCACGTGGCCTAGAACTTTCGTGGCCCATTAATGGTCAATCACCACTGCTTCCTATACTATGGTTCATCTGGGATTTGGAGTTGCTTCATGTTTTGGATCATGCTCTAAAATGAGCTTTCAATATGGATGGACAGTGTGGATGTAGTCACATACATCACAATGTGTCCCACAGTCAGGGGTCCCACCCACCTCGGTGGATCCAGGGTCTCACCTATCCAAAAAATGAGGATGATCCAAATCTCATGTGGCTTAGAACTTTCGTGGCCCATTAATGGTCAATCACCACTGTTTCCTGTACTATGGTTCATCTGGGATTTGGAATTGCTTCATTTTTTGGATCATGCTCTAAAATGAGCTTTCAATATGGATGGACAGTGTGGATGTAGTCACATACATCACAATGTGCCCCAAAATCAGGGGTCCCACCCACCTTGGTGGATCCAGGGTCTCACCTAATTCACTCCCCCAAATCTGGGAGCGAATTAGCTGTTACCCTAACCATGTGGGGCCTATCTTGATGTATTTGTTGATCCAGTTTGTCCATATGTTTTTCCATCTCATTTTAGGGCGTGATCCCAAATCATAAGAAGATCCAAATCTCAGGTGGACCATACCAATAGAAACAGTGATGAGTAACCATTAAAAACGTTTTGTGGGCCACAAAAGTTTTGGATCAATCTGATCTTTCCAATTTCCCTTCAACCAGATTTTCTTGACATTATCAGCAGGTTGGATTACAAATAAACAATAAGAAAACGTTACGATGGGCCCTTTGGAATGGGCCACAAAAGTTTTGGATCAATTCGATCTTTCTAATTTCCCTTCAACCAGATCTTCTAGACATTATCAACAGGTAAGATTGCAAATAAACAATAAGAAAACATTACGATGGGTCCTTTGGAATTTTTAATAGTGAGGTACTCAATCACCACTATTTTCTGTGGTGTGGTACACATGAGATTTGGATCTGCATAAATTTTGGTACTCCATCCTAAAATGGTCCGGAGAAACGGATGGACGACGTGGATATACAGAAAATCATCAAGGTGGGCCCCACGGTAGGGGTAACACCTAATTCGCTCCCCCCAAATCCGGGTGGGGATTGCCCACTACCCCCACTCTGATCTAGCTAGAGACGGACGGTCTTGTCAAAGGGCTCTGTGGGGCCTACTGTGATGTATATGTTTTATCCACACCATCCACCTATTCTTCTATATCATTTTAGGGAACAAGACAAAAAACAAGTTAGATCCAAGGCTCAAGTGGGCCACAGTACAAGAAATAGTGGGAATTGGGTGCCTACCATTGAAAACTTCTTGGGGCCACAGAAGGCTCCGATCAAGCTGATTTTTGTGTTTTCCCTTCATCCAGGTTTGTGTGACCTTACAAATAAACTTCACAGTGGACCCCAGGAACGGTTTAACGGTAGTCGTTCCATTCTCACTGCTTTCTGTGGCGTGGTCAACTTGAGCTTTCGATGTGCCTCATTTATTGGGATCATGCTCTAGAACAATGTAGAAAAGTTGATGGACGGTGTGGATCTAACACAAATCATGGTGGGCCTAGAGAAGTGTTACATGCTAAAAGTTGGGTTACGCAAAGGAGAAAATCTCTCGCGCAAGGCAATTTTGGATTTTTTAAAAAGAGTTTGCGGAGCAGATTCTAGATTCACCATTAAGCTATAACTCCGTTGCCGAAAAAATTTGGCAAAAAATTATGAAGCGCTTTCAACGTTCGGTGTTAACAAACAACACTAGACACAAAGCGCTTTCCAATTCTGCATTAAGTAAAAAATTTCAGCTTTAACAAACAGGCCCTAAGTGAGCTTTACAGGGAGTGTAAACTATGTGATTCCAACACCAATTTTAAGATACAGGACCAAGATGCTGTTAAGTCATCGGCTATTAGCAATAATATAACAGAGGGGGCGATGACTCCACCTTCGTGAGCCTCACATCACAGGTGTGGTGAGTCAATCGAGAGCCCAAATTTGGCCAGTCAAAAGATTTCATAATGGGTTTTGGTTTGGAGTTCTAGAAGTTTCTAAGCTGGTATAGGTAGGGTCCTCCAATTAGTAGTTTGTCAAAGTTCTGTTTCAAGAGGATTTGGTTAGATTAGGGAAGATTTAGAACATCTTTAGTTTTAAGAAAGTTTTACCCTCATCCAAAGTCTGTTTTGAGATGCATTTCTTGTAATTACTGAAACTTTTACACCTAGTGAAATGCATGTTGGTTTGTGGTTCTTCCCTTTTCTCTTCTTCCTCTTGCTATTTTTCTATTGCTTCTGTTAGAGTCTCCAAACCTTGCCAATAAATCAATTTTAACTTCTAGTGTAGGATGCTGCATATGTTCTTTTGTGAGTAATGGATTAAGATAGTTTCATTTTTGTGAGCGCGTGTGTGGCAATGAAGCCTTCACCACATAGTTATCTATCAATCAAACACTCCTCTTCATACCATGGCTATGGGACATATCTTAACATCTTCCAAATTTGAAAAGGGCCATGACTTTGCCTCTTACTATTTTCTAACTTTTTGAGTGAACAAATCACTTTTAGAATGTGTTGCCTATCTTTGCTAGACAAGATAAACTCCATTAGGGATTGCTCTGGGCAGATGTTCACTTATGATTAGGATGGTTTAGGACTGCACACTTTCCTACCCCTATCAGGAGTTGTAATCTATATCTCTGATAAGAGGAGGCCATGCTTAATGCGGTTTATGACTCTTGTCATTTCACCCTTGTTGAGGAAGATCTGGACCCCCTCACATGATCACCATGTATCTGATTTGGGAGTGGCAATTGACAGCTAACTTCTGATAGAATCATGCTATGAGGTTCAACAGCATATGTTTTTCACTGGTTGCTCTGCAGTAACATCTTAGTGCATGCATACTATGAAGGCGAATTATCCTCAACCAATACTCTTTTTTCCCACTCTTCTGTAAATCATGGTGAGTTCCCTCTTCTGAATAATTTCAGCCTTTTTACACTATGGCCATGCTCATAGTTAGCAATACTCCGATTTGAACTGTATTACTGGAAAAAAATTTGTATAATTGTCTAAAGGTTTAAAACTCCGTATCTTTCAGAAGATGGGCAACCAAAAAAAAAAAAAAACTCATATTTTGGCAAAATGAATTAAACACTTTTTTTTTTTTTGTTTTGGAAAAAAAAAAAAACGTTTTATTCAAAAGAAATTTGAAGGCGGTTTAAAAAACAAAGATTGGGGGTTGCCATCCATTGATAGATTTGCACAGAAGATGATTTTTTTTAGTGGAGACTGATCGTTTATGAGGATTATTTGAAATGAAGGATTATGAGAGAGGCAAGGAAAAATATTAGCCCACCATTTGATTACGTGTGTGTATATATATATATATTATTATTACTCATGCATATAGAAATATATTTATTTTATTTGAAGTTTTGTATTTTAATCCTATTTTTATACAAGATATGCATACATATATGTGCATATGGAGCTGTTCTTTCCACAATTTTTTTTTGGAGTTGGAAACTGTATTAAACCGAACTTTTCATTCACCGATTTTTTGGCATTTCCATTTCTTTAACTGAATTCTTAACCATCTTTTTAATGATCAAAACCGAAATAAACACGAATATTTCCCATGCTGTTCTTTTGCTGTATGACATTTTGCTAACTGTGGGCATGCTATGCTTTCTGGAGACTGATTTACCATTTCCAGGTGCTTTTTACTTTATTTATCTTGGTTAATCTAGGAAATTATTGAGCAGTTAAAATTTTCTGGTGGATATCAAAAGAATCTCTACTTTCTTTTAGTTGGAATTTCTCTGCTTTTCTTCCTGTTTCTTTTCACCCCAGCTTTGTGTCTCATGATTGTTCTTTTGAATTTCCATGTCAGGATGGACAGTAATCTAGAGTTTGAGCCCCAAAGTTTGCCCATGCATGTTCGGGTTTTACCTTTACGTTTACGTTCTGAAACTGTTGTGCTATTTGAGAGATGTACTGTAAGTGGTAGAAAGAACTTTTGTAATATTTCTTATGAAAGATACTGAGCCATGGAGTTGGACCCAAAGAAAGAAAAAGAGAGATGTACGGTGAGAACTTTCGTAATATTTCTTATGAAAGATACTCCTGCATGGAGATAGATCTCTCTTAATACATTCTGAAGAATTATTTTCCCGTTGACTACAGTTGTCCATCTTTAGAGGCAATAAAAAAAAAAAAAAAAGAACATTTCATGGCAATTTTGCAGAACTGTATGCAATTTGAAGCTAGTGGGTGCAAGTGCTATGGAATTCATGCCATATATTATATTTTCTAGCGTTCAGTGATGTGGATTTGCTGAAAATTTGTTTCTGAAATGTACATATCAGCAGATTTAAGACATTTAAAATTCTTTCAGAACATTTTAGGTAATAAATCATACCTTATTTGTTGCTTCCAAACATAAGTTGCAAGACTAGTGACATTCTTTTGTTGCAGTCACTGCGTAGTATTCTTGAAACACACAAGTAATACAAATTGATTTGTAAAAATGCTTGTTCCAGATATCTGTAATGGGTTTACGAGTAAGTTTTCAGAGAGTCATATCTTGTAGATTCAGTGACATACTCCTAGTTTTTATTTGCAGTCTTTTTTGATAAAAGCGGATGATTGTAAAAAGAGATGCTTGTTATCATCTAAGACTTTTTAGGTAAGACAGAAAATGGGCGGAGAAAGGATGAAAGCCTTTATCTAATTTGTTCAGTTAATGGCATTGAGTGCTTTCAGCAGATTCTTGAAGACGAGTGTCATTGGTATTTGAACAAAAGTTGGGTTTAAAGATGTTTCTAGCATAGTTCTAGAGCCTGCTGACTCAACTCAGTTTTGCGGGTGACTCGGCCCTGAGTTGGGCAGACTTATTGAGTCCACTCGCTAACTCGGTCGACTTGATGCAATTTGTGGTCACTTGGGCTGAGTTAATGGCCTTGTCAGGGTGCTGCTTAATTAAAATAAAAAAGAGCAAGAGGGTAATTGAACCCCAGCACTTGAGATGGTGTCAACACTTTCCACCAACAAGCTATGTCGCAGTTTACTATCTATTCTCTTATTTTATAATTCTTTTTTAATGTACTTATATTAACATTCTTTCCCAACCTGTAACATTTTTATTTATAGTAATTAACTATGAGTCAAGTTGGACCAGGTCTTTGAGTCCACCCCGCTTTGATGGACATCGAGTTTTCAGATTTTTAAACTATGGTTTATGGAAAATTAAGAATGCTGGTGAATGAAATCTTAGGTTTCAATTATAAGTTACAGTCAAGGTGTCTGTATCTCAAAATTGATTTGCGATGTGGTTCATTGCCTGTGAGACCAACATGATGGGGAATTCCCTGAGAGTTACTTCCGAAGACTCCTAGAATAAATGGGTGGTGTCAGTTATTCTCACAAGTTCACGGATTGGAGAAGGAAATGGAAATTGAATGGATTACTAATGATGTTGGTTATATGTTCATGATATTACCTTATCAGGGTTGATTTGCAGTTATGTATGTCTTCTGCTCCACAAAGATTCAGATTCATGAAAAGATACTTCGAATGAAATACCAAATTGTTGGATTCAAAATTTTAAATTATATATGAAGCAAAGTTGTGTCTCGCCTGCTAGCCCAGCTGGAAGACGCCTAGGCATTTCAACAGCAGGTCTGGTTCGAAATGTCAAGGAAACACAATAACCCCACCGGTGGGTGGGTGCATTGTGTGACTAACCAGGCGGGTGCGTTGAAATTTCACAGCAAAGTTCCACATCTCACAGCAATAACTCTTCTGGGGTCCATTGAGATTTGGAATCTCAAGGAAGCTTGGAATTTTGATTTTCTGAGGCTTTTTACAGACTCAAGAATCACTCAAGGTCGAAGTTACTTGATGCACAGTTATATCATGTTTTAATTAGTCTGGAGAGACATGTTGATTTTAAGCATACATAGAACACTGTTAGAGCTCAATGAGAACAGAAATTTCATGGAAAGAGAAAAGAACTGGGCTTGTTCATGAGAAATAAAAGGTGAAGATCTGTAATGGTTTAATGAGCTCAGCAATGTTGTCGTTGCCACGTGAAAAGTTTCCGAGACAACATAACTCGGATGGTGCCAGGAATTTTATGGATAGTAAAAGCCCAAACTTTCCTTTTTCACTATAATTTAAAACAACACTGGACAACAAGGTTGGACCTTAGTTCAAAAACTCGACTAGACATGATGTTCAGCAGGGTCGGGTTGACTCAAAAGGCTCGGATGAGTCTTTACTTGACTCAACTCAATATGTAATAATTAATTTAATAATTTCCACAAGTATTTTATGTAGTTGTATAAATGATAAAACATAAAAAAAAAAAAAAAAAATGGTGAAATGCTAAACAGCAGATCTTGGCATGCTGGTGAGTGATGTTGGTACGATTGAGGGAGGTCTTGTATTTGAACCCGGCTAGAGATCACTCTCGCGATCAAGTTTCATGGTGACTCGGCTTGAAATCTCTCCGAGTTGAGTTTACATGGCCGTTTGAGTCAAGTCATATTATAACTAGGGGTTAGACAAGGGTAGGGTCTCTTTCAAACTACCCAGATGATTGTACTGGGTTTTTATTTTTATTTGTTTTAATTTTATGTTTCCAGGTCAGTGACTTTATCAGAATTTGTGTTCAACTACCAAATAACTAGGGTTTCCCTGCTAGGAATCTTGAGCAATATATTACACAGGCATGGAGACTATACATGGTATCCAAAACTCGCATGCCTGTTTTGCTTTGTGTTACATCTCCGGTATACACCGTGCCGTTTGAAGCATTCATGCTTCATGGTTGGGCATGTGAACCTTGGGTTCTGCATCCTGTGGAGGGAAGTTTGGTCAGTTGAAGCAGGTGATTTTCCTTGATATTGAAGTTGGAGAAACTGGTGCATTTCAGTTCTCTAGTGAAGAGGTTCGTTCTTCACATATTAAAGTGGCTGGTGGAAGATAGCCGGGCTTAGAATCTTCCCTGGGATGTTGTTTGCTTTGTTAGAGATGAGATATAGGAGATCTAATGAGCTTTTCAGGTCTACTATGCTTGAGCATATGATTTTTTCTCTTCAACTTTGTTAGGCTCTCTCATTGCGGATGTCACTAGATGGGCTTTTGTTAATAAAGGGCATAGTTCTTATTAGAATGGCGAATGGGTAGTTGTTACGTGTATAAGCATCTTTGCTTTAGTTTTTGTCTTGTTTGAAAACCTTTGTATAAGCATCTTTGCTTTAGTTTTTGTCTTTTTTGAAAACCTTTGTATAAGCATCTTTGCTTTAAGTTTTTGTCTTTTTTGAAAACCTTTAGTCCCACATAGGATAGAATGAGAGTTGTAAATGGGTTTCTGCATTTTTTGAACATCCATAGCATGACGACGACCCATCGGCGAAACAGAAATATCGTCGGCGGCTGTTATTTTGCAGATCACTCGTACATGTGTGGAGTTCCATTAACCTTTGCATTTTATATCACAAGGACATCATTGTGTAATTTACGAGCCCTTGTCCTGCCCTTTTGAGTGCATTTGGTTAAACCAAACATCATGAAATATCATGATTAATCAGTCTAACTTGGTGCAAAGTATCACAAAATTTCATAATACGCACATCTAATAAAATTTGTTAGTCATCGCAAAATGATGACTTAAAAAGAACAAAGAAATTTGATTTACTAATTCATTGCATTTTACAAACTCAATCTTTGGGTAAAATCAGCTGATTCTCAGCGTCAGGCAAAAGAATTGGTAAGGTGGACTCTCTCTCCTGCAACCTCATCAATCTGCGGAATGCAGAATCTGTTTACTCCCAAACACTTCGAGCAATAAAATAGCTTCCTGCTTCTGTAATCTTAAACCAATTTAAAATTCCTTCTTTTTTTTTTTTTTTTTTTTTACAATTCTCCTTTTGCCTAGTATTAGCTTTTTCTCTAAAGCTTGTATCCTTGGGTTGCTAGATGTTTCCTAACAAATTGGATTTCGACTATGGTTCCAATTCGAGCTCCGAACGTTTGACGTCTGCTACAGTTGGATCAGAAGCTAACTTATCTGTCGGCGTCAAATGAGGTTTTACCGACCCATCAGAGAAATGACTTCTCCGATTGTGATGAGCTTTCGTCGTCCATGTCAGAACCAGACCCACCATGATAATCGAGAGAGCTAATGTTGCAGCCCACACCATTCGAATAAACTTCTTCACTGGTTTGCACTGTTTGGAAAGGATCTCTTCAATCGCATCTTTCACCACTTGACAGTCTACCAGACTTTCCATGCCAGGGATGGCGTTGAGTAGATTCTGAATCGAGTTGGTGTAGGCTACGATTGTGTTGTAAGTTGTAGCAGGAATGAGTTCTCCTGCTCTGCATGGTCCGTTGTTGCCGCCTGAGCAAGCAAATCTTTCCAAGATCTTCAAAAAATAGTTTGAAAATTTTCAAGTATTAGTTTCTTGTGGGTAGATCGGGCTAGAGAAGCGGAGTCTCAGATTCTTAAGGGAATATCACTTGAGTTTACCTGGGGAATATCTCCTATCCGGATTGTATTGTTCGGACAGTTTTCTGGTTGGTAAGTGTAATCCGGTGCATCCGAGAAAGGGTTGCAGATGCGGGCCTGATTGAGAAGGATTGATGCCGGTGGTGCTGAAATATTGGCATTCACCTGTAGTATTTGCGAGTGAGTATTTTTCAGGCCATGAGAAATACAAATGTAGATGATAGTTGAACTAAAAATGCATGGGTTGGCCATAGTTCTGAAACTCGGTGACTTGACTCGAAACTCAGCCAAGTCAACTTGGCATATTTCCAGCCAACTCCCTTAGAAACTTGCTGTGGAGTATGACTTGCTCTGGACTTGACAGTACTTGTTGAGTTGGCTCGTAAACTCAGCTGACATAATACTAAACTGTGTCACTTGTCCAGTCAATTCATCTCTCAACGAGGGAAAACAGCCACATCTTAGGAAATCAATTTCCTTGTACGCTCACAAAAATGATAATTGGAGAGGACTAATTGAGATTTGTTACCTGGTCTATGAGGTCATGGATCCCTGCTTTAGCATCAATCAGTACCGATTCTGCGGAAAGCAGGTCGTCACAGGGAAGGATCGAGCTCAAGCTGCTATTTCGGGGGTCTTGCTGGTACTCCACAAGAGCCGTACAGGTGTCACCGGCAAACCTGAAAACACCATTTTCTTCTCTTAGTACCAAAAAGAAAAAAGGAAAAATAAATAAATTCAGAAGATTTGTTGCCATGAAGGAAGAAGATAGCTTACTTTTCTAGGAAGAAATACACTCCAAAATACATCCAAAAGAGAAATGTGAATAACCAGCAGAGGATTATAAGCCTGTCAAAATAAAAAAACTGGTGAGATCTCATAAAACTCATATCTTTGTTAATGCATTTTTCTACTCTAACACAAGCATGGTCTTTGACAGGTTGGCTCAGACCGACTCATTCAGTCAAATGAACAAGTCATGACTAGCCCGATTCAGGGGGTGACAAGTCCCAGTCGGGCCTATTTGCACTACTGACTCGTGGTGTCAAACTCGACCCAGTCTGAGTCAATTCGGATGAGATGTCAATCCATAAACACAGAGGGTGGTTTGGTCATTCGAGAGCGGTGAAGGGTATTCTGGTCATATGTGAATGTCCAAAATAAATAATTGTTCATGTCCATGGGCCTGATCAGGCGGAAACTGCGATGCAGCTTTGTGTGCCATAGTCCATGGGCTATTGTTTTGAATACATTTTCTCCCACACATCTCACTGATTAGAGGTAGTTCTAACTTAGAAAGATAGGTGGATGGGCCTAGAAAGATCTGAAAAATCTCAGCCCTGGGCACTTCTATGTGACCAAGTTCATCTGACTGCGCTTAAAATGATAAGACTACCTTGATATGGAAATACATTGTTGAAGCATATTGAAAATTTCACTGGTTTTTCAGGATAGCTCTTTTTACATGCTTTAAAGATTCATATGCAATGGATTACAGTCTACTTACAGGTAAAGAGGCTTGCGCAGTCGTAGGAATCCCAAAACTGCAGTCACAGAATTTTCAGAATCGAAAACAAAAATCAGGGTTCTGTCATAAATGAGGAAATTCTGTAAGTAGAATGAAGAAGCATCCATTAACTAATGCTCACCTGATAAGGCCAGGATGGCGATCAGATTCAGTGATACAATGACGGTGGTTGTTGCGTACCTGCAAGATGAAACAGCAAATCAATTATGATGGCAGAATTATAGATTGGTATTTGAGCTAAGAGTTAGCAATTCAGGGTGTTTTTGTGTCATGAGCATTTCCTTCTTTGGGTCATTGCCTCACAACAATAGCTGTTGTGCTGTCTGTACAAATCTCATAAGTGATTCTTGATTGAATGGTCAGGAACCATACTAATAAGGTGGCCCATTGATCGGATGGTTCAAAGATAGGCCTTTGCATGCATTGGACAGGCAAATGCAATGTACCATTACCAGGCAGAATCATAGAGAGATAGAGTGGTTGCTAAAAAATTACATTGTTTTAAGGCCTATGTTGACCCAACGCCTATTCTTCCTTGCTTGTCTTTGTATATCGGCGGCGCCCCTGTTGAGCCGTCGTGATGTGGAATTCAATCGGCCGGTGCGGTCCTCGAGCCCCGCATTCTCCTGCAGGTCTTTTATGGCTCCTGTAACATTGTAAATAGCCTCCGCTGCCCCGTTAGCAGTGTCTATGATGATGTTTTTCACCGTTGTCGCCCTCGAATTGAATCTTGCATTGCCGCCAAGTACCACTCCAGATGCAATTCTGCATTTGTGACATACAACCAGCTTAGCAATCTCTTCTGTTTGCACATTGTATCAAGAACCATGCATATGGTATGCCCTGATTCAAGCATCACCCACATCGGCGGGACACGTGGAAGATATATATCTAGTTCAATCTTCACCGTAAAAAATTGTGGGCACTGAATCGCATCCCAAATTTCATTCTGATAAGATGATCCTAACCATCCAACCACTGGTCTTCTGTTCATTGGATTCTTATGGGTGGCAATTTTTCCTTTTAACCATCCATTTCATGACCCCTGATGTGGGGGGTTAGGACTATCCAATGAATGTAATTTTCAGGCAATGCCATCCTGAATGGGACCCACAAATTGGATGTTTGGGATCGTTACCTATACGAACAACACATGTAAGGTAGCTTGTGCATGAATATGATCTACCATTCCAAAACATGCAGTCCATAGAATAAAACTATTGAGGCAGTGCCAGGGGCCCACCCATTAGATGTCCAGGTGAATGTGGGTCCCATTTTGAAGACCCAGCTCAAAAACTGTGTTGGGTATGGGGTTTAGCCAATGAGTAGAGAAATGCAAACTTACATGGCTAGAAATGTGAAGAGAAACCCCAGGAGAATGGGCCAGAAATTGCATTGCCTAGTGCAAGTAGATTTCTTATGCAATCTCCTCTTGTCGAGGCAACATAGACTCCCGAGTAGAAATCCAGCGTATATGACCCCTCCTAAAAGCCACAGCACTGCAACGCCATACCCATATTTACCTGTGAATGCTGTTGACTGAAGAGAAAAGGAAAAAAGAAAAGAAAAGGATATTCATATCAGCCAATCTTTCTTAAAGAAAAAGTGCCAACATGGCAACGCTCATTTAGGTAGGCCCCACCATGTAAACTTCGTTTGGAATCAGTGGGCCCCACCCTAGCAGGGATCTTTGTAAGGGTTCATATTCACCCAAAAAGATACTCTTCTAATAAGGTCTACATTCACCTAGAGAGACTGATAAGCCTTAAGTCTCATACATAGGTGAAAAGTCATAAATGCCCTTGCTACGGAATGAAATGACCTAACAAATGCAGAGTTGTAATTCAATCCAAACTGTCCAAATCAGTAACCCAGCTGTGGATGGTGAATGACCTAAAAATTGCACTAAGATAATATTAACCATTCAATTTTTTTTTTTTTTTTCCTTCCAACTTGGACCACTCACTGTTTTACTTTCATCGATCTATTTGATAGACATTAATTGGATGGTTAGGATTAGAGGTGCAACTTGGGTCGGGCTCAACCTGAACTTTAGTTAGTGCTAGTCCTGTGTCTAACATATATACTCAGGTTCATATTCTACTGCTCGTCCCAACACAGCCTGACCCACCCAAGTTGGGACATGGTTCAGTATTCAATGCCTTGGGTTCAGTCAGACTTGGGGCTAGGTCCTATTGATGATGGGTTAGGATCGGGTGGACCCTTAACCTGACCCAACCTGCCCAAGTTGCACCCCTCATTAGGATTGCTTGAGTAGTGTAATTATATATTTGCTCCATCCACAACGGGACCCACAATTTGGATGGTCTGGATGGATATACATCAGTTCCATATGTGAGGAGAATGATTGGTCACCATTATCTAAATGGTGTGAAACTAACATATAAATCTAGTTTGTATGCAAATGTATCTGTATATAGATAGATAGAGAGAGAGAGAGAGAGAGAGAGAGAGAGAGAGAGAGAGAGAGAGAGAGAGAGAGAGCTTACACCCCAATAATGCTTGTTGGAGATGTTGTAGCCACCTCTATATTTTTTGAGTTTATCCAAAGGATCAATCCTCACTGTAGCAGCTAAGGGTTTTCCTGTTTCTGCCAACTTTCTGCCTGAGAGAGAGAGAGAGAGAGAGAGAGAGAGAGAGAGGTTAGTAAGATAATTAAGTTATATTAACTGAAATTAAGTCACTAATAATACCTCTCTACGAGATCCAACCGTCTTTCAGGTGGGTCCCACCTGATTGCATTGGCCAAAATTTGGAGTAGGCCACAGTTAATGTAACAAATGGACTGCCGGAAAAGCTTGACCATGTTTTTGTATGCCTTCCATTTGTTTCTAACATTGTGGCCTGTGGGATGAGTGGATCTGATTTTTTTTTAGGCAATATCATCGACACCGTTGAATCCACCTGATGGATGGCTTGAATCTCACTCTTGTACCCAACTTGCACGAAACTCAGTGGACGAAAATTGATTGGCCATAGTCCAACAATGGATCTGACGGATGATCTTAACTCTCCCATTAATGGACTATTTTGCAGGCTTTTGCCTAGAACTTATGTTTACCATCCAATATCAAGCAGTAGATTGAATGATTAAGGACATCCAATCCAACATGTGGTCCATCCAATAAGTTTTCCAAGAATTGAACGGTTCGGATCAATGAGAATAGTTACAATTTGGGGGTAGAGAGTTTAAATTCCAAATTTCCAGTACAATCTATACACATGCGATCAATTTTCCTACCAGAATGAAAATCTCACCTATTTCAAAATGTGTGGTAGAAATTTCCTGGTGCACAGACTTCCCAGGGGTATAAGCTGTAATTTCTCTGAAGACTGAGGCTGAAAATACCACCATGAATCCTAGAAGGACTAGGAATCTTGTGCATTTCATGTCCATCTTTAAAACTGTCGAAGGGGTTGGGATGAATTAGAAAACACTTTCCATAAAAATCATCTTACTATCCTATGAAAAAATTCAAAGGGGTTGCGAAAAATCATCTTTTTTTTTTTGTGGGAAAAATCATCTTAATATCTTATGAAAAATATCATAAAAAATAAAAATTGGAATGAGAAATTCATAGAATTTCAACAATTGAAGTAAGAAAACACACCCAAAATATAAAAAGGGAAAAAAAAAATACAAGAGAATTCAATAAATTACCATATTGCCCCTAAAATATATGAGAGAGAGAGAGAGAGAGAGAGAGAGAGAGAGAGAGAGAAATTAACAGAAGGGATATTATCAATATTGGGAAAAATCAGCATAATATTTTATAGAAAAAAATCATAAAAAAATAAATTTGTGATGAGAACTACGCAGACTTTGAACAATTCAAGTAAGAAAAGATTGAAAAAAATCATAAAAAAATAAAATTGTTATGAGAACTTACACAGACTTTGAACAATTCAAGTAAGAAAAGACACCCAAAAAATCAAAAAAGGAAAATAATAATAATAATAATAACAGCAGCAACAGCAATTAATCAATGCATGCAAGAACTTACCAAAGATTGAGCAATCCACCCTAGTTTTGAGTTGCAAAACAGACCAAAATCCTCTTAATACTGCAAAACCCAATCTTTCTTTCTTTTCTTTAATTCGAATTCCAACCTTTAAAGGCCTTCACAAACCAAACCAACTCAAACTTCTCAACCTAGAATCACTAAAAACCCTCAAACCCTCTCAATCCCAATCTCAATCCCTTCAAATCCAATTCCTCTCTAACCTCAGCAGAGCTTTGAAGAGTCTTAAATAAATAAATAAAAGAAACCCACGTAAGAAAAACCTCAATACAAATCTCTCCAGTCCCGAAATTCTCAACTCCAGCTTTCAAGAGCTTCAACTAACAAAACCCATGTTAAATAGGAAGAAAACCTCTTAATCAAAACCTTTAAAGGCCAAAACCAATGTCAGAAACTTCAATGCCAATCCCTCTAGAAGTTGGAAATTTCAGAATTTCTCAATCCCATCTCTCAAATACATATAAATAGACAAAACCCATGTCCCAGAAATCAATAAAAAACTCTATCTTCCCTCCAGATTTCAAAATTCTCAGCCGTTGGGGGTCAACAAACACCCACAAGAACCTCTCTAGAAGAATGAAGTTTCTCCAACAAAAAAAATCAGCTCCTATTACTAAAATCCAGGAGGAGTTTTCCCAATCCCTTCCTAATCAAAGGACATACATTTCTTATAGGATTTGGGAATGTATCCTTTACCTTTCCTTTTCAACCAAATCCACCATCAGTCAAGAAAGAACAAAAATCAAGTCTTTGTAACGACTTTTTGAAAACTGCGGATTTGGGAACGTTTTTCTTTCGGCAAACAGGAAAAAAAAGGAAGAGTTCAGGTCAAAAAGGTTGAAAATCTAGAACTACTGTTTTCAAGGACTCGACCATCTTATACTCGGCCTTTTATTTCTGGAAAATGGGGCCCCTTTTTGGTAATCCAGACCGTTGGTATGTCGAATATAATCGTGGATATAAGATAACAAAACCATTTCCTCTAAATTCTAATCAATACCTTTATAATTTTTGGTCATAGATAGACGGTGAAAAGTGAACTACAGCAATGGTCCACATTGGACTGAAACTTCCAAAGACTGGTCGGTAGGATCTGCATATTTTAAAGTGGGACTGTAGAGATGCATGGTCTGGATTTCCAAACCATGGGTCCCACTTTTGGGAATTGAAAGCCCAAGTGTATAATTCAAAGAAGTTGGTACTCGGGTTTTCATCCGTGACAAGTGGGGCCATGGTTCCGTAATCTAGACCGTTGATATGTTGGAATCACACCTTCGATGGATTATAATCCAAATTTATTATTTAAATTCCAATCTTTACCCTTAGATTTATTGCTCATAGATAGACGGTAAGAAGAGAGATGCAGCAATGGTCCACATCAGACTGAAAAAAGGGTCCCAAGAATGGACGGTAGGATATGAATACGTTGGGGAGATGGTACTTCAACGGTGCGATTGAACAGATGAATGGTCTGGATTTTGAAAACAATGGTCCCACTTTTGGGAATTGAAAACCCAAGTATACAGTCTCAGGAAGGGGATCGTGTATTGTATAATTCCACAGGGGAGGAGAGGAATTATGGTGGCCCCACCGAAGTCCGAACGGGCATTTCAGGGTGTGGACGCGGATTGCCAGTCAAAGCCTTTCACTGGAATTTCCAGGGACAGGAAGCTAGGTGGGGTCCACCGTGATTTTTGTAAAAATCCACCCCGTCCATCTGTTTTTCCAGATCAGTTTAAGGCATGGGACAAAATATGAGGCATATCCAAAGTTCAAGTGGGCCACACAGAAAGAAAAAGTGGATAGGGAAATGTATGCCGTTGAAACCTCCTTGAGTCCATCGTGATGTTTATATGCCATCCATACCGTTCATAAGGTCATTGAAAAAAATATTAGCCTGACCCAAAACTTCTGTGGCCCTACGAAGGTTTTAATGGTGGACGTGCAATACTCACTGTTTCCTGTCGGGCGGCCCACTTGAATTTTGAGGCCCCATGTCACAACATGATCTAGAAAAATGGATGGACGGTATGGATTTATCACAAACATCATGGTGGACCCCACCTACCTTACTTTACTGTCCCACGAAGTTCCTGCGAAAGTTCTGCAGACAATCCGCCGGAAGTTCCAAGCGAACGGCATGCGCGGGCAATCCGCGTCCAGTGTCATATATACCGTATCAGAAATTATATACACGTTGTATTCCTGTGGTGGGGCTCACATGATGCATACATGAAATCCAACCGTCCATCGTATGATTCAGATTATGTTAACCCTTGGCCCTAAACATCAGGATGATCTATGAATTAGATGGGCCATACAACAGAAAATTGGTTGGGAGTAAACATGGACCCTTGATTTTAGTGGAGGACCCACCGTGTTGTGTATATAAAATCCAGGCCATTCAGACCCTCCATATGGTCTAGATGAATGGGCAGGACGAAAATCAGGCTGTTTTAAGATTCAGGTGAGCCTCTCTTATAAATCAAGGGTGAGCATCCCCTCTCACACCCCAATTGAGCGTTGGATCTGGATGATTTTTCGCAGCTGAGGGCAATATGTGGTAACTCATCTAATGAACGGGTTGATGGCCTTCATACATCACATGGATATGAAGATCTACGGTTGTCTTTTTCTCTAGAAAAAAAGATGGAAGAACACGTCTTTTTTATGGAGTTGGAGTGACGATGTTGTTGCTAATCATCCAAAGTGGTCCAATCATATCAACGGTCCGGATTGACTAAGCATGGCCCAGCAGTACAAAATGAAAATTGCGGACTCTAAGCAGGAGAACGTGTCTATCCAACCCACCATACACGTGACATACATGCACGAGCCTTCGCTCCACTGTGGATAAGGCCCAGTACCTCAAAAATCACACAGATGGAAGATCTACGGATCAAGTGGTGAGCATCAAATCAACGGTTAGAAATAAATGGGCAGCAATAATTTTTCAATCTATGCTCTACCTACGGTGGGATCCACACTTAGACTGGCGGGATGACATGTATGCCAAAAGCATGTTGCAGTGAATCGCTACCGTGAATGACGGGTGCCGAACCCATGTCCGGTCAATCGCAGCCGTTTGACCGTTTCGTTTTCAGGCCACTATTTATCGTCCAAAAATCCAAATTTTCAGGAAAATTACAGTTAACGGATAAACTCCAAATTTTTTGATAAAACAACTAAAAAAATCATCACATTGGTATGAACGGTTCAGATCCTCATACTACTGAATCAATTTGAACCGACTAAATTACGAAATCTTCCGTCGCCAAAACACACCCCCAAAACCAGATTGATCGAAAAATCCCAACCTTTGATTCATGGACACTTGTTTCTGGAAGTAGGACCATTGGATATTTTCATTCTAAACCGTCCAATAAACATCACACAAATCCGACAGTCGGATAGCCAAATGAGTGTAATTTTTTTTCCCATAGTACATCTAAACTACTAAAAATAATTTGGACAGTTTAATTTCACCTAATTATATTCCACGTATGCAATTTTAAAGTAATTTCTAAGTACCTGCTTATCAACCATCACACTCTACCAGAGTATGAGAGTTTTTCTCTGAAAGCAAAAGCCAAAACGACATTGGGAGTTCCATAAAAACGTGTAGAACGTGTGAAATGACCATTTTGTCCTACAAATTTTAATGGCTAGGTGTCTTACAACTGTAATTATAAGATAGTAAGGGTTAAAGAAGTCATAGAGATTTCTTGCCATTTAAGACTTCCGTACTGAGATCTTCTTTTAAGAGCAGCCCTAAAGCCTTTTTATTTAACAAATAACATAGACTTTTTACAAGCTCCTTTTCCACCCTCCTTCCTTTAACTTTACACGTGCCAACATCGCACGCGTGAGGGGCATCAGAGCCTTTTATAAAGTAATCGAACGCGGATTGCATACTGGACGGTGCTCTTTGGGCCCCACCATGATGTATGATGTATATGTTTTATCCACGCCGTACATCCATTTTGGATTATTATTTTAGGGCATGAGCAGAAAAATGAGACAGACCCAAATCTAATGTGGGCCACACCACAGGAAAGCAGTGGCGATTGAAGGCCTACCATTAAAAAAATTCCTGATTAGGTCTAAAAGACCTGGACGAAGGGAAGACGCAAATATCAGTTTTGTGGACCTTAGGAAGTTTTTAATGGTGGACGTTCAATCACCACTTTTTCATGTGATGTGGTCCACCGGAAATTTGGATCTAGCTCCCTCATCTTTTTGGGAATATACTCTAAAATGAGCCCACAAAATAGATGGACGGCACAGATAAAATATATAAACTGCCTCGATTTTTCGACGATTGATTTTTCCTCGAGTCATCTGCACCGTATAAACTGCCTTGTTCCCAGATTAAACCCACACACATGCCAATTCGACTCGTGTGACGTGCCTGTTAGGTGCGTGGAGAGGCAGCAGTAAATCTCTCTGGAACTTTTATTAAAATGACATAATTTGTTTTGCCTCTCTTGCCACCCAAGCCTCCACTTGCTGACACGATCAGATGATCTGAACCGTCCATATTCTCCTTACTAATCTGGATACTTTATCATCCCATAATCACGCTTCATCGATCACCTCACTTTTGATTTTTAATGAGATCCATTCAATTATTTTAAATTCATCAAACAGATAGTGATGGTCCTAAGCATCCATTCAATGTAGCTTTCTTATGGTGGCCCCTTTATAATATAATCCACCAATTGGACGGTTCATGCACCAGCACGAACTTGGATTAGGTACTACCCTTACCAGGACATTGTGGCACTTCGGTATTAGTGGAGAGGGGACACTGATGTGAAGGATATGAGGTAGTACCTAATTCGAGCTCAATATACACCTCTTTAAATATACCACACTATAAGGAAAGAGTACAATATACACCTCTTTAAATATACCACACTATAAGGAAAGAGTACATGCAGAATTCTTGATAAAACTACAAACAAGGGATAACAACAAATCTAAGAGAAATCATGCATCAGTTATTTGTCTTTAATTATGCAAACAATCCATGCGGGATAAATCCAAAACTACATAATTAAAGAATCAAACCAACACTTAGAAGGTAAAAAATGATAAGATCACAAAACAGTAGAGAAACTCAAAAGGTAACGAGTTTCAATAATGTCTGCTACAATATACAGCTTAATAATACAAATAAAAATAAAAATACACGACTTACCTTTCTCATACTTTTCTTCTCAACCGAAGATGTATTTGTAGATACGTGTGTTGTTCTCTCACCTCGTTATTTAAAGCACAACGTAATACACACATTAGTCCTCGTAGAGGTAGGCTTCTTTGAATATGCATGCAGACGGCCAGAAATAATCCTCCCAGACATGTACGTACACACATACGTAAGCTGTGATGTCTCGACCGCCACAACAATACGGGCCGCTTCCATTTGGAACATCGCAGCCGTTCATGAAGTTGGACCCACCGCGTGAAGCTCTTGCGTGCTAGTGCAATCGTTATAAGGCCACACGTCGAACTTGAATATGGACCGTCGGTGGGGTCTCGTGTCACCTACCTTATTCAGTAATCACAGCTCAAATATCCCGCACGCGTGCAGCTGTGCGCAGCTTCGGTGTCGTTGGATCCAGCCTACCGTGATGTGTGCGTTACATCCAAACCGTCCATCCTTTTTGAAAGCTCATTTTAGGGCATAATCCAATAAATGAAGTAGATCCGAATCTCAAGTGGACCATGTCACAGGAGACAGTGGTGCTCGGCCATTAAAAACTTTTTGTGGGCCACAAAGTGTTGAATCAGTTTAGCGGACCTTCATCCAAGACTAATAATGAGGCAGATCCAAGGCGGCCACACCAAGAGATTACCCTTGCATTTAATGCAGCCGAGCTTAATGCTAGGTGCATTCAATGCAGCCGAATTCAGTACTTTGGTGTGGATGATCTAGCGTTGGATTTGCCTCATTCTTAGTCTCATGTGGTCGGCTTGATCTTAGACTGAGAACGGACGGAGTGGATAAACAAATATATCTTGGAGGGCTCGGTTTATACACTTGGCGTCCATATTGAGTTTGGACGCAATCCGCGTCCCGTCTGAGGCGCTGACGTTCTAGATACATGAACCGTTTATTTATGAATCCGGATATGATTGGTCCAGCTCATCTTAACTATGTCAGCGCAACTCTAACAAGGCTGATATGGACCAATCAGAGAAACGATGAGAAGGGTTTCTCTGCTAGGTTTCAACTGAGGATCCGGACTCTTTATTTATTACTTTTGGAATGAGGTTTGCTAACTCCACATGCGTATGAGAGCCGTACGCATCCACGCGATCGCATGTGTCATAATATGATAAATGTTAGATCTGAACTTTCCATCAGGTGAGAAACCCTATTTAGATAATCTTTAAAGACAATCAGACTATTATATACCTTGGGTGGGCCACAGAATATCAAAATAAAAAAATGGCTAGATAAAACATTTAAACCGTCAATGTACTTTGTAATATGTGCCCCACATGAAGAGTGAAATTCTCCAATTTTTCATGAAGAAGATCGGACCATTATTTAAAAACTTACGGAGAGACCAGATTCCATCATGATTTCATATTTGGATGTCGACTCGCGTGCGTGTATCTACATGCGAGTGGACTTATCAAACTTCTGTTTTTACAGGCACCAATCTCGACTGGCAGACGGACGCACGGTCCGCCTTCCACGCTCGAACGTAACTTACGAACGATAGTTTCCACGTCATGCATACAATGAAAGGACGCGGATTTCCTGCACAGCCTTTCGCGGAAAGTTACTGTGCTGCGAACCTAGGTTGGGCATCGTGACTTTTTTGAGAAATTCACTCCGTCCATCTATTTTGTGATCATAGGATATTATACCAAAAATGAGCCTGATATAAGACTCAAGTGAGCAAAAAATGTGAGGATCGACTGTCTACAGTTGAAATATTCATGGGATCACACAAGTTTCGAATCAAGCTAATATTTATGTTTTCAGTTCATCCCAATAGAAATGACGTTATGATCTGATGGTAGATAAGCATCATTGTGGACTCAGGGAGGTTTCAACGGTAAGAATTTTCCTACCCAGCTTTTCCTTTAGTACGGCCCACTTGAGTCTTGGATTAGGATGATTTTTTTTATCTATTGTCCAAAAATGAGATCACAAAACAGAAATCACGGTAAGGCCCCACCTAGGTTGATAGCGCAGGAACTTACTAACCAAGGTTTTATCAGCGTCCACAATTTAAACGTCTGTCAGACGCGGATTGCCTGCGAAAGCCTTTCGCAGGCATCTCCTCTGCTGGGAATTTGGGTGGGGCCACTGTGATGTTTGTGAAAAATATAAGCCGTTCAACTGTTTTGTGAGATCATTTTAGGCGTTGTGATGAAAATTAAACGATATCCAAGACTTAAGTGGGCCACACTAAAGCTAAAGGTGGATAGGAAAATTCCTACCATTGAAACCTCTCTATAAGTCTACAGTGATGTTTATATGTCATCTATACCGTTCATAATTTCATTTCTAATTAGATGAACTGAAAACACAAATACAAAAGGTGGATAGGAAAATTCCTAGCATTGAAACCTCTCTATGGGTCTACAGTGATGTTTATATGCCATCTATACCGTTCATAATTTCATTTCTAATTAGATGAACTGAAAACACAAATATTATCTTGATTCGAAACTTCCGTGGCCCCATGAATATTTCAATTGTGAAGGTTCAATCGGCCCACTTGAGTCTTGATCCCATTTAAGTTTGGTTGCGGGGCTAAAATGATCTCAAAAATAGTTGGACAGTGTAGATTTCACACAAACATAACAGTGGGCCCCATCCAGATTCCGAGAACAGGAGATGCATGCGAAAATCCGCGTCCGTTTTTTTGTCCGATTTGTCATCTCGATTTTGCCGGAGCACAGCGGCAAAAGAGTAATTCTCCGCATAAAAAAAGCAGCCACGTGACGACCGTGACGTATCCGAACAGACCAGCGAAATGGAGCGGAGTAGGTGGGACGCGGATTGCGTCTTGCCCCGCCCGGACGCATTACCGTCGGGGCAGACCTGTGAGGGCCCACCATGATGTATCCATTTATCCACTCCGTCCATCAATTTTATAAGATTATTTTAAAGGATTATGCTAGTGATGACGTCACCAGCTTCCTATCAATATTTGGTGCAGCTCAATTGAGAGTTGGATCTGCCTCATTTTTGGACCTAGAATAATCTTATAAAAATGGATGGATAGAGTGGATAAAGTGATATATCACGGTGGGCTCCTCAGGATGCAATCCGCGTTCGAGTGATATTTTTTGCGAAAGCCTTACCCGGGGAGTTCCTACGCTGGGAACCTTAGATGGGCCCACAGTGATGTTTTTGATAAATCTACCTGTCCATCCGTTTTATGAGTTCATTCTACTACATGAAATCAAAATGAACTAGATCCAAGACTCAAGTGAGCTGAAAATGTGAGGATTGAACATCCACAATGAAAATATTTGTGTGGCAAGAGGAGTGTGAAGTCAGGCTAATATTTTTGTTTTCAGTTCATCCCAGCAGTAATGACGTTCATATATGTCATATAAATATCACTGTAGACCCAGGGAGGTCTCAACGGTAGTTTCCCTACCCACCTTTTCCTTAGTGAGGCTCACTTGAGTCTTGTATTCATCTCAGTTTTGGTCTCACATCATAAAATGATCTTACAAAACGGATGGACGGGGTTAATTTATAAAAAACATTACTGTGGGCCCCTTCGCAGGAAATCCGCGTGGGCGCTGACCTCACCCAAGATGGTGCAGCCCTAACCATGGGCCCACCTAGATGTATTTATTCTATATCCACTCCGTTCATTTGTTTTGAAAGAAGACAAAAGGAGAGGATTATGAAAATAAAATAGATCCAAGACTTAGGTGGGCCACAGATAAACTGTAGGCACAAATATCATCTTGATAATAAACATCTCTCACCCCAGGCGTTCCATCCCCACTGTTTTGTGAGGTGTGGCCCACCTGACTTTTGGATCTACCTGAATTTTATATTTATGTCCTATTGTGCTCTTTCAAAACAGATGGATGGAGTGGATGTTTTACGTACATCTCTCTGGACCCCACACAGCCTCGGGCACAGGTATATCTCTTTGCTGTGCCCGGGTCCCAGGCAATATTTAAGGGATCATCTCTCCAACTAAAGATAAGACGGACTGGCATACATTCAATCCAATCCAGACCGTCCAAACCATATACGTGCCACTAAGGACCACCTCTGATTGATCGTTGACCAAATATTTGCCACGTGTACGGTGGACGATGGGCCAAATACCCCATCCTTCACGTATAAAGTCGGTAGGGCACCAAGCTTGAACCACTCAAGTCAGCCGCCTACCTTCTCTCCTACTCCACTCTGACTGACGGGCTATTATCTACGCACTCCCAGTCTCCCCCTCATTAAGTGGGTCATGGGGCCCACTACATGTTTACATGGATGGTTTCAGATGAGGAATTATATGACACGTGGCCGACGTATTTTCACAGTGTACACGGGTTTCCAATCCACACCGTCGATATGATGTGAGTCCTACAGCGAATTCAGATTGACCCAAAAAGTCTCCCTGATCGGATGGTCAATAATAGAACTGTTGGTATTACTTTCCTTAGCCGTCCATCTGTTTTTCACAAATCTAAAGGTCAGTTTATGCTGATTAAGGAGATATTTTAAGGTATAGTATATATCAATGGTGGGGCACAACAAATGGATGGTGTGGATTAATAAACCATTGGCCCCAGTTCACAGAATCCAGAAGGCGTGTAAAATGTGCGTGGCACCCAAGCATTCCACATTCTCCCACCAAATCTCCCCCCAAACCCACTTGCATCAGTGGTACCGGTACCACACGCTGATTGCCTGCGAAAGCCTTTCTCAGGCATCTCCTGCGCTCTGCATCTAGGTGGGGCCACCGTGATGTTTTTGAGAAATCTACGCGGTCCAACCGTTTTGTGAGATCAGTTTAGGCGTTGCGACAAAAAATGAACGGGATCAAAGACTGAAGTAGGCCGCACTAAAGCAAAAGGTGGGTAGGGAAATTCCTACCGTTGAAACCTCTATTGGGTCCACAGTGATGTTTATATGCCATCCATACCGTTCATAATGTCGTTCCTACTGAGATGAACTTAAAAAAAAAAAAAAAAAATTATCCTGATTCGAAACTTCTGTGGCCCCACGAATATTTCAACTGTGGAAGTTCAATCGTCACGTTTTCGGCCCAGTTGAGTCTTTGATCTCGTTCATTTTTGGTCGCAACACCTAAACTGAACTCACAAAACGGTTGGATGGCGTAGATTTCTCAAAAACATCACGGTGGGCCCCACCTACATTCCTAGAGCAGGAGATGCCTGCAAAAGGCATTCACAGGCAATCCGCGTCCCCAACGGACGCTCAGAAACCCTATGGGTGGGGCCCACAATTTCTCTATCCAAACTATTCATCTGGCCGGGCCCACCATGTATAGGCCTTCTACAAAACTCTTCACCACACGGGGAACTTTTATACATGCACTAATTGAATTTTGTCCACTCGAATCTGGACCGTTGGATGAACCGTCCATTTGCAAGACACTAACCTGAAGAGCCAAGATCGTTCCATGCAGGAGAATATCGCAGTATGCCCGAACCCACTAGATGAACGTAGATGCAAGCCTTACTTTGTAGGGTTCGTTTTGGGCCCTCAGCCATCTATGCAAATTGTAATTGCTGACCACAGGATTCCATACAAGTGGGGCCAATGACTCGGTGATCCGAACCATTCATTCGATGCGATTGACTGCAAATTTAGATATCTGGCCTTTTAAATGGTAAATCTTGGATCGTATCTTTGATTTTGAATCGTCAATTGCTATCTCACCACATCAGAGTGCTGTGATCTTCCAATCCTAGAGATATGTACAACATCCACCATCGGTGCTGTCACGAACCAAATGACTGGTTTAGATCGCCAAACCATGGGGCCATACGTACGAATCCTGCTAGTAATCAAACCATAATACTACACTTTCTGTGGAGCAGGGGCTCCAGCAGCTCCAAAGTACAACTGTTTGTACAAGACCATCCATCTACAGACCCTGGCGTGGGCCCCACACCAGAAAAACCACCCAAAACACAACCAGCAATATAGAAAAGGTCAACCGTCCACATTCAAAAATGGGTGAAGGTCATTTGGATGGGCACGAAATTCACGACTTTGACAAAATTTCTTTTAATTACCCAAAAATTAATTTCTCTAACCATTCTAATGCTCAGATTGTTAACATGAGTAATGGACCATCAAAGGTGGGCCCCACATGATGGATAATAATCGAACTGGTAGACGCATGGCCTGTTGCTCTAGTGATCCAGACCGTCCATCCAGGTCAGCCCAATCTATTGTCCTTTGTTTTTAGAGGAGGCAGCAATGTGATGACTAATGACATGCAGTCACTTGGGAAGTTGTACTACATGGCATGTGCAACTGAAATTAAACCGTTTGTATGGTGGGCCCAGTGGCTGCCCTCAGTTTGATTGGCCAATGATCAGAACACCACTCCAATAAGATGAACCTCACCATCCAACCGTCTGCCTGCATCTCAGCTGATCGAATCTTCCATGAGTGACCCTGATAATACAAAAAATGGTGTACCAATCAATACCTCCACTCCTTACTTGAATAGCTGTGATCATCCTATCACAATCTTGGCCGGGGCAGCGTGCAACCCAGTGGCCCACCTCAATCATGAGCGGGCCCACTTGCCGCAATCAGGTACAAAGAATTCCTACTGGACCATAGCTCTTGTATATACTCAAAAAGCCTTCATATGAGAAAAAAAACATAAACATAAGAAAGACTAACAAAAACAAGTGCTTTCCTTTCCTTCAAAAGAACTGATTCTAAATACCATCTACATACTGCACAATATAGTTCCTTAAATAGTATCTACATATGATAAAGTGGACAGCTAATAACTATTTTTTTTTTCTTCCTTTCTGATTATTCCAAGGATCAAAAAGTGGGCCTGATTGGCTAATCCGATCGATGGATTTATTCTCTGGTGTGAGGGGTGGTCCCATGCTGTGATGAACAGGTGGGTGCGGAAAGCACTGGTGCGATTGGTGGCATCGAAGAGTTCAAGATTGCATTGGCATGGGTGGCCTGGGGAGGATGGTGTTAGCAAGCTCTTCATTCAACTTCACTGGAAGCGGCGGCATATGCTTCATGACTCCCGGCATGTCGTTCAACCTGCATGAGGCAATCCATATACATGCACGTTATCCCCTTTAAGTTGGGCATGAGCATGTGCTGGTGCTTGACATGACAACCACAAAAAACCCAACATGCTGACATGCCCGTAATGTAGGAAGACATGAACTTGCATGAAGACTAGTTGTAAATGCAAACAGTTGGGCTAGCTAACTCAGATGGTGGTCCCATACTGTTTCCCTATCATGCGGTCCATATTGATGGTTCGATCAGCATTCCTATTTTCATGGTCGAGGGAATCCTGTTGGATCGATTGGATGTCATATATACACCATGGTGGGTCCCACACTCATCTAGTTGCACATCTTTCATCTACAACTAGTTGCATATGAAACATCTCATGTGTAAAACGTACCTATGCAATATGTATCAAAATTATACAATTTGCCTAAAGCATTAGGAAATTATATTTGTCAGAGGTCATGAATAACTGATTCAAGGGGCCCCCACCCCCTACTGAAACATCAGCTGTATTGTCTATTTTTGCAGGCCATGCGAATTGTAGTGGTAGTAGGGCAATCTACGACGTTTCATTTGATTGCCATCTGATAATATAATTCCCTTGAATGAAATAAATGGAGAAAAATGATTTTGAATTGTTCCTCCCAAATTTTATCCTTTATTTGGTTTACCATATTTATTTAAAGAAAAAAAAAACCTAAAAAAAGGTATTTTAACCCATTTTGTTCATCTAGGCTGACCATTGTCGCATGGTGGCCAACCCTCAATGCCCCAGCAGTCAGGTAAGTACTCTCTTCGTCAAGAGCATGATGAGTGCAGGGCCCCATGCATGCATGCATCTATGTATTTTATGTGTGCATGTGTATTTGATAATGAGAAAAAGAGCAAGAAAAGGGAATGTAATATACTCATTTAGGATGCTGAGGATATTATCCCGACTTTGGCAGAAGAGACCGATGTTTTCCTGTATCTGCAAGAAAATAACATTCTTTAACTTACGTCATTCAGTGGCACATATTTCAATTTCAAAAAAGTAGATTCAAGCATAATATTATTCAGGAAACACAACAAAAACTGCGGCAATCACAGGGGGAACAGATACATTGTTCAGGAAATACAACAAAAACTGCGGCACTCACAGGGGGAACAGATACAGATGGCGAAATGCTGAATAAGCAACAGAAAGCTTGTATGGTTGTCAAGAGTAAACTTTCAAATGGCAATGGTTGGATCAGCTTGTTGGTCAACTGGCCCAACCCACTTTGAGCTGGGTGCAGACCATGCGTGGAGTTGGTCATGCTGAAAGGCTCAGTCTAGAAAAGGTCCTTGTAAGTGTGTTGGACTGACCAACCCACCCCAAAACAAAGGCCATCAATGGATGGGCCAGATGACTCGACCTGACCCGAATCACATTAAGAGTTTTGATATCTAAACCCCTCCATGGTTGTCAAACTTTCTCACTGCTTCTATTTGCAAATGCTAACTCCATTTTCTATATCTAACCGATATACTAGAGTAAGTAGGAGGTGAATTATGAGCCCGCGTTCATTTTGGACAAGTGGGGCCCATGGTTTAGGAATCCAAACCACCGGTCTATTAGATCCACCATTGATACACTGGGACTGTGCTCCAGAAAGATATCTTAGTTACAATTGTGGGGTTGGGTCGCATTAGGCTTGGACTCGGTGAATTTTATGTGAGTTGGGTGGGTGTCGGGCCTTTTAGTAATGGGTCACAGGTGGGTTTGGGCCATAATTCTTCGCCTATTTAGTAAATGGCTCAGGCTTGGGCCAACCCCAACCCAACCCTTTGCCACCCCGAGTCGGGAGCAGCTAAATCATCGTCGTCGTCATCATCTAAGCCACATCCCAACTAAGTGGGGTTGGCTACATGAATCCTTCTCCGCCATTCCACTCTATCAAGCACCATAACTTTGGTTCTAAGTCTACATCCTTCTAGATCTCTCCATTCTCATGAAGTATCGACCCAAGATATCGAAAGTGGTCATTTTGGCAAACTTCTTGATCATCAATCTTTGCTAATTCCTCGTTCTCACTCATGTTGTTACTAAAACTACACCACATACACTACGTAGTCCGACTAATTTTAAATCCTTTGGAATCTAAAGCAACTCTCCATAAATCTAGCTTTGTGTTTGCACCCTCCCTCGCCCTGTCAATCAAAACTATGTCATCTACAAACAACATACACCATAGGATCTCTTCCTGCAAATGCCTAGTAAACTTAGCCATAACCAATGCGAAAAGGTACTGGCTCAATGCCTATCCCAAGTGCAAGCCTATAGTAATTGGGAACTCGATTGTCTCTCCACTAGTGGTCTTGACATTTGTTATTGCTTCCTCATACATATCCTTAATCATCTCTCTCTCTTCTTGTTCCTTTTTTTTAAGATGACAATTTTATTAATAGAAAGGCCAAAGAGACCACCAATGTAAATTTTTTTTACAACGTATCCCAGACAGCGCAAGAGAGAGCAATCACTCATTGCAAGAGACCAACGCAGACTCAATTACATTAATTTAGGCTTTACTAAAGACTCCTAAGATGCACCTTGATAAATTATTTGACGTAGGATGCCCTAATTATGATGCATGCTCATGAACTCATATAATCCAGCGGAAATAAAAAACAATAATAATATAAAATCTAGCATCAATCATAATGAACTAAGAAAATCACAAGGAGGCATGCAATGGAGCAGGCCATTCATTACAACCATAAAGTATGAGATTCAACTATGGTTGGATCCGGCGAGGGATGGAACCTCTTGATCTTGCATGGTCTTAATCCAAATACCCAATGTGAATCATTAGTCCGAGGGATCGAGGGATCTCTCGGATTAGGGATTTTGGAATTTGAGAAATAAAAATTTTGGATCAAATCTCAAATCTAGAATCTAGAAGTTATGAGAGAATAGAAATAGAGAAAGAGGAAATAACAAGTTTACCTTAGAAGAAGTTGGAGGGGCACAAGAAGAAAAAGGAAGAATGAGATCAAGGAAGAAGAAGAAGCACCACGAGAGAGGGAGAGAGGAAGGAGGCAACCAAATGTTTGCTCTTTTTCATTAATCAACAACTAATTTCGTTTTTAGGGCTTAACCCATTTAAATAAGCAAAGGAAAGACGTAAAAGTACCAAAATACTCCTAAATACTTAAGCAAAAACGGAACTAAAACATAAACTTGCGCAGAAGTTCGGGCGCTCGATCGGGCGCCTGACGTCCAAAAACATCCAGAGAGTTTCGGGCACCAGGCAGGTAACGTTTCGGCGCCCAAAGACAATGAAAATTGTCCGGCAGGTCTTCTTCCTCCTACACGTGTCCTCCCAATGTGGGGTCTTCAATGTGTCAAATCACGTGTGAATGCTCCTCAATAGTCGCCTAGCCACAAGGAAGATGCTTGTGGTGGGTGCTTTCTTTGTTGGTAAACTTTGAAAGGTCATGTGTCCTCATTAACTCCCCTCGGGTGAGAAAAACTCAACTCCGACGAGTTAAAGGCCTTGTGACGCTCTAGTAAATCCGTATCAATACTCTGCAATTCCTCATCAATCAGCCATGTAGATTCTGACGGTGGCTTGCTCTTCCATTTGACTAGTTACCTTTGGAAACCTCCGTCCCTCGTAGAAACCATCTCTTCATCCACGATTTCCTCGATCTCTTCTTTACGAATAATGGGTGGAGGAAGGGGTGGGGTAGGTAGTGAAGAAAATTCAGAGAATGGCCATGAAAGGAACAATGGGTCATTGATAGGATTAGTGGAACGGACTAGATTCTCCACATTAAAGGTTGGATTAATGCCCATTTCAGGTGGAAGGTTAATTCGATACGTGTTGGGACCTGACTTTGCAATATCTTGAATGGTCCAGCACTATGCGCTTGTAATTTCTTAACGGTACCCTGTGAGAACTGCTCTGGCCTTATCCTCACCATTACGTAGTCTCCTTCATGGAAATCTTATAATCTACAATGAGTCAGCTGAATATTTATAATTATCATCGCTCTTATTAATCCGCTGTCTAATATGCGTATGCAATTCGTGGATATGTCGTGCAAATACATCGGCTGATTCAGAAGACCTTTGGGTGACTGACATGGGTAAGAGATCTATTGGCATTCTAGGCTTATACCTACTAACAATTTCAAATGGACTCATCCCTGTAGATTGATTTACTGATCCATTATAAGCAAATTCAGCAACTGGTAAAATTAGGTCCCAAGTCTTAACATGTTCACCCACTAGACAACGTAGAAGATTTCCAAGGCTTTGATTTACCACCTTTGTTTGCCCATCTATTTGAGGGTGGTAGGCAGTAGAAAACTGTAAACGAGTACCCGTCAAGTGCCATAGTGTCTTTCAAAAATAACTAGTAAATCTGACATCATGGTCAGACACTATGGTCTTAGGCAACCCATGGAGACGCACCACACCATAAAAAAAGACACGAGCAATATAAGATGCATTTGACGTTTTAGAACATGGGAGAAAATGCACAATTTTAAAGAAACGATCAACAACAACAAAGATGGAATCGTGCTTTTGATCGTCTTGGGAAGTCCCAGCACGAAATCCATACTAATGTCATGCCACGGAGCATATGGCACTGACAATGACGTATAGAGTCCAGTATTTTGCTTTCGTTGCTTTGCCAGCTGACATGTACAGCATTGCCCTAAAACTTTGGCTACGTCTCGCTTGAGACTTGGCTAATAAAAACGATCATCTACGAGGGCAATGGTTTTATCACAACCAAAGTGGCCAGCTATCCCTCCTGAATGAAGCTTCCAGACGAAGAATTCACGAAGGGACATACGGGGAATACAAAGTTGGTCTCCCTTGAAAAGGAAACCATCTTTAAGGACATAATCACCCGTACTACGCTGATCACTAGAGAGCGACGCGTAAGTACCCCGAAATTAGGACATGTGGGGTATTCATCTTTCAATTGCTCAAATCCGACTACCTCTACACTCAAGGAATTGAGCAACGTCACTCTTTTACTAAGGGCATCTGCTGGTTTGTTTTCGACCCTGGCCTTATGTTTCAGGACAAACGAATATTCCTTAAGAAACGTCACCCACTTAGCATGCCTTGGGTTGAGTTTCTTCTGAGAATGTAAATATCTCAAGGCCTTATGATCAGAAAACAAGACGAATTCTTGCGGTAGGAGATAGTGACGCCAATGGTTCAGGGATTGCACTACCGCGTAGAACTCTTTATCATAGGTGGAGTACTTTTGTTTTGCTTAATTCAGTTTCTCACTAAAATAGGCTACTGGGTGGCCCTCCTGGCTCAACACTCTACCTATATTAACACCAGACGCATCACACGCCACCTCAAAGACTTTAGAAAAGTCAAGTAGACGCATAATAGGAGCTTCTACCATTTTGCCCTTAATTTTCCTAAAAGCCTTGACTGCAGCTTTAGACCACACGAACTCTCCCTTTTTCATGCATTTAGTAATGGGAGCCATGATCGTGCCAAAACCCCTAATGAACCGACGGTAAAAAGTTGCTAAGCCGTGAAAGCTTTGCCCTTCGTGAATATTCTTCGGTTCAGGCCACTCAACTATGGCCCTGATCTTTTTAGGGTCTGCACGCATTCCTTTTGAAGACACTATAAACCTTAAGAACACAACTTGACTAGACATGAACACACATTTCTTAAGATTAACGTACAACTTTTCAGTCCTAAGGACGCTACAGACCTGTTTCAGGTGTTCAAGGTGTGATTCCTTGGTAGTATTATAAATAAGAATGTCATCAAAGTACACCACTAGGAATTTACTCATGAACGGTCTCAAAACTTGTGTCATCACCCTCATAAAAGTACTGGGTGCATTAGTTAAGCTGAAGTGCATGACCATCCACTCGTACAACCCGTCTTTCGTTTTGAATGCAATCTTCTACTCATCTCTTGCGCGTATACGGATTTAGTGATATCCACTCTTGAGATCAATTTTGGAGAATATGGTGGACCTCGCAATCATATCAAGCATATCATCAAGTCTAGGTATGGAAAACCTATACTTTAACGGTAATTTTATTTATGGCACGATTGTCCATACACATGCACCACGTGCCGTCTTTCTTTAGCGTTAACAATGTGGGCACGGCACACAGGCTCACTCTCCTAGATAAAACTCTTTTGCAGAAGCTCATCAATTTGCCTCTTCAATTCTGCATGCTCTGCAGGGGTCATCTTGTAGTGAGGAAGGTTCGGTAGAGTCGACCTTGGCACGAGATCAATGACATGCTGAATGTCCCTCATAGGTGGTAACTCGTTCGGTAAGTCTTCAGGAAACACGTCACTATATTCCTTTAGAACTGATGTTACCTCATGGGATAACTCTGATGGAACCTCAGGTGTAATCTCTCTTGCCACAAGGGCATACACCATGGAATCCTCTTTAGTCTCTTTCTCGAACTCTTTTGCATTGATTATGCGAAGAGACTTAGGTTTGGATTTCCTCACCTCCTTAGGCTTACTCGCCTTCTCATCCCTTTTCTTTCCTAATATGCTTTCAGGTGGCATAGGATTAAGTTTGATTTTTTTACCGTTATGCATAAAGGTACATGCATTCGAGCGGCCAAAGATCGTGACATTATTGTCGAATAGCCACGGCCTACCTAGGATAATCTGTCCAACATCCATAGGTATCACATCACACTATAGGAACTCTTTGTATGACCCAAACTCGATAGAAACTAAGCACTAATGGGTGACAGGAAGAGATGTTTTGTCAACCCAAGAAACTTTGTATGGGTCTGGATGAGGTGTGGATTTCAACTTCAGACGATCTAAGGTGTTAGTGGAAATCACATTTTGACAACTTCCACTGTCCACTATCACCTTACAATTTTTCTCTTCACACTTGTCAAGAGTATAGAAGATAGTGTTTTGACACCAATCAACACTACTCCTAGACTGAGATAGCATACGCCTTACTACTACAAGCGTTGCTTCATTGCCTACTTCGTCTTCATCAGTAAGACGTCCTTCAGGGTGATATTCTTCTACTTCATAATCACCCTGGTCATCAACACCCTCGCGAGACTCGCCTATAACTAAGGCTTTTCCATGGTTCTTTGTGGGACACTGATTGGACATGTGACCGAGATTCTCATACTCATAACATCTCACTTTGTTACCCCTACTAGGACTGGCACCAAGAACCCCTTTACCCTTATCGTCCAGTGTTCGAAGTTTTGGTATCGCTACAAGTTTCGCTAGCCGGGGATACGGAAACAATATCGATATCGCCGATAATATCGCTGATAACCGGAAATGTGGGGAAAATGAGAAACACAGTGGAATTTTTCAGTGAAACCTCAGGAGTTGATAAAATACACATAGTTGCATATTTATGAATAAAAAAATTGCATAAAGAATGCATACATAATAGGTTTCTATTTAATGGGGGCCTAAAAGCATGTGTTGCTGTAAGAAGTCAATCCAATCATCTCATCCATCCAAAATCTGAACTTCCATCCAAACATCCATTGATATTTCAGAATATCGGCAATACATGAAATTTCCAAACAAATCGTCAACAACTGAAAAAGAAACTAAAGATTGTGGTCTCGTTATTGCCATGTTGCGATAATGATAATATCGTGATATTATCAATGTTATCGTCAACAAATTGAACGTTGCATACAACTACGCACCCATAAAAAATCTAAAATGGGAATTTTTTAAATATATAGATTTTTAGGCATATTGATACATTGGCGATATTATCAAAATATTGCAGATACATTGACGATACAAGTGACACTTGGAATTTACACAGTAAAAAATATTGGCGATACACTGACGGGATCAATGTATTGACAATACAAACGACGCCTGGAATTTACACAATTGAAAATATTGACGATATCGATACAGTGGCAATATTTAGTGATACATCACCGATATCAAGAATTTTTTATACTATCAGTGTTATCGGTATCGCAACCAGTGTTATCGGTGTCGCTGAACTAGAAATAGAGATAATATCGGGGATATTTCGATAATATCGGAGATAATGCAAACACTAATCGTTCTTAGGCTTAGGTGGAACAATCGCCTGCGCCCTAGGTTGACTACCAACGTTAGGTCTAGTTCCCTGGAAACCAAATCTAGCATTAGGGTCTCTGGACTCAAGACGTCTAATGGCAGGAGCTTTCAGGTATTGCTTTAACTCCTGCACAACTTGATATGCTTCATCCAAGTCTGTTAAGAGCCGAGTCATAAGCTCACGCTGAAGATCTGCGCAAAGGCCCGTCTTGAAACGCGAGAGCGTTACTAGAGGGTCCTCATGGGTATCACATCGCATCATAAATTCCTCAAATTTAGCGATGTAGTCAGCGACAGACATTGACCCTTGGTGTAAGGATTGCCATTGATCAAGGAGCTTCTGTTGGTACGAGAGAGGAAAATATTTCTCCTTCAACTTCTCTTTCATCTTATACTAGTCTGTGATAGGGGCTCTACCAATTCTTTCTATCTTTCGTTCAGTGTTGCTTCAAAATAGCTTGGCCTGGCCTATAAGTTTCATCTTTGCAAACCGCATTTGACGGTTTTCTGACATGTCATACCACTTAAAAGTAATGGTCCATGTCAGCAACCCAGTCAAGGAATGCCTTGGGATCTAAACGCCCATCAAAACTCGAGGCCTCAACTCCCACATTCTTCATCGCACGCTCATCTGGATCGTAGCGGTCTTGATGATCATATGTGGCTTGTGCTTCTCGCACAACACCACGACCGGTTCCACGATCTCTACCACTATCGTCTTCACGTGCGAGGGTGCATTCTTCAATGATCCCTCCCACTTGGGAATGCGCATCATCCCCAATAGCGGGGTTCTCCCTTTACGACGCCTCTAATTGCTCAACTTTAGTCATGGTGGTGGTGAGTTGATTATCTAAGCGAGCGAATTCACGCTTTTGACTCGTTTCTAAAGTGGTTATCTTTTGTATCAATTGAGCAAGTTGCTCAGATAACTGCTCGTTATTCATGGTGAGTTGAAGTCCGAAACCTCTACCTCTTCTCGTGGGCATACAAGTAAAACTCGAACCAAATTCTACCCAACTTGACCACTATGTATATGCAACTCGCAAGATGAATGCGATGAATGTAAACTATGATGAACTGACAATTAATGAATTTAAACAAAGGCGATTCCAATCTGGAAATTTTCCAAATTAGGAAACTTTCTAAATCTGGAACTTTCCTAAAACTGACCTAAAAATCAAAACCCTAATTTGTTAACTCGATCTAGACAAAACCATGCAAGGCTATTCTCTGATACCAAATTTGACGTAGGATGCCCTAATTATGATGCACGCTCATGAACTCATGTAATCCAGCGAAAATAAAAGACAATAATAATATAAAATCTAGCATCAATCATCATGAACTAAGAAAATCACAAGGAGACATGCAATGGAGCGGGCCATTCATCACAACCATGAAGTATGAGATTCAATTATTGCTATGGTTGGATCCGGCGAGGGATGGAACCTCCCGATCTTGCATGGTCTTAATCCAAATACCCAATGTGAATCATTAGTCCGAGGAATAGAGGGATTTCTCGGATTACGGATTTTGGAATTTGAGAAATAAGGATTTTGGATCAAATCTCAAATCTAGGATCTAGAAGTTATAAGATAATAGAAATAGAGAAAGAGGAAATAATAAGTTTACCTTAGAAGAAGTTGGAGGGGCACAAGAAGAAAAGAGAAGAATAAGATCAAGGAAGAAGAAGAAGCACCATGAGAGAGGGAGGGAGCGAGGAGGCAACCAAAGGTTTGCTCTTTTTCATTAATTAACAACTAATCTCGTTTTTAGGGCTTAGCCCATTTAAATAAGCAAAGGAAATGCATAAAAGTACTAAAATACCCCTAAATACTTAAGCAAAAATGGAACTAAAACATAAACTTGTGCAAAAGTTCGGGCGCTCGGTCGGGCGCCCGAAGACAACCAAAAACGTCCAGAGAGTTTCGGGCGCCAGGCAGGCAACGTTCGGGCGCCCGCAGACAGTGGTCGGGTGCCCGAAGACAATGAAAACTGTCCGGCGGGTCTTCTTCCTTCTACACATGTCCTCCCAATGTGGGGTCTTCAATGTGTCAAATCACGTGTGTAGGGTCTTTAATGCTCTTCAATGGTCGCCTAGCCACAAGGAAGATGCTTGTGGTGGGCATTTTCTTCGTTAGTAGACTTTGAAAGGTCGTGTGTCCTCATCATTATTAAAACAACGTTGTTCCTTTCCTGGAAAATTGTCCACAAGCCTGCAAGCAAAGCTAACCTCCAAACGCACCTCCCTACCTTCCCTACCCCTCCCCCATGTTAAAGCCCAAAATAGATCCGAGAACATCCTTGGCATCATCCTTGGGATACAACTATCACACGGTACATATTGTTTGTATCGCGTAATTTATCGCACTTTTTGGGAACCATGGGGAAACATTGGAAAAATAGTTGAATTTTTCAATGAAACCTCAAGGATTGTTAAAAAGACCTTAATACACACTTTTAAATCATGACATATCAAAAACGAAGTACACATAATGAGTTTCCATTACATAGGGTTCTAAGCTATGCACTATCTAACTGAACTTATGCAACTACATTCAAATTGAATGCATAACATTTAGAGTGTATATGATGATCATTTCATCAATCACTCCTAAATACTTCAAAATTAGTCTCAATTGACAGTTGGTTGAAGGGAAATTTCGAAAAAAAATTGAATATTTTAATAATTTTTAATTAAAAATTATTTTTATTTTTCAAAAATTGACAAGGACCTAACAAAATCAGTAGATCAGCTCTCATGCATGCTTGATTTCATGTTGGGAGTGCAACATTGTAAGCAATTTGGGAGAAATTGTGATAATTTTGAATTTTCCTCAAATTTCCCCAAATTGGACCACCTACACTCAAATTTCAAAATTACAGTGTATGTGATGATCATTTCATCAAATACTCCTAAAAACTTCGAAATTAGTCTCAATTGACAGCTGATTGAAAGAAAATTTCAAAAAAAAAAAAAAAAAACAAGGAGAACATGAAGAACCAATGGATATTGAAATCAAAGCTCCAACTCCATGATTTTTCATGCAAAACATGAAGAACCAATGGATTTATAACCATTTGACACCGATTTAACATAATTTCAACAAAACAGGATTGGAAATTAAAATTGTTCACAGGATCGAACATGTGGGATATATCAGCACTACCTGTGCGTTTCATATCGAACGGGTGCGATACAAGATATATTGTGGGATATATCGGCCAATGTCGTCGATATTTAAAACATTGTCCGCGCCATCCTAACCAAAGATAAAAATTTATCCCACACCCTGCATGGCAAATGGGCAATGGACGAAATGGTGATCAATCAATTCATTATCCTTCCAACAAAGAGAAATGTTGACGAGGATTAAACCCCTTTTATAGAGATTATTAATAAGGAGCACCTTATTCCATCCCAATAACCAAGCAAAAACAACAATCTTCTCAGGGGCACCATAGGACCAAATAAAAGACGAATGAGCTGAGACTTCTCCTAAAGAGAATCCACTTAACAATGAAAAGAAAGATTTGACTAAAAATGAACCCAACTTATCTTGGAAAACTGTTTCATCGAGTCCCTCTCCAAATTAAGCATTACCTCTGAAAGCTGCTTCGAGAGAGCAAGGAATTCATCAACCTCATGTTTCAAATTCCTTCTACATGGAGGGGTCCAAACACCGGACAAGCCTTGCCACAAGAAACAATGGGCTACAGATATGCCTAGATCCGAAGGCACCGAAGCCAATCTTGGATAATCCCATTTCAATCTAGAACTACCCAACCAGATATCACTCCAAAACTTCACAGGATGCCCATCACCCACTGAAAATCCCATCCCTAAAACCTTCCCTCCAACCCCACAATTGCCCTCCACATCCTCATAGCCTTATACATGATTTTTTTTTTTTTTGGGCCACCATACCGATTTGTCGGACCCATATTTTCTCATAATTATATCTTTCCAAAGGCCATCCTTTTCCCATCCAAATCTCTATAGCCATTTGCCTAATAACGCCTTGTTAATAGTTGCCAACTTCCTAATTCCTGCACCTTCACTGGTCTACATGCATCATTCCATTTCATCATATGGAATTTCCTCTTTTCCTCCTCACTTTTACACATAAAATCCCTTGTAAGCTTTTCCAACTTCTTTAGCACCCTCATGGGACAATTGAATAGAGAAAAACATAATGGAAGATTCGAGAGGGCAAAATTGTTTAGGACAAGCCTACTGCCTGAAGATAGATGATGCCACTTCCATGACAACAATTTCTTCTCAAACGTTTCGATCACTTGATCCCATAGATGCTTAGCAGGCTTCCCAATGCATAGCGGCATCCCTAGATATGTTGAAGGGATAAAAGCAGCCCTACATCCAAACATTGTTGCCAGCTCTCCACCACCTCCTTAGGAATGACAATGCCCAAGATTTCACCTTTAAGCTCAAAACTGCTTCAAAACAACAAACAATCTACCTCAAATTGTCCACATGAACCTCATTTGCATCTCATTTGCATCACGTAACAAAAAAGTATCATTTGAAACTGAAGATGAGACACTTCAAGATCGCCCCTATCCACCCTAAAAAACCCCTTATCAACCCCAAAGACACTTCTTTATCCAACATTCTACTACGGGCTTCCCCCACCACAACAAAGAGAATCAACGTGCGAGAGTGGGTCACTTTGGCTTAAGCCTCTAAAGGACTCAAAAAAAACCCTTCAACGACACATTAACTAGAATCGAGAACTTGGTTGAGCTAACACACATGTAGATCCACTTTCTCCATTTATCACCAAACCCAAGCCGGCCCAACATATAATCCAAGAAATCCAAATTGACATGATCAGAAATGGTTTTCGAGAGACCACAATAGGACGTGAAAGGGAACAATTCAAGCCATTTGAGTAAAATGAAAAAACGATCTATCTTGGAGTGGATAGGCTTAACTTGACCATTCGACCATGTAAATTTGACATTCCTCATTGGAAGATTTCCAACATAGACTTTTTGATAGAAAATTTGTTTGTAATGAAATCCCCACCGATCCACCATGGCACTCTCCATTTACTCCTACCCTCATCAAGCTGCCCACAAACTGCATCGTTGCCTTGGAGAGTTCGGCCCATGCACAGTTGAAAAGGCCCACCTAAATCCAGACACTAGGTCCTTTAACAACACCAATACCAAGAAATCCCCGCTCCTCCAATCTTCTTTCACTCATAATGATGGATTCCAAATTAGAACCAGCCCACCGGCAGCCCCTACTGCATCATCCGATACCTAGTCTTTTGATTGACCCATATAGGTTTCATTTCTTATTTTTTGAACTAGGGAGCATATCTTAGTCTCCTGCAACGCAACAACCTGAGCCTTACAACACTTACAAAAGTTCTCGATTTGCGCTCTTTTCTAGGGTTAGCCCATGCCCCTCACATGCTAATGGTTCATAATTAATTGATTGTTCGAGCCACTTTAGCTCTCCGGACCCCTTGGAAAGCTAACAACCCCTCTTTGAGCTAACACTTTCTCTTTTTGAATTCCGCTACTTTCGATAAGTTGGAACAAAGCCATGTAATCCTCGAAAGTAACCCGAATCATTCGACCCATACTACCCAGAGCTTCCCAAACCCATCTCATACCTTTTGCCCTCGAGACTTGATCATGCCTTAATGCATCCTGAATCAGAGTCCCCTTCGAACCATCCATTGCCCTCCGACTAACCTTCTCAGGACTAACAATTGCAATATGAAGAGGAGAGATGACTAAAGCTTCTCCTGCCTCCACTTCTCCATTATTGTTGACCACTACCAACTCCCGCACTTCGTCAAAAACACCTAATTTAGCATCCAAGACTGCCGAAGACATCTCATCAAGAACTCTAATTAAATAAGAGAGAATCCCATCCACCGACTCAGAGGCCATTATCACCCATAGGTTCAATCGTTGTTGGGGTTTGTGCTTCGACGCCTTCTGCCAACTTTCCATGGGATGCTCGTTTGTAGAGAAGAATAACAAACTAGGCATTTTTACCCGAGCTTGAAATAAGCCTGACCCACATGTGGGATGACTAAATGAGAGGGGAGCATGTGTCGTTGAATCTTCGAATATCACAAGAGCACCCCACCCCCCCCCCCCCCCCCCCCCCCCCAAACAACAACACACACACAGACCCACCCACCCACCCACCACCGAGCTTGATTCTCTCTCCCATGTGGAGATCGATCCTTCCTTCCTCCTCTTTTTGTATTTCCCCATCAATTATCTTAGGAAAGTAACTTTAGTGGTAGACCTCCTTGACATGAAACCAAATTGATTTTCAGATATGTTCATTTCATGCCTGGGTCTTTGCTCAACCATTCTTTCCCAAAGTTTCATAGTATGGATTATAAGTTTAATTCCCACGATGGTTAGTGCAACTTTGGATGTCTCCTTTATTCTTATAAATGGGTACCAGAAGTACTTTCCTCCATTCATCTAGCATTTTCTCCTAGATCAGCTAAATACTATGCTTTTTCTTAGGAGGAGAAGATGAATGGTAGGATGGTCTTTAGCCATTAAAAGGCAGGGTTAGGTTGCTCCTATTATAGATCATCCCACACTTTTCCTTGAAGGATGCTAAAACATTTCCAGTGTTGTTCTATGTAATTTCTAGTGCTGATCTATATAACAAGGATGTGACACATACGCACTTGCTAATACAACTAGAAAAAACTGAAATTCATGACTTATTTTTAATTGGTCTTAAATTTTCGAGTTTTGTATGAGACCCAAATTGCATATTTGGACTAGTTCACAGGATATTGTGTACCAATGGCTCCCACTTGTCCATTTATGACAATCATGAACCTTTATCCTCATTCAAAATCGGATATACCATTCAATACCATGTCATGAAGAACTTCTTTGCCTGGGTGGATAAACATGAGCTGGTGGACTTTCCGTTGGGAGGTATGAAGTTCACATGGTCAAATGGTCAGAAAATCCCAACTCTCTCCAGGTTGGATAGGTTCATAGTCTCCTCAGCTTGGCTGAAAAAGTTCCCGCTCGTGGTTCAACGGGGCCTACCCAAACCCACTTTTGATCACCAATACATTGTTCTTGAGGTGTCTCTTGATGACCGGTGCCCTAAATCTTTTAGATTCGAGCTTCTCTGGATGGAGGTTGAAGCTTTCCACTAGCAGATTGAGGAGTGGCGGGGATCCTATCAAGTCGTTGGTTATGCAGGCTTTCACTTGTCAAAGAAGCTTAAGTTGTTAAAAGAGAAAATTAAGACTTGGAAGAAAGAGGTATTGTGCATCAGGGAGGCGGAGTTTGATGTGATTTTGAATGAGATTAATGATCTTGACATCAAAGAGGACTCTGGGCAACTTTCTATTAAAGACCGCAAGAGAAGAGATTTGTTATCCTATAAGTATGCTACCCGCATTAAAGAAGAAGATATTCGGTGGAGACAGTGATCGAGAGTGCTATGGCTCAAAGAAGGGGAAAAAAACCATCAATGTTTTCATAGTATGGCAAGTGCTAGAGCTCAGGGAAACCGCATTACTAATCCGGTGGTTAATAGCTCTTCTTCCTCGAAAAAGGAGGTCATTTGTGAGGTGATTGTGTCTTTTATAAGAATCTCTTATGTTCAGACGCTTGGAATTGGATCTGGTTGGATAGCTTGGACTTATCGAAACTATCGGACGAGGCGGCTAGATCTCTTGAATCTCCTATCCTGGAGGAAGAAGTTATAACAGCTTTGGACCTGATGAGCGGGGATAAGGCGCTAGGCCCAAATGGTTTTCCGATGATGTTTTTCAAGTCTTACTAGGATATTGTGAAATTGGATGTTATGAACTTTATTTCTAAGTTCTACGAGCGGAGTCGTCTATCTAATGAGTTAGGTGCAACTCTCTCTCTCTCTCTCTCTCTCTCTCTCTCTCTCTCTCTTTTATGACAAGAGAGTGTCCTCGCCCCTTTTGAAGGCAATCCTATTCCTTGAGGATGCACGCAATCACCCGTAAACCACATGCATCGGGTAAAGCAGATGAGGAGAACCGAAACTGCATTTGTGGGGAGCAAACCCACAAAGTTAGCCGTTCGCCCAAACCCCAAGCAGGTGAGCTAGGTGCAACTTTCATTGCCCTTATTCCCAAATTAGAAGGTGTAGAGCTAATCAAAGATTTCAGACCCATAAGTTTGATTGGAAGCCCAAATAAATTCTAGCCAAAGTGTTGGCGATCCAATTTCAAAGAGTGCTGAGCAAGATTATTTTTGAGAATCAAGGAGATTTTGTCATGGGAAGACAAATATTAGATTGCGCTTTAATAGCACATGAGTGCATTGACTCGAGAAACAGATATAGGAAAAGTGGGGTAGTTTGGAAGCTAGATATTGAAATAGCCTATGACCACGTCAATTGGGATTTCTTTGACTACATGCTTCACAAGTTGGGTTTTGGGTACAAATAGAGAGATTGGATACAAGCCTGTGTTCAATCGGCTTCCTTCTCAATTCTTATCAATGGTTCTCCAAAGGGGTATTTCAAAGCTGCTAGGGGCATTCGTCAAGGCAACCCTCTTTCCCCCTACTTGTTTGTGGTGGTTGGGGAGGCCCTTAATAGATTGCTCCACAAAGGGGAGGCTGTCGGCTTAGTTAAAGGCTTCGAGGTTATAGATAGGGGAATTCAAATAAGCCAGCTCTAATATGCAGATGCACAAAGGTATTCCATATTGATAACAGTGGTCGTAATGGTTACCACCGTTACCGATACGGGTATCAGCCGTAACGACCGAATATGGGGGCATAATGACCATTACAACCCCCATAACGGTTGGAAAAAAAATTAGCCCAAATTTTTTTGAAAAAATATCTAGAAAATCTAAAATAATGTAAATATTCCAAATATGTATTCATCTTTTGTTTTGAACATGTTTATATTAGTGTAACAATCCACTCATTGGTGAGAGTGTTTTATCGGGCTGTCTAGTGAATTTATGAACATGGTTATACGTCTCCAACGTTTACACACTACAATCAAGCATTAAAACTATAAACTGGAAAAAGGCATAAATACCACTTCTTCTTTTTTTTACTTTTTTGAAAAAAAAAATGGCCCTCAGAGCTTCTATTTGCTCAAATTGCTTCAATCTTAGGTTTTAATCCTAAAAACTATAGCAAGAGTGATTGAAATCTACTGTAAAATGATCTATGAGAGTTTTTCGAATAAGAAAAGTGGAAAAAGAGGAAAAATAGATTTAAATAGAAAAGGTGGCCATTTTTTAACCGTTACGAGAGTAACCATTATGGCCCCCTGTAAGGGCCGATACGGTAAAAAAAATAAAAAAATAAAAAAAATCAATTGCCCCGTTTCATCCCCATATCACATATTATTCATAACCATTACCTATATGTATCGGCCTTTATGGCCGTATTGTAACGGATACGGAACACTTTGGATGACACTATCATATTTTGCGACACGGACGTGGAAGCGGTGGATAATCTTCAGAAAGTTATTGTATGTTTTGAAGCGACTTAGGGCCTTAGTATTAATATCTCTAAAAGCGAAATGCTTGGTATTTAGGTGAGCAAGGACGAGCTATCAAGATTGGGGGAGGTGTTTGGATGCAAAATTGGGTCATTCCCTTCATCTTAACTTGGTTTGCCTTTGTGCATTGGGAAACCGGCTTGACACCTATGGGACAAGATGATTGAGAGAATTGAAAAGAAGATATCTAGCTGGAAGAGGAGATATTTATCTCTGGGAGGTAGATAAACACTCATCAAGGCTGCTTTCTCTAACATGATGTCATGTCTCTATTCAAATGCTTGAAGTCAGTTCTTGATAGATTGGAGAAGTTAAGACGGGATTTCTTCTGGTAAGGTTGGGAAGTCAAAAAGAAGTTTCACCTTGTCAATTGCAAAGAGGTTCGCAAAGCGATTGCGGAAGGTGGAGCAAGCATTAAGGAATTAGAATTGGTGAATTCGGCTCTTTTAGGGAAAATGTCTTTGGAGACTTGGTTTCAAAGAAGGAAAACTTTGGAGGGAGATAGTTAGCTCCAAGTATGGGGAGAGTGAAACGCTCTTCCTTATACCGAGTCTCTGGATTGTGCTAGGCGGTGTCTTCAATGGATCATTGGTTTTGTGAAGGTATTTCTTTCTCCTTGGAGAACCATGGTGTGTGAAGACTGGCCCCTCTCCCACTCCTTCCCCGCCTTAGTTCGTCTCGCCCAGAATAAAGATGTCTTGGTGAAGGATTGCTACTCCATTTGCGGTGGTGCAGTTGTTAGGTCCCCTCCTTATAGGAGGAATTTGTCAGATGACAAGATTGCAGAGATGGTGGGGCTCCTTGGTCTCTTTAAGGACAAAACTCCTATGGTTGAGGAAGAAGACTCCTTGATATGGGTGAGCCATAGCTCAGGCCAGTTTTCAGTCAGATCTTTTTATTGGCTAATGCACAAATCAGCTCATAATCTCTCCTTCTCGTACCATCGTTGATACTATGGTGCTCCTCGGGTGGCAACATTTGGGTGGTTGGTAAAAAGTGAGTCCCTACTATCGACAATTTACAAAGAACTCTTATTCTTCCCAACATTTGCCTCATGTGTTTGGAAGCGGCAGAATCAGTCGACCACCTCTTCATTCATTGTTCCTATGTCCGTAAAGTTTGGGAGCACTTCCTCAATCTGTTCCAAGTTGCTTGAGTTCGATTGTGGAGCTTATGTGGGTGTGGCACCAAGAGGGATTGGGGAAGTTGGCAAGATCCTTCAGAGGTTGCTCCTTTTGTGGGGTTTTTTGGGTTATTTGGGGAAATCGAAATGAGAGGGTATTTCAAAACAAAAACCTTCGATTCAGGCTATTAGGGAGCTTAAGATGATTTTAATGAGTTGGGCCTCTTGTATGAAGGATGTTTCATCTGTAGACCTCTCCTCTTTCATTGCTTTGTAGTTTGGTTGTATTCATTTGCGCGCTTGGCAAGCCACCTTAATAAATTGTTGTCCTCTCTCCGAAAAAAAATGTGGATAGAATCCTTGACAACCGTATATGGACAGGTGGGAGGCCATTGGGATTAAAATAAAGGAGATTGTGTAATCCGATCACATACATTCTGATACATTTAGACAGATATGTCAGATTGTCAGTGCACTAGGAGTACCTTTGTCAATGGGTCAGGTCAACCCGCGGGTAATTTACTCAGCCAACTTAGTTTCAAGAATTTCACCAAATGAGTAGTTGTTGTGATTGAAAGCCATGTTATCTGAATAGGTTCTAGCAACATGGCATAGGATTCTAAAGATGGGTGGTGTTAACTTCCTCAAAAGAAATAGGACTCTTCCAACATACATTAGCTTGAAGTTCAATTGCCAGGTATTTGTCAGGAGCAATCAATTGCCAGTAGCTTTCCTTACTGAAATTCGATCAGCACTGGAGAAAGAAAATCAATGTTATCAATTTCTCTTACCTGATATTGTGTGAAATTCGCGGATATTTGATTGAAGACCTGAGCATTTTGCTCTAGCAGCTGTCCTGTTGCACCTCCAATCACTGCAAGTAGTGAATACAACAATATATCAGTGATTTTGACACAAAGTATTTCCAGCGATCATGTCAAAGTTAGAAGGTGCAAAATTGCACCAGTTACAATCACGTGTGTAACGTTTACGAAAAAAAAAAGAAGGGAACTCAAACTGCATTCAATGAAGACCTGAAAGAGAGTTGACTCAAAACTCAATCTTTTTATCTTAAGGTAACAGTATTTTATTAAAATAAAAAGAAAGGAGCTATAGATGAGGAAACTGCCCCCAGTCAGACCAAGAAACTAAGTATTCCACGGAGCAATTAACAAATAATCGACTGAAAACTCAATTAATTAGTCAACTAAGCTTTCAAGTGTCTCTCTCTCTCTCTCACTCACTATCATTGAGAGATGATATTAAGATATTCAAGTTTAACTCTCTTAATATCATTGAGATATATTCAAGTACTTCATGGAGCTAAGTGGGCATTTTGAGCACCTGATCAGATATTTTTGGGCAGAACAAAATCTAACTATCCCTTTTAATGCCACACTAATCTACACAATCATTTCTTAAGAACTGCAAAACGATGCAAGTTTTTTTGTTGTTGTTGAAATGATTGAAAAATTACTAATAGCAGAATGTGAAAAGTATTCCAAAAGTTTACTTTGTTTAGTATTTTTATATATAATAAAGTCATGAGCTCTGGGATTTAGGTGCCCCATCACCCCCAAAAACAGCACACAACTTTATTCCCTTTTCCCTTAATTTTCCTGATTCTTTTTAAATTCCTCAATCCTTCTGCCTAACTGAATTTACCTCAGTCTGAATGTCAGTACATTTGATGCCATTTTTGGATATTAAGAAACCAAATTATCTTGGTAGTTTTGCCCGAGCTAATACATAACGTAAGTTTGACAGTTCGAATAGAGAAGTATTGCATCGATTCATGCACTTCACTAAGAGATGATTTGGATTCTCTTCCATCCTCAGACAATTTGCCAACTACCATTGATACCCAACAAACCACTCAGATAATTATATAACTAGAATAAATCCCCAGCCAATGATTTTGAACAGAAAGACAAAAGCAAAGTAAAAAAGCAAACTTAAAACCATTAAGAAATATAAAAAAAAAAAAGGAAAAGGAAAAGTTGCAGCAAACCTTTAAATGAAATGCCATCATCATTGTCCATAGGGGGCATTGGGAGAGCATATGGAGGGACATTGGGCCGTGCTGCCAAGTGTGTCGATGGTTTTGCAGAAGGATCCAAAACTTTTTCCTAAGAGCCAGAAGGCAGAGCCTTTATCAAGCGTCCACAAAGTGAATTCAAGAGAGAAGGCATTCAAAAGGCAATAAAAAAATAGAAAGGGGTTGCACATGTCAATCTGGTTACCTAAAAACAGATTGGTGAGTTCCTCTAAAATACCATCAAGAGGTGAACAACCTTCATGTGATAAACTAATAACGATGATATCTATATCTAGAAAAAATTATCCAGTTCTCTAAGAGCACTAAAAGTTATAGTGCTTTTAGTTGATGGAAACATTTGCACAATCCAATCATTTGACATGGACATTTGATGAGGTCTAGACCACAGATCCAGGATTACCATGAGAAAATTACACCGATCAGACCATCTGTGCATCCAAAAAATTGGATGTCTTTCTTCAGGTTCAGGTCAAGAAACTTATGATGGCTCCCACCAAAATGGACAGTATTGGGTTCTAACTGTTGATTGGACTTTTTTTTCATAAACAATCTTTACTGTGGTTGATGTTTAGACTCACCCGATCAATGTGATTTTTGCTTCACAGCCCATGAAGAGGGAGCAGGACTAAGTGAACAGGCTGAATCAATTGACTGGACTGCCCAAGTGTCCCTTCTTACAAGTACAAGCAATGGATCATTTCTCACGTATGGACATATATATATGCTTATGTATATGTACATGCAAGTGTGTGCACGCATGCATACACAGTGAGAGAGAGAATTTTGCCTTCACTGCCAACTACTATGATGCCAACAAGCGGTACATATGAGTAAGAGCTTACCTTTTTATCCTTGTTTTTCCTAGCCATATGTTCATCTTTCCTTCTCTTTCCACTTTCCTTTTTCTATAATATGAAATGAAACCAAGTGAGGTCAGTTGAAATAGAATTTTTGCTTTATTCCGCATTAACCTAATAACAAAATCAACATTAGTCAAGTAACAGATTTTCCACAACCAGAAGTGAAAACGTGTGAATAGAAACTGCAGTAATAGTTGTGTGGATTTCAAATCCTTTAGGTCTCCACATGGTACTAAGTTTATACAATTATTGCAATCACCACATTAGTTCAAACAACTAGGACTGCAGCAATCCTAATATGGAATGCAAGACGGGAGTTCATCCTCAACAATATTTCCTTTCTGCTGAGAACAACAGAGATTTTTCAATGTCCCAGAAATTTGAAGGGCAGTGAGGATTAGTTTTGAGCTATGCTGAGACCCCCACATGCACCTGGCAACACGCATTTATGTACAACAACATGCACGAATCCATAGTTGCACGAAGCAGTAACAAACTCGAGAGTAGGAGCGAAGAAGCATCTGTTCAAAATGTTAGCAAGTATAAACAGCTTGGAAGAGGGATTGGGAGCAACCCTGCAGCGCAATTTGAAGCGTGAGTGGAACCTGGGTGAAAAGTTCAATGCAGTAAGATCCAGTCAAATCATCAGGTGGGGCACGTCCCACAGACGGTTTAGAAAACATACTGAAAATCTGCACCCAGTGTACGGATCTGGCCCTCGTGATGAGTTTACACCAGCAAGATTTTTGTGCAGGTTATATGCATGGTGAGGCCACCTGAATACCTGATTCATTACTCAGACGTCTCACATGTGGCCAGGAGTGGATTGGAGCATATGGAGTTCAGCAAGAATCCTAGTTTTGAACCCCCCAGATGAGATGATTCAAGTGGATTTTGAAAATCATTATTTGCTTGTGCTCTGTCGATGAGAAGTGCTGAAAGCAACTGCTCAAGTAACATCTGTGAGGACTGAGTTAAGGAACAAACACCACTGCCTACCCATGTAAGCACATGGTATATATTACATTTTCTTTCCATCATTTTTTGGGTAGGTTGAGCCTCGACTATTAGTGTTTTCCAATTTTAAATGCATATGTTACTTAGCCTTCAGAAAAATGTATGTGTTCACTTCTGCCACATTTATTTGGCAAGCGCCAAGCTTGATATTAGCAGGTAGTAGATATTGACACATCAGTTGCCTATTTTTAGGGGGGAAAGATGAAGCAACATTTACGACGGTCGACAGCCAAAAAGCAAAGAAAATGACACAACAGAGACAAAAACAAACAAAACAAAGAAACGAAACAGCACTAGACCCTCAGGGAGCCCACTCCCTGATATACAACGCAAGCCTAAAACACATCCTAATCTAGAAACCCCTAAGATTACAGAAACAACGATTATTCCACTGCAGCCATGTAGACCTCTGCACCATATAGACTGAAAAACAGCTAACACCGCTATCCTCCATCTTGAAGCTCCAAGCAATTCCCCCCTCCATGATGCTAAGCTCGAAACAACATGTCCACTGGACCTGGCATCACCCACAAACTGCTAGCAGAGCGGAGAATCCCTGACCAAACCACACGGGAGAAGGAACAGTGGATGCACAGGTGAGCTACTGACTCCTCAGCACTTAAATAACAAGCATTCGGGAGGATGAAGGCTCTTTTACAAAGGCCATTGATGGAATTATGGGTTAGAAGTTCGAAAGACGAGGAATTATAGGGTACTGAACCTCAACAAATGTGTAGTTTGCTAAGGTGGATGTTTCATACATGCAGAGTCCATGATTCGGACCTGTTGTGCATGGGGAACTCCCCAAAACCTTGCAGACTGGAAGATCCTAGCTTTTGATCAATGGCCTGCAAATAGAGAGCTAAGAAAAAAATACAACCCACACGTTCGATGGGAAATAAGCCAGAGATCAACGGTTGCATTTTTCCAATCTGGGAGATTTTTGGGGGCATCATCCATCCATTGTGAAGTCCATCACATCAACATTCTCATTCACCAAAGATGGACCCAACATGAGCGGGATCGTGTGTCTCAGGAACCTGTGAGTTTGCTGAGCCTCGGCACCCCAAAATTCCGCTTGGAAGAAATAAGACCACCAATGGTGTCACAGTCAAACTATCATCTAGGATAGTTGTTCTTATTCACTAGCTTCGCCTATTAGCATTCACCACATTGTTTCCAGCTTCTGCACATCCAAGATAGCTGCGAAATCTCAAAGAGCTTAAAAGGATGGAAATACACATGAACAAGTTAGTGAAAAACACAAACTGCCTAGAAAACCAAAAAGCAAGCTGCTCCACATTTTGTCAATTGTTTCCTTCAAAAAAAAAAAGGTGTTTAATTCTTCCTTCCAAATAACCAATCATCAGCATCCACAACCTGAACTTTCATTAGCTTAAAGAAGGGCCAAAGGGGTATCAGGGTCTTTGGTTTTGAGTTGGTTAATCGTATCCATTGTCTTGATGAAGACTGTATTTTATTTCTCTTCTTAAATAAAATCCTCCCTTTTGTTCATGAGGGGCAAATAGGGTTTCCCCATTGTCTAATAAAACAAACTGAACTGTTACTTTGGGAGAATGACAAATGGGAGTTGATGAAATATGTTGCATTGGGCAATAAAGATTTGAAATGTCAAACTTCTATCCAAAACTTATATATGAAGATAAATGGCCTCCAGAGAAGTTAAACTTCCAAAACTGCCTCATTATCTTCTCCTTCACATTTTTGTTTCCATCAGGGTTTTCCTGTAAGCTACATCAGAATGTTTTTCCTGCCTATAATTGGAATGGTTTGTAAATCTGCCTGCATATCATTTTCTTAAAACTCTAGTTGTAAGAGTATTCTTTAAAGCAGAAGTTGTAGGGGAGTAAATATGTCATTACTCTAGTTGAGGGCAAGGTGTTCCATAACGGTAACGGTGGCCGTAACGGCCACCACCGTTACCGTTACGATACGGGCCGATTGCCGGCAATGCCTGGGGCATAGCCGGCTATGCCGGGGAAAATTAAAAGACTTCTTTTGTCAATGTACTGGCAATGCCCTGGCAATGTACTGACAATGCCCTGGCAATGCCCCGACATTGCCAGGCAATGTCTCGGCATTGCCAGGGCATTGCCGGCAATGCCCCGGCAATGCCGGATAAAAAAGACATTGCCGGCAATGCCGGCAATGCTGGGGCATTGCGCATTGCCGGTGGTGGCAAAGGAAATGCATAGCCGGCTATGCCGGCATAGCATTGGCAAAACCCTATGGAACCAACTCCCAAAAATAAAACCCTCCCCCCTAACCAGGTTAGGTATTTTTGAGGAGAGAATAACCATAAGCACTTATTTGGAATCAGTTTCTTCGGGGATGGTACCGTAATTTTTCACCAATGTAATGCCGGTATTGCTGGTAATGCATTGTCATTGCCACCTCTGACGATACGTTATACCCCGGCATTACGGGTTAAACTTTTTGTTTGGTCCATAACAGGCAGATAGATTTTTTCCTTAAAAAAATTTGATTGTTGCTGGACAGTAACGGCCGTCATAATGACCATAAGGCACTTCAACGGTAGGCATTTCCCTCCCCACTGTTTCCTGTCATGTGGCCTACAAAAGTTTTGGATCTGCCTCATTTTTTGGGCTCGCGTCCTAACATGAGCTGGCAAAACGGATGGACAGGGTGGATTTCTCACAAACATCACAGTGGGCCCCACCTAGCTTTTAACTGCAAGAACTTTGTGCGGTTGGGGGTTGCAAGCAATCCACGTCCCCAATAAGGGAGGGGTTTTATGGAATTGGATCAAAGATAAGAGGTTTTTATGAGAAAATCCCCCTTTTCTTGATACAATATTAGACTGCTAAACTGCATCTTACAATTTATTCATGTAGTACCATGTAACTATATCACTTTCTTTTTTCCTTTTTTCTTTTTATATCTTTTTCTTTCCCTTTTCAATTTATTGGTTATTATTATTAGAGCTTTGCTACAAAGCTTATGTCCATGGCACACGTCTGCCGGCATAACACATAGGTGTGAGATCCAATCCATGCATCAGGCTGTTCAACCTTCTACATGTTTTCCCACAAATAAATCTTGTCCACTCAGCATGTGTGCCCCAAAGTTGGAAACCTATGGGTGGGCTACAAAACTTCAGCCAAGTTTTTCAGCGCTGTACATCTGTTTTGCAAACTGTGGCCCACCTGACTAGCAGATCAACCCGATTCTTGGGCTAGGGCATCAAAGTAGTGGTTTCTTTTTGATGGATGGATTCGATCCGGACCTATTGCTCCATGCTGGCACATGTATTGTGTGTACTTGACCTTTAATGCAGAGGGTGTGTGCTTAGCAAAGCTCTTATTATTAGTACTGCTACTACCACTATTATTATTTACGAATACCGTACTAGTACTGACCATGTGTGATATTGGCAACATAATCATACAGAAGTATTTGTGTACATCCTACCTTTTCTTGTTGGCGGAACTCCTTGTCTAGTTAATTTTTTGGTGAAAAATGCCATTGATTTTTCTAGCAAGTATTTCTATTACTTTTGTGTCAATTGAAGTCATAAGATTCATAAACCCAGTTTATCCTTCACTCAAGAAAACAGCAATGCAAATACTATGTGTCTATGTTGCTTCAATGAGTATGAAAGGGAAGTCATGGAACTTACGCTCATCCATCGGCAACGCAGTGCCACATCCCGAACTGTCTTATCATGCAACTGCATTGCAATTTTTGCGTAGCGAACTATATTTGATTCAGACGCGAACCTGCAAAGTGGATTACATGAACGAGTAAGAGCATGCACTTTGGTTAAAAAAAAAAAGAGGGGGGGTTGTAAAAACACAGGCACAGATTATGTGCCCAATATCCATAAATGGTCAAAAATAGACATTTTCCACCCAAAGGAGCATTTCATAATAGCATTTGTGAATTCCAACATCACTATAGAGTTTTCTAAGCCCACATGCGCGTATAAGGTATCGTGCTTGTGGATATTGTATCAGGTATCGGGCTTGTGGTTATGTGTGTCACGTGAGATAAGACCATCATTGCCTTATCCATGTAATTCATGTTAAGATCTGTCACATGCTTGGGCTAGTATGTGTGAGGTTGCCATGTGATTGATGACTTGCAATGAAGAAGTTTGCTTTGTCTCTGGCAATTTTGTTACGAACTCACATCCCATCAAAAGTATATAGCTATGAGGTTAGGATTTTAGACTCCTCATACCCCTTAGGATTTCAAACTCCACATACCCCATCAAAGAAGAAGTATGTGCACCCTATCAAAGAAAAAATACAAGCAAAGATGACAGCTCAACATATTAAATATATCCACCATTCTATAATAGACTATGATAATTAATCAAATTACATCCACAGTTCGACCAAAATCCAGCAATAACAAGATAAAAGCAAGTAATAATTCTACTAAAAAGGTATAAAAAAAAATAAAAAAAATAAAAAAAGAGCATGCAAAAACCCATCAAAAGAAAACAGATCAAAATCAAACTGCTAAAATCTCGCAACAGGAATTATACCTCACTTCTGTGAAGTGCAGTAAAGTACAGTGGAGCGCACATGCACAAATCCAGCATATGCATGCCGCCCATGTGCGTCAGTCAAGACCATCCAAATCGTGGGGCCCTACTAAGGATGGCCATGGCCCAAGAAAACAATGACCCGCTGAACCTAAAAATCCAATTGGTGGCCGTCAACGAATGGTTGAAAAAGAAAAAGAGGCCAATGATCCAACTTTAATGGGCGAAATCTATTGGCAAGGATCATCTAACAATATGATTTTTGGGCCAATTTCCATCTATAATGGGATCCACAATTAGACTATTTGGATTGCATTTGCATGCGTGTGCATGTGTGTCTACAGTGGACGTGCATGCACTTGATTCCCTGTGCACTTCCAGAGTAGGATATATTTCCTAATCCTACAAATATAGACTCCAGAGATAATCACAGAAAGCCAACAATTCTCGCATAGATCCTACAACAACAAGCTAAAAACTACCAACAGATTGAAAAAAAAGGTAACCAACGAATCAAAAGCCGATAAAAGAAAGAAACCAACAAATTCAAAATCAAAGAATCCAATCAAATACTCAACAAAAAACCCTCAATTCAACCACACCCAACAACAGAAACAACCTCAAACAAATCAAAAAACAGAAATCCACAATCTTAAAGTGATATTCCAAGCAGATAAGCAACAAAAACCTGCAATTCAACCAATAAGCCAGAAGAAACAAAACCCAATATCCTGCATGATTTAAATAACCTTGCAGTAAAAAAAAAAAAACCCAAATCTTGAAAAAGGAAAAGGAAAAATCCTCACTTGCTCAGACCCTCTTCCAAGATGGTCTGCTCCTCGGGCGTCCATTCTACGGAGATCCCCGGATTGTGTTTCAAGGCCTGCGCGCCTCCTGTATTGTTTTCCACAGCCGCCGAAGCGGAATTCCCATTGCTGGTGTTACCGACACCGTTGAAAGCGGAACCTCCATGGTTCCCTTCTTGATTCCCAGCTGGGTTCGCACTGGCAGCCATCAAATAACAAAACCCACTTCGCAGAATCTCAGAATATACCGTTATTTCCCGCCAATTCGGAAATTCCCGCCATAAAAGGTGAAAAACAACAGAAAAAATATGGTAACTTTTTGATAGTTTTTTGAAAATTGGAATCTGAAGGGAGCTCCAGTGAAGACTAGATATACTAGTCAATCACTGAAAGGAAGAAGGCAATGAAATTGATGATTGCTTCGATTTTTTTCTTGGTTTCTTTGCTCTTCTTTCACTTTCTCTCCCTTAAAAAGAGAAAGACATAAATAAAAAAAAGGAAAGGGGAATTCTCTCTCTCTCTCTCTCTCTCTCTCTCTCTCTCCTTCCCTCTGCAACTTGTGTTGCTGAAAGAGGAATGGGAAGAGCGTTGTTCGAAGAGATTCTGTTATAAAGGCAGCGGAGGTGGAAATGCGAATAACATTTCCATACGCCCCCAATCTTCAAGCGCCAAACACGAACGCCTCTCCTCACACGTGCTCAGAGACACACGTGTGCGGGATGCTGAGACGTGCATTTTAGATGGCTTGGCTACTATCTGTCCTATTCTTCAGCCAATCCCACTAGCTGGATGGGCAATTTATGGCCGTTAATTCTGCCCAACTCTCTGTTCGTTTTTCCCCACATCAGTGTGGTCCACCTGATGAATCGATCAGTCGGATCTCGATGGTCCAAACCACCTTAATGGCACTGTATTCTACACACATATGCCACGTGTGGAGCTCTGCGTTCTGCGCTTGAAGATGGGCGAAGAAGGAAACATCTGTTGACGATGAAATTACAAAATTGCCCCTGTGTAATGATAGTTTGACATGCATGTCTCTTAGTTGGGGGTAATATCGTTGGTCGTATATTACGGCTAGGGGTAAGGGTTAAAAAAAAGGAGCTGGGCTGGGTTGGGTTAGACCCATTTTGAACTTGGGTCCATTGAAAATCTTGAATTTTAGAAGCCCAAGTGGAGCCCATGAGCTAACCATGGTTCAAAGGGACGTGCTCCAGTGCGATTGCGACCGCCATGAGCTACAGTGGTACTGGTCAGATGTGGGGCCTACTTGATGAGTGCGTAAAATCCAACCCGTCCATCTGATGCATAAGCTCATGTTACACTTAAAACTAGAAAATCATTCGCATTAGTCAATCTGACGGGCCACAACATAAAGAAAACGTTGGGAGGGGATGCTTGGAGTTTATTTGTGTGGAGGGTTCACCATGTTGTTCATATAAAATCCAGGCCGTTCAGACCCTTCATTTGGATGGACAAAGGTTCAGGCCGAAATTCAGGCTGTTTTTCATTTGGGTGGGCCACGTTGAAATCAAGAATTTACGTCCCTTCTCATATTGTTCCCTATATTGTAGCCCATCTGAGAGTTGGATTTGGCTGATTTTTGGAACCTGTGGTTAATATGAGGTGACACGCGTATTCGTCGGGTTGGATGGGCTGCATACATTATTTGGGCTCCATATCTGCCCAGTATAACCGTAAATTTGGGATGTTATGCTACCCTTGGTATTAGTACCATACTTGAGTGCGGGCATATAGCTTAAAAAACCAAAAACCTGACTCAACTCGACTGAGTCGCCAGATCTTTATTTGACTCGAGGGGTTAATATATAATAAAAAAAAGTTTGTGGGCATTTAAAATCATCAATTAATATAGAATAAATAAATAAAATAAGCTAAATTAGTCAGAATTGAGTGCATGGTTCACTAGTAGAGCTTTTTCCTTTAATAGAAGAGGGGCATGGGCGAGTGACTCAGCCCAATCAGTTCTCTTACTATTCAGGTCTAGGGATTTGAAAAATAAAATTTCATAATTGTTTGGCAAAAGTTAAACGACGTGCTATTTATTTAGTATCAAGTCCCCTAAAAAATGCAAAGTAGATTAAGCTGAAGCTAACCATGTTGGGTTAAGGCCCAGGCTAACTCGGCCCAGTTAAAGGCTGGATGGTATGTTTATTGCAGTTAGAGTTAAATTGATTATGCGACGTTGAGGGCATTTTTGTCATTTAAAAAAAATTATCTCAATAAGTTTTACTTACATAAAGTTCAAATTAATTGGGAGCTGAAAGGTTAACAAGTGGAGCTAACCTTAGAGTGCAGATGCGAACCATCATTGAGAACTTATTGGAGAACATCCAGATAAGAGTGTCAATGGCCGGGTAGATCCTTTTGTCGCTTTGCGCGTTTAATAAGGAAAGTGGCGTCTAACATGTTGGAAGATTCGCGTCAACGAAACGGAATTTGAGTTTATCATTTTCCATCGATAGAGGATTGAATGACATCTGGTGTTCTTCTGGGTTTGACTACGAGGAAACCTTTAGTTCAGTTATTGCGATGACTACTGTAAGAATGTTTATCACATTTATAATTATGAAAATAGACAATTGAAAAGCCAATGGGCAGTAACAAAGTGTTAAAATATTGTTGAAGATATTTTTTCCCTGATTAGGAATAATTATGGCACCAACAATTTCTATTTATCTTTACAGGTGCCATTGCATGTTCCTATATTTGCACGGTAAAACCTAAGGCCATGAATGTGTGCATCCCATTTTAAGTAATTGCCGTATACATCTACCATCATCACAACAAGCAAAGCTGATCATCGTAGGATGGAAATGAGCAGCCACCCTTCGAGGAATTCATAAAAGATTACGATTAAATCACCAAAATCCACACATCCATTGGATATTATATCATGCTTTTAACATTGTCGAAACCAAAGATCATGATACACTCTAAACACTTAATAAGAACATTCAAGGACCCTTGTCGACAAGATATTAGTTAAAAACATCTCACAATGAGATCTAAAATTATTTTATGCCATGTCTGGATGCACAAAAGAGTTGGATTCCAATTAAGAAGAAATGGCAAAAGTCAACGATATTTTCTTCATAAATTAATCTCATGCATACATCAGTAGTTGCATTTCTTCTAAAGTCCAACTTTTTATTTATTTATTTTTTATTTGTTAGTTCACACACCCCATTGTTAGTACATCTACCCACCCCTGTTAGTCACATAACAATGTTAGCCACCCCCCAACTGTGGAAATAGATAGGATGACCTCAGTCAGTCCACCACTTGAGCTATGGACCTAGGTGTTCCAAAATCCAACTTGAAATAATGTACTTGCACTTTGTAATGCATGCATTCTATTTACTTTGAATTACTGGTATGCCATGCATACAAATACAAATTCTAGAGGTATCTGCATATCATCCATCACACTCTCTAGCGTATCAATCTTTTTATTCTTTAGTGCGTGATCTTTTTGTGTGTATAAAGCCTTCCTAATCGTCGTATGCAAGTAAGGATTATCTGGTCCATCTGGGAGGACTAAATTTTCATCATCCCACCTTCTATACCGTACACGTGTGGTGTGCAAATAGTGATCTGAACCGTTGGTTTGCTAGGGAAAACCATGAACGAGCCAAAGGCCAAATCAGATTAACCAGAAAAATGTTACCACTCAAAACATGGTGTACAAAAATCGGTGAAACCCAAGCAATGATTTTAGTAAGACATCTTTTACATGGCTAGGACTGTCTGATCATTGTCATTTTTCGTCCATTGATCATTTACCAAGCCTATACAAAGAATGAACGGTTTGGATCATAAAGGTCAGTGCCCAAAGGCCATCACAGGGAGTTGTGGGTAGGGAAATCAAGGGGATTGGTCTGGGCTGGACTAACACTAACCCATGATGCTCTCTGCTTAGTGGGCCTAGCCTTACCATGATGGGTTTTACCTCGAGCCCAACACCAACCCACCAAACTTACACAAGCCCAGATATTGTCAAGTAGTGTACAAAAGCCCACACGCGGCCAACCCTGGCCATCCAATCCATGCACACAAAAACCACAAACATCCTGGACATCTATTCCATGCATCACGTGGGACCCACTTCATAGACGATCTGATCCAACATTCAGATCTATGCACTCATCATGCTGGCCATACATGTAACTAGAATGTGGACCGTTGGCAACATTTGGTAAATCGGCTATTGTGGAGCCCTGACCATCTACACGCACAAGTACATTTTCAAACACAGAAAAAGATCTTCAAGATCTGACCCATCCATCAGGTGGGCCACACTGTTTAGATACCCCAGGCTAAAAACCAGCTCCGTTCTGACAAAATGGACGGCTAGAAACGAAGTTTCAGCATCCACTTGTTTTGTACATGATGGCACACATGAGTAGTGAAAAGATCTGATTCTTTTAAGCCAGGAGTTCAAAACACCATGACCCACCTGATGGAAGGGTTGAATCTCCAACACGTGTGCTATGGCATGGCCCACTCCACAAACGTGTGGGCTAGATGAGGACAAAAAGGAAAAAAAGCAACTGAAGGCAAAAAGAAAAGAGCAATTGTCTTGAGGGGCAGAGATGAGAACAAAAGCAGAGTTTAGGTAAGAAGGGATAGAAAACTGAAGGAATCAAAAGAGATTGACCGACACATTGCCTCGCCAGTTTCTTCACAGATACAGTGGGCCCAGATTTTTCCATGGATCATGGGCCACACTTGTATCAGAGAAATTAAAGGTTATAAAGATTGGGCAATGGGCAGTGTGATGAGTGGACCAGATTTACTTGCTGCAACTAATGGATGGTCCTGATCTTCAATCCATATCATTGGAGTCTCATTTGTCCAAACAGGCCCAATCCTATGGGCGTACAATACCATCCATCTACTAAAATGGTATAATCTTTCAACCAGAAGTGGACCCCACCAATTGGGCGGCTTAGATTAAGAGAGGGGCTAGCATACCATCATGGCACATGATTATAGATCTAGAGTTGGGGTCCAGTTTGAACTTGGGTCTACTCAAAATATGAAGTTAATAAGCCCAAGTCGAACCCATTAGCTAACCATGGCTTAAAGGGACGTGGTGCGACCATACCACCATCAGCTACGGTGGTACTGGTCAGATGTGGGTCCCACTTATTTCATGCATAAAATCCAACCCGTCCATCAGATGCATAAGCTCATGTTACCTCCAGAGCTAAAAAATCAGCCTAATCAGTGAATCTGGCAGGCCACACCATATAGGGAAAAAGGTTGGGAGGGAATGCTTGCCCTAGATTTACGTGGAAGGTCCATCATGTTGTTCATATAAAATCCAAACCGTTCAGACCCTTCCTTTGCATGGATAAAGGGTCAGGCAAAAAAGCAGGCTGTTTCGGAGTTCGGGTGGGCCATGTTAAAATCAAAAGTGGGTGTTCCCTCTCATATTGTTTTGGAGTTCATGCTCTTTGTAGCCATGAACCACTCCTCCATGAGATCGGAACCATTCATCTGATTGATAGGTAGATGATATACGGTGGGACTAACCATTGCCTACAAGGATAATAAAGGTTAAAAGGGTTATCCGGTCATTGATCAAGGCAAATTTCAACTCTCTTTTGGACATGTGGACCATGCATGAGCTAACTAAGACCATTTATCCATTAGTGCAGTCATGTGGATGTGCTATATGCCAAAAATAAAGGCAATTGAACTTCAATGGTTGTCCAACTGGTGGGGACCGTAATTGGGCAGTTGACATAGTTTGAGCCAAAAGTAGAGTAACAGTAAAGAACCAACATCGGAAACACACATCAGTGGGCACTACAACCTATCTATATAAGGCCCACTAGATCAACGGCCCAAAATAAAGTTGGTACTTACATTGAGTGGCCCACACATATGCATTGATGCGGGCAGTGGACCAACTTGATCTTTTGGACCAGGGCACATGATGGGCCTGCTTGATGAACGGCGAAGATCTTGCACACCCGGATTGAGTCCCACCAGAAGTCTAGATGGATAAGATGGATCTTTATCTGTCCCATGTTGGCACCTTCTCACATTATAAATCCACAGTTGACAAATCCATTGATGATACAAATGATGAATGTCTTGCGTCCAAGGTGGGCCTGCATGATGGATGACCCACATCGAAGGTGGGTCCCATAAAATGGACAGTCTACATCATAGGTAGCGCTCCGCATGATGAGCGGTGGATATTGAAGGTGGGCCCTACATGAACGGATGGTGGTTGTGAGGGGACCAAACATACTTGAGTGATAAATACTTATGATGTTAGAAACCAAACATGTTTTTTTTACATTTTTGGCTAACAAATATGTTACTTACCAAAATACTCATTTACTTGAAAATAGATAATTGAAGAGCCAATCTACGATGACTAAGTACAAAAATATCGTTAAGATATTGTTTTCCTAGTTATGATAATTATGCAACCCATATGTTCTATTTAAGATGTCACGTCATGTTTCTATGTTTGCCCAATAAAACCTAAGGCCATGAATATGTTGGTCCAATTTTGAGCAATCATCATGTACATCCGCCACCATCGATACAAGAAAAGCTCACCCTCACACGACACAAGTGAGGAGATACTCTTTAAGGAATTCATGAAAGATTATGATCAAATCCACAAAATCTGCACGCATTGATTAGACCAAAGATTTGAATATTCAACTACATGTTGTAGGATTAAGTTATTGTCGCATCTTCTATCTCATTCTAACATAAATTTTCAAATTTTTTATTCCAAGCACTTAATAGGAACATTCAAAAAACCTCATGAAAGAGATATTAGTTTAAAACATACGTGCAATGATATCAAAAATTATATCATGTAATGTTTGGATGCACACAAGAATTGAATTGTGGAGATTCAATTCAATAAAAAAGATAGGTTAATGATATTTCCTAATATTCATCAGTCTCATGAACCAACCATACAATAGTTATGATTTCTTTTAAAGTTTCTTGATATGCATCAATATACTTAGTTTTTAATGGCTCGAGCTTTTAGAGCAACTGATTATTGGATATGATATCAAAGCAAAAGTTCGTATACAGAAAGTGTTAAAATCCCTTAATATATATTAATGCATAGTTATTTGACGTAATGTTGTTGGTTGAAATAGTATTGAAATAGCACTGTTGGATATTTTTCATTTTAACCTTCTAATCTATCTCTACCAATGTGATAATCTAATAATAAAATAAGTATAATTGTATGTTCATGATACATGTAAAGTTGGACCGTAATTTGGACAGTTTAATTTGAATTAATTGTATGTATGCCATGCATATAATTTTTAGAGGTAGCTGCGTATCATCCATCATACTTTTAGGGTATCAATGTTTTTACTCTTTAGTACGTAATCTTTTTGTGTGTGCAAAGCTTGCTAAATCGTTGTATGCATTTATGTAAAGATTATCTGGTCCATCTGGGAGGACAAAATTTTCATCATCGCACCTTCTGTACCGTACGCATGTGGTGTGCAAATAGTGATCTGAACCGTTGGTTAGTTAGGGAAAACCATGAAGGGCGAAATGTTAAATCATATTGACCAGAAAAACAATACCATTTAAACATAGCGTACAAAAATCGGTGAATCCTGAGCAATGATTTTGGCAAGACATCTTTTACATGGTTATGATCATTGTGATTTTTCGTCCATCAATCATTTACGAGGCCTCTATGACGAATGAACGGTTTGGATCATAGAGGTCAGTGCCCAAACGCCATAACAGGTAGGTATGTGCAGGGAAATCAATGGGATTGGTCTGGGCTGGGCCAACATTAACCCACGATGCTCTCTAGTTAGTGGGCCCAAGACCAACCATGGTCAGTTTTACTACAAGCCCAACACTGACCCACAAGCAGTGTACAAAAACCCATACTCAGCCAATCCTGGCCATCCAATCCATGCATACAAACCCCGAAAACACCCTGGACATCCACTCCATGCATCACGTGGGACCCACTTCATAGACGATCTGATCTAAAATTCAGATCCATGCACTTATCAGGCTGGCCATGCATGACTGTAGAATGTGGACCGTTGGCAACATTTGGTAAATCGTATAGTGTGGAGCCTGCCCATCCACACGCGCAAGCACAATTTTCAAACATAGCAAAAGATGTTCGAGATCCGAGCCATCCATCAGGTGGGCCACACTGTTTAGATCCGCCAATCTAAAAACTAGCTCACTTCGGACAAAATGGACGGCTAAAAAAGAAGTTTCAGCCATCCACTTGTTTTGTACATTATGGCCCACCTGAGGAGTAGTGAAAAGACCTGATTCTTTTAAGCCAGAAGATCATAAAAGCAGAGTTAGGTGAGAAGAAGGGTTAGAAATGTGAAGGAATCAAATGAGATTGAGCCACACAATGCCTCGGCAGTTACTTCAGAGATACAGTGGGCCCAATCCCATGGGAGCCCCATACCATCCATCCCAGATTTCTCCCGTGTGTGAGAGAAATTAAAGGTTATAAAGATTGAGCAATGGACAGTGTGATGAGTGGACCAGATTTACTTCCTGCAGCTAATGAACGGTCCTGATCTTCAATCTCTATCATTGGAGTCTCATTTGTCCAAAACAGGCCCAATCCCATGGGCCTAATACCATCCATGTACTAAAATGGTATCAGTAGTGGGCCCCACCAATTGGGCGGCTTAGATTCAAAGGGGGCTAGCATACCATCATGGCACATAAGTATGGATCTGGAGTTGGGGTCCAGTAAGTTTGGCCCAATTGACGAGTAGACCAGATCTATCCTGGGAGCGGCTATTGGATGGCCTTGATCTATCCTGCACAATGACTAAAATGATTGGTGAATGCGATCAATCCGAACCAACAAAACTGATAGGCTAGCTCATGGACCATCCATTGGCAACAAATTACATTGATTGGCTGTTTCTAGCCGTCCGATTCGTGTGCATTTATTTTTGAATCATTGCTCTAAACTTTTCACAAGAGTGGGTGATACATTGGATAGTTATGAACTTCCAATATGAGAGATTGAGTTCATGGCAAAGGTGGCCTACTAACTGGACGGCTGAGATGCATTGCCAATTGCATAGATCCCCGGTTTGTAAGGCCTATACTAGCTAACCATTTACTAAATGGTATTGTACTCACACTGGAGTTGTACCTGGTGCAACATTTCCTCGTTGGACTAGACTCTCGCACAACTCAATTCTCCACACACGTGGCACTAATTTACAGCCATCTAGACCATCCAAATTGTGGGTCCCATTGTGGATGGATCATATGTCTAAAATCACACTGATCAAGCAATCCTAACCATCCAATTAATGGCTACCAAATGGGTGGTTAAAAGTAAAATAGTGAGTGCTCCAAATTCGAAGGGAAAAATCAGATGGTGCTTCATCCACATTGGAGTCAGAGGCTTGGACGGTCTGGATTGCCGCAAAACTGTGCCACATGTACATTTGAAGATTTACCAACACTATTCAGTGCAAAACTCACATGGGAGTCCAAGCCGACTCTTGCCCTTCACGTCCATCCAAAAATCTATCCATGCCAAGTCCATTACACATGTCAGCCTTGCATGTCAGATGCGAAGTGGATATCCAAGTTGTACAACAGGTGGTCCCCTGCATGTAATTCTGGCCTAAATTTGAAGCTGGTCCACTACCATCCACTAAGTGTGAACCGTCCACTTGGCAGGGTAAAGAGTAAACGGCGATCGAGCCGGTCACTTGCCCCATTGATCAGTCTCTGTGATACCATATCCTATCTCTCTTTAAGCACCTATTTAACCTGTTTTTTTTTTTTTTTTAAGTTAGTCAGCCCCCGCCCCAGCCACTCGGTGTGGTTAGTGTGTCTCCTTAGCATTTTGAACCTGAGGATTGCTGTTGAAACGCCTAAGTGTCTTCAAAGTGAGCTAGTAGGCAAGACACCACTTGGTACATAATTTGTTTTTTGTTCGAAAATAATACAACATTTTTATTTGAAAACTGGTCTTAAAAAATTAATTTAAATTTGTGGGCTCCACCATGATTTGGGGGATTATAGAGCAAGGGTTCTCTTGGCCTACATGATAAGGATGATGATTCGAAGGATTATACCCAAGAAAATGTGCATCGCATACATCAAATATCTCATGCATCATGACATCATACACATCTTGCTTATCTTATATCACGACATTATATTATATTGCATGTTTAGCTAGTTTCTATCCCGTCTATTTTGAATTCATGATATCCTTAAACTTTACCTTGAGTTATGCTTTTAACTGTGTATATTTTTTTTCGTTGATCTATTTTATTATAAGTTACGTTGTGTTTTCTTTCTATTCTTGAGTCTGTATCTAACTTGTTGCTGATATAATTTTACTTGGCTTTTAACTCACCGAATTAACAACACATGCAAGTTTTCAAAATGAAGAAGGGCTAAAGGAGGAAGAATATCTGTACGCCTATTTCCTTTAGAATTTAGTTAATAAACATTTTTTTTTATTTTACAAAAGTATTGTAATAGACTTATAATAAAAAAATTGGAATGAGAAGTAGAAGTAGAGACTAGTAGGTTTAATTTATAAATTTGAATGAAAGTTTAAATTTGAATTTACACGTTTTAGATAATTTAATTTTAATAAGGTTAATATAGATATATAAATGTATAAAACTTAATTCATACCCTGACACTCAGGACTAGAGTCATTATACTCAGGTTTCAAATTTCGGGGCATAATAATATCTATTCGAGATTCAAAAGTAAAGATTATTAGGTTTAATTTATAAATTTGAGTGTTAAAGTTAAATTTTAAATTTATACATTTTGGATAATGTATTTTAGTACAGTTTGATTGACTGATGATTTGCAGGTTAATATAGATATATAAATGTATGGAATTTAGTTCACACCTTGACACAAGGGATTAGAGTCACTGTACTCGGGTTTCTAATTTTAGAGCGTAATAATATCTATTCAAGATTTAGAAGTAGAAACTAGTAGATTTAGTGTATAAATTTGAATGTTAAAGTTTATATTTATACGTCTTGAATAATTTAATTTTAGTATGGTTTGATTAAATGATGATTTGAAGGTTAATATGAATATGTGAATGTATGGAACTCAGTTCACACCCTGACACTCGGGACTAGAGTCATTATACTCAGATTTTGAATTTCGGAGCATAACAATATCTATTCGAGATTCTGATATGTTCATCTTATTCGTCACCTTTAGATATGCTTACTGTACGATTGAAATTACAATCTAAGGACTTTACACAAGCGTACTAGATACCCCATAATTTAATAGCCATAAATTACTCTAAAATTTGCCTTATATTTATCTGATAATCAAATTGATCATCCATTACTTTATATATATGATTAGGGTCCTAACCTATAATGTTCCGATTTTCACCACTCGAGTACGGATGCTCTTACGGAAAAATTCAAGTGTCATACTAGAAGAATCGCACGTGGGTGTACTTCTCACGAACTCATGAGTTGGATCACATTCATTCCACACGCAATAAATTAGAGTAGCATATATCCAAATAGTAAAAATCAGAGATAAGTAAAGATAACTAAGCATGAAGCAAATGGGCAAATATAAAAAAATATACAAATCCAAAGGTGCCTATAGGGACTACACACAAACTATAAAAGTGACCGATGTACGAGATATCAACATTAAGGGAAAGTCATAAAGAAAATTCAAACGGCTCAGCTCCTGCAGCTCAACTGAACAAATTCGGCCCGCTACACTTAGTCATCTGATTACCTACTGGGCTCTGTCACGCCTCGAATTTCAAGGGTTGAGTACGTCCTTGACCCCCAAGATTTCGGGTGTCACTTATGCTTTGTGGAAGCGTGATTTGTTGTTTAATGTTCATAAGGCATCAAAGCATAAATTCATAATCAATTTGACCAGTTAAATAAAGACAAAAATTAAATTTAAACCTAACCTAACATTCAAAGTTATACATCCAAACATTCATCCTGAGGGTACTTGCATCGATGAAATTGCCTAGTTGGTATTTTAAAACACCGTCTCAGGTGGGTGTGAGTAGCTAACTAAGTGGTACTATAATTCTAAGTTAAGCATATTATCAAATCAATTAGGCTTAGGTAATGAGCACACACAAAACATACATTTTTCTAAACTAGTTGTGTTAATGTATGGATGACATGGGTTCACACACAATGCATGTTCCAGAATCACATGAGGAATTCAAAGGCAGTGCTAACGCCACATCAAACAACCAGGCTGCCAAAATCCTCTACAAATGTAGTATAAATGTCATTCTTCAGTAGCATGGCCTTTCTAACAGTCAAACAGTTACTTGGAACGCCTATGATATGCATGCATGGTTAGTTTGACATTTATTAAGTATAATCATTCAACAGTATTGGTGAAGTCGGAATATCACCGTTATGTCTCTGGTCCTAATTGGACCATCTGGCTCCCTGCAGTGCGTCGCTAATCATCGCCAATAACCCACGAATCCTTTCTTCATTCAAAACACACTTACATTTCCCTCACTTCCATTTACATGTTCAAGGGCTCATCAGCCATCTCGAGCATCACCGATGGGCTCGTCACCCTTGCAATTTGCTCAATGGACACTACGGGGAGGCTCGTCACCCCAGCACAAGCTGACAGTTCGAAAATAGTGTCCTATACCACCATGTCTGGCTCATGAGACTTGATGGAATCGTATCGCACTAGCAATTGTAAGTGGACTTATTTCTACCGACAACGATAGTATTCTTGTAATGCCCCGAAAATTCGAACGCACGAGTAAGTACACGAGTGCATGTTCAGACGCGAGAACTTAAATTCTAGGCCGTGTTGTTCACTCGCATACACACACGTATGTACTTTTATTCGTGTTCCAACACCTTTTAAGACCCTTGAAAACTCAGTATACTTAACTAAGTCAACAAACTGACCGTTAGTAGCAATTATCGTTACTAGACCGGAAGATCTAACCTTCCATTATGATTTCAAATTTCGTGATCAATGTGAACCGCCGTATATCGTCCTGTACTCACGTCCGTATATAAATCTAAGTAGTACATCGTGTCCGTCACCGGACATGTGCTTAAATCAGCAAGTTCTCGACCCTATAAATCTGCTCGGGTGTGTTTGTAACACCCTAGGATTTTAGAATAATCTAAATTATAAATTAGTTAATTATTTAAGAAATTAAATAACTTTAATGTTGATAAATTAGTATTAAATAATCTGTAAGAAATTTTAGTATGGCCCCTTCATTAAAATGGCTCAACAGGAACCCTAGAATAGCATGTAAGTGTCAGATTTCGCAAAACTTATAAATCTACAATAGTTTCGAAAATGCCATTAGTAAACTTAAGTTATAGAACCATTCCAAGTATATTGATTTCCGGCGATCATTATCGTACAAAACTCCATGTACTAGTTCTAGAACACGATCCAACCATACATGTCAAATTTCAACCCTCCGATCGTCCTACAAACGCCCTAATCAGAAATCGGGCCATAAGTGGGCCATCTAACCTCAGAACTGTCTCATTTTTGGTGTCATACCCTAAAATCATGTGGTCCCACCTGATGATTGGAGTGGATTTTGCATATACATCAGGGTGGGACCCATGTGCTTAAGGTGCACGTCGGCTGGTCCGGTCAACCAGCGTTGACCGCGATTGGAAGAAGAGTTCTTCTTCTTCTTCATTGCAGGGTCGCAGCGAGCGGACGCTGTCCACTGTTTCCTCCATGCCGTCCGTCGATGGGCCATCACCGGTGGACCCCCACTTGTCCGACGGCGTGCACTCATCATGCATGTGCCACGCACGTAAATAAAATAAAATAAAAAGAAAAAGAAAAAGAAAGATTTCGAACGCACGCTGCAACAGCGTTCGCTGCAACAGCGTTCGCTCGACCCAACGAACCGTTCACACCGTCCATCTGTGGACCCCACATTCATCATCCAAACCATCCATTCTTTTCCTCTCCCTTACGCACGGAACCCCTTTGAAAATCTCCCTCATCGGTGGTCCATCCGATCCGTTTGGATTCACCGTTCAAATTAAAAGAGGCCAAGATCCGGGCCATTGTTGTGCATGGTAGCTTGGGAATTGTTTCGTTAGAGTCGTGTGGACCCCACCTAGGTCTCCAACGTTTCAAGTTAGCTTGGGTTGCAAGTCTCGGAGTCCGAATCCAAGTCGGATTCGGAACCACCTAGCGTGCGTGCGGGCGTGTATGCTGGCTATAAAAAGTCGGATTGTGTAGACACCCCACCTTCGGCTATACTGTTGGTAGAGATAGCTGGTTGAACGGAGGACCATACCCCCAAATCTCAAGTCCAAACTCAGCCAAACTCACCCTTGTAAGCCCCATTCCATAGCCCAGTTCAAGCCTGAACCCAGTCAACCCAGTCCTAAAAACCACCCTGAAAAACCCCCCATAAAAAAGGCCAGTCAAAAAATCCCAAAAAAAGTCAAACTCACTGGGTCAACTCGCTGAGTTAACCCGCTGAGTCAACCCGTCGAGTCAACCCGTCGAGTCAAAACACCGAGTCAACCCGTCGAGTCAAAACACCGAGTCAACCCGTCGAGTCAACCCGTCGAGTCAAACCACCGAGTCGACCCGCTGAGTCAACTCACTGAGTCGACCAGCGAGTCCAACAGCAGCCCCGAGGGAACGGCCGTACTCGCTGAAAACCGAGGAGCGGCCGTACGGGCGGCCCATGGCAGGCCGCCCGGACAAAATTACGAGAGCTGCCACTCTCCGCTGCTATAAATACCCCCCTCCCCTTCTCATTTCATAGACAATCCATTCCAATCCAGCCCGGGTCCGTTCCAAGCCCTTCTCCGCCCCTTTAGCCCATCTTTCCACCAGGGAGAGCCCGAGTGAGGAGAGCCTAGCCCTGGTCCAGCCCAGCCTGACCACTGGTCCAAGCCTCTCAAGCCATCCAAGTCTTGATCCAGCCACTCGAAGCCAACCCTTGCGACACCTCCGTCCATCCAGCTACTCTTTTTCAGCATCATCTCATTTGCATCTAGCATAAGTGCAACATTTACTTTTCTTCCAACCCCCCTGCTTCACTGCAAGCACGTTGGTTATCCAAGTACACCGCATCTGTCTTAAATTAAGCACCTGTCAGTTCGAGCGTATGCTCTGGGCTTGCCCGTTGTTGGAACCTGCCCATCAGAAACTCTTACTGTTCAGACCTGCATTCATGCTTCACCATAAAGCACCTTGATTATTCAAGCACACTGCATACGTCTTACATTAAGCACCTGTCAGTTCGAGCGTACGCTCTGGGCTTGCCCGTTGTTGGAACCTGCCCATCAGAAACTCTTACTGTTCAGACCCGCATTCATGCATCATGTCATCCATGAGAATATACGAGGATTAAACTAGACTTTCAAGTATCCGATCGATTCTGTGAAGTAGAGACCGTACTTCGGTACGGGCAGTGTGTGGGGTGCTTAACCTCTTCCCACCCTGTAACCGTGATCCCTTACCTTGAATCTCTGGCCGCAGATCAACAGGAGTCATTTTAGAGGAAGGAATCTTCGGATTCCCTTCTCTAACGTTTCTACGGGGTCTAGCCGACTGTAGATTCGAAGTAACTGGCTAGTGGCGACTCTGGTCTTATATAAATTCACTTAAACACATCCAGCTCAATACGACAACCAAACGAAGCCCTCGAGAACGAGGCAAGCCAGTGGCACAAACGGCGATTTCGCACTCACGCACCTCTTCTTCTTCTTCTTCCGAAAGGAAAGGGAGAACGACGTCGTGTGGGAGCGCGGAAAAATCGGCGAGGGTCCACAGAATGGCGACTCTGCTGGGGATGAGCTAGTCCCACTAGTCGTGATCCGACTTGAAAAACAGAATCCTTCCCGTACTTGAAAGTCATTAATCCTCATACAATCTCATCTGCATAGCATTCTACCCAAACCCAAACACAAAAAAAAATAGAAAATTCCAAAACAAAAAAAAATAGAAAATCCCAAAACCCAAAAAGAGTAGAGTACAGTCCTCACCATTGCGCCTCCTCGGGCTCAACGTACGCGGAGACAACTTCCCTTCCGCAGCATAATCCGCACTCGGGCTCAGCAAGCCATGTCCGACCACGAAGAAGAAACCCATCACTTCCCTGCTCTCGAAATGACCGAAGCGCAACCTCCAGCGCAACAGCCCGTTGACAATACGCCAATCATACAAGAATTGGCACAAGGAATGAGAGCAATGCAAGAAATGCTCTTGCAATTCATGCAAGCACAAACCACCGCAGCAGCCAACAATCAGGTTGGCCCAGTTCAGCAAGCTCAGCAGCCATGCCGGGTCCTTCCGGCCTCCAGTTCAAATCAAGCACAACCATCGGAGTCTGCCCAAGACTACCGACAACAGCCATCTCAGCCCTTCGCTATGGGGCATCCTTCTCAATATCTTCCTGCGACGACAAGGCCATCTCAGAGCACCTCCGTTGCAGGAACATCCAGTCAGCTTCCAGTCAATCTTGCAAACAACAATCTCAGTAGATCTCAGCATGTCCCCGCCGATGGGACACCTTTTCAATTTCAGCACATCCCCGCCGATGGGATTTCAATTCAATTTCCAGCAACAGGGACAGCACTGGCGAATGCCCACAATGGGGGTCAGTGTCAAGCCCACATCAATCAGCGGACAGTGGCGAATACCCAACAAGGGGGTCACTTCCCAGCATCTCAGCCTCCTGCAAACAGGAGCACTTTTCAATTCCAGCACATCCCCGCCGATGGGATTCCAGTTAATTTCCAGCAATCTTCAATTCAGCAAAATCCAGTTAATTTCCAGCAATCTTCAATTCAGCAAAATCCAGTCAATTTCCAGCAAGTTCCAGTTCAACCTTCAGTACAGTCTCCAGTTCAGTTACCATCATTTCAAGCACAAGTTCATCAGAATCCAGTTCAGTCATCAAATCAATTTCAGCAACCCGCGGTTGCTTTTCAGCAAGCCCATAGGGTCGAAGACATCGACCACTATGCCGAAGAAGAACGTGCCTTACTCCAGGAGGCACCAGTCGCTCGAACAGATCACTCAGGACTGGACGAGTTGCGGGAGCAGTTCCAGATCTTGCAAAATCAGCTTCAGCGACAACAAGGAATCGACTTACCTTCGACCAAGTTCAGAGACTTGTGTCCTTTCCCAGATGCTCGGGTACCTCAAAACTTTGAGGTTCCAAAGTTCAAAAGATACGACGGCAGCGGTTGTCCCACAGCACATCTCAAGGCCTTCTGTGGAGAGCTGAGTGCAATCTCAGGAAACGAAGGGGCCCTCATTCGATTGTTCCAAAAATCTCTGAAGGGCGATGCCCTAGATTGGTACACTTCATTGGACTGCCACCGCATCAGAACATGGGAACAGCTCTCCCAGGCTTTCGTCGACAGATTCGCATATAATCTCAACATGGCACCCAGAAGAGCCGACCTTGCAGCACTCAGGCAAAGGAGTGATGAAACACTATCAGCTTATGTGGGACGTTGGCGAGCTATGGCAGCCAGAATGCGGACACCCATCGACGATGAAGAACAAATCTCCATGATTGTTCATTCAACATACCCAGGCATATCTGGGTATCTCATCTCGCATCCATATGCGAATTTCTCACAATTGATCCGTGCTGGAGAGCAAGTTGAAGCAGGAATCCGGGCCGGGACGATCTCCCCATGGCCTCATCAAGCCACTCCAGTCAAGAGGAACAGAGTGGAAGGAAGACCTATCGGGCACGGGAATGGAAACCGCAATGGTTCTCCTCCCCGCCCAACAGAGGTAAACAACATCAACACCGCTGCTCAAGGAAATCAACGTGCTCCCCCACAAGGACGTCAACAGTATCAGCAGAATCAAGTTCAGCATCAGCCTCAGCGATATCAGCCACAACCGAATCCTCAGCCACAGCCACCTCGACAACAGCAGCAGTTCAGGGGAAATGGCCAATACTCATACCAGAACAGGCAGAATTACAGGGAGTTCAGGAAGTTCACTCCACTCAGTCAACCACTTAGTCAAATCATGACTACGCTGGTACAAAAGCAGTTACTCACTCTGATGACACCTAGGCCTCCGCCTCATCCTCTGCCTCCAAATTACCGAGAAAATGAGTACTGTGCCTACCATCAAGGACGTGGCCACGCCACTGATCGATGCTATACTTTGAAAAATGCCATACAAGACCTGATTGATGACCGCAAGATCGTCATCTCGGTCCCTGGAACTTCTCCAGCAGCTTCCACCAACATCCTTCAGAATCCTCTGCCTCAGCATCCAACGGACCCCAGTTCGTCTCGTGGCCCTGCAGTCAATAGTATAGAAGAAGGGGACCATATCGATCGCTTCTTCTCCCCTATTCAGTCCATTCATGCCTACACCTATGAGCCAACAAATCCTCCTCCAGTCTTGCAAGGGGCAAGTCCCTTTCTTCCTTCAATCTCCGAGCCAGTAGTGCTTGAAGGAGCACCTCCATATGATATACCAGTTGTTCAAGGGGCACCTTACAACCATTCAAGCTGGGAACCAGTCGTCCTGGAAGGAGCACAATCATACATTGAGCCCACATACGAACCTGTCATCTTGCAAGGGGCAACTCCAGAACAATCCAATCCGCAATGGAAGGATTATACTCATCAGCAGCAAGAGCCCGTTGTCTTGGAAGGATCTCTTTCCAGTCAAGCCTGTCATATTGCAAGGGGCAAGTCCCGGAGGCATATCAATCACGCTACGGCAGCTCGGACGAACAGAGAAACCTCCTGCCATATCAAGAGGACCAGTATTCATTCCATGGGAGCCTCCTGCCCCAGGAACAGTCAAGCCAGGACCACGACCTTATGTGGTCTATGAAGACAAGCCTCGATACTACCCCTTCAGCACAGGCAACAATGTAGTTCTCAAGGCAAAAGCTCTATACGAGGAAGATCTGGTACCCACACCAGCACCGTTGCAAGAACCAGTGGTCCTAGAAGGCAAAAGGGAGGAAAACTACAAAGAGGTTCCATGGCACTATCCAGAATGTGCGGAAGTGGGAACATGAATCCCAACGGGCGTTGCATCCGAAGAGATAATCAAAACAGAGGAGATCCCAAAGGCGTCCTCTCAGGCCTCGGCAGCAAAAATGAAGCCGCATACGATGTGGCAACTCAGCTCAAGTCAATCCCTGCACAAATCTCAGTATGGGAGCTACTCTGCACATCTCGCATACACCGAGAAATGTTTGCCAAGACCTTGAATGATGCTCATGTCTCCTCCGATACGGCACCAGAGATGATAGCTTTGATGATTGGACAACTCCTGGCTCCGCGCGCCATCACCTTCACAGATAATGAGTTGCCACCAGAAGGACGCGATCATGGGCGATCCCTCAACATAGCCTTACGATACAAAGACCTCTGTGTTCCGCTGGTCCTTATCGATAATGGCTCAAGCTTAAATGTCTGCCCACTCAAGACCGCGGAACGCCTGGGAATCAGTCCTTCTTCATTCCGACCCAGCACCATATGTGTCAGAGCATTCGACAACACCCGCCGATCAGTGGAAGGGGAAGTCGACATAGAGGTACAGATAGGCCCGGAAGTCTCCACCATCACATTCCAAATCCTGGATATATCAGCCTCTTTCAACATGCTGCTCGGGCGGCCATGGCTGCACAAGGTTGGAGCTGTGCCATCAACCTTACATCAACGGGTGAAGTACATCTGTGGAAATCAAGTGATCTCTATCCACGCAGAGAAGGAGCTCATCATTCCTTCTAATGCTGCTGCCACTGAACCAGACATCCCGATCATCGATATCCAACACTCTGAAGAAGACATCCCATTTCACAGTTTCGAATTCGAGACTGTGAACTCTATCGCCAATCCAGAACCGATAAGGGTGGACCGTGTCTTTTCACCGGCAGAGCGTCTGAGCCTCAAATACCGAATGAAGAATCACTTCAAGTCCAGAAAGGTACCACTGGTATATAACCAACGCAAGTGGGGACTCGGATACAGGGCAACCTTCATGGACAAGAGAAGGAAGAAATTTCGGTGCTCACCCATCCAATTCGTCAAGCCAGGAGAACCTTGCAAAGATCCAGGAGGGAATCAACCGACTGCACTACACAAAGGCCTCCCGATGAGCCTAGTTTGGGCTACGTGGCCCCCCTTTCGATGGGATCAGATTCTCGAATCCTCTAAGCCTCCAGAAGAAGGAGGAAATGATGAAGACGAAGAAGGAAGACAAATACAGCAGCCTCAGGACCAGGTTACTCTGACACCTGCTCCCAACCAGGGGCACAACTTGCCCACTTCTCTCAACCAGGGGCACAACCTGCCCACTTCAATCAGCAAGGGGCACGACTCGCCCATCTCATCACCAATTAGCAAGGGGCACGACTTGCCCATCTCTGCAAAGTCAACATCATCAATCATCAGCCAGGGGCAGAAGCAGCCCATCCATTGGACCAAGAAAGGGAAGTGGCCAGCCCTAGATTGGTCTGATGTCCAGGTTCCAAACTTGTGTCTAACTGTGGAACCAGACGAACTGCAATGCGAAGTAAGTGATCCGGGAGGGACTGAGTACGACTCAGATCTCGAACCTGACCAGCAAGAAGTCATGGTCATTGGGCCAGACCATGATTCTTCGCCCAAAACATCAACCCCCACCTCTCCAGGGGAGGAAGTGTGGGGTCCTGAATGGTCATCTGTTCCCCTAACTTTTGAATCAGCCAAAGAGCCATCTGAGGGCTCTGGCTTCCAAAAAAAAACGCCTGTTTAAGCAGCGACCGGAACTTTGGAACAAGTTGGGATCAATCATGGTCTGCAATGCCCGCTTGTTCAAAGTCCCATGAATTTCGAAAATCCAAAAAAATCAAAAACTTTCAAAAGCCAAAAACATCTAGTATTTCCATTTCAGAAAAATCTCAAAAACCAAAAAATATTTCTTTTCCTGCATTCAATAGTGTGCCAAGTTCGTCTAAAGAGTCGCATGAGTTTGAAGTCGAATCATATGATTTCGACATCGAATTAGACTTTGAGCTCATGGGTCTGGACGAAGCTCGGGACGAGGAAGATGATGATCCTGCTCCCGAACTTGAGGATCTCCTCAAAAAGTTCGAATCTAAAGCCAATGTTGTAGCCGATGATTTCGAGATAGTAAACTTGGGGACGCCTGAGATCCCTAGGGAAGTACGCATTGGAAAATCGTTGCCACCTGAGATGAAACAGAAAATGATAGAGTTCCTAGCTCCAAGATTGTCCAACTTCGCGTTCTCATATGAAGACATGCCGGGGCTCGATGAAGAGCTCGTTGTACACCATCTGCCAACCAAGGCAGATATGAAGCCAGTGAAGCAAAAACTTCGAAGAATGAAGCCAGAATGGGCTCTGAAAGTCCGAGATGAAGTCATCAAGCAGTACAACGCGGGATTCTTGGTAGTCTCCAACTACCCTGAATGGCTCGCCAACATCGTACCAGTACCGAAGAAGGACGGCAAGGTTCGAATGTGCATCGACTTCCGAGATCTCAACAAGGCCAGTCCAAAAGATGACTTCCCTTTGCCACATATCGACACTCTAGTCGACAACACTGCAGGATACAAGATCTTCTCATTCATGGACGGGTTCTCAGGTTACAATCAGATCAAGATGGCCGTCGAAGATCGCGAGAAGACATCGTTCATCACTCCCTGGGGAACCTTCTGTTACAGGGTAATGCCGTTCGGTCTGAAGAACGCAGGAGCAACATATCAGCGAGCAATGACAGCACTATTCCACGACATGATGAACAAAGAGCTCGAAGTATATGTGGACGACATGATCGTCAAATCTCGCACAATTGAAGGACACTTTGAAGATCTGAAGAAGTTATTCAACAGATTAGAAAAGTACAAGCTTCGCCTCAACCCTCAGAAATGTGTCTTCGGTGCAAGTGGGAGGTAAGCTCCTCGGCTTTATGGTGAGCGAGGATGGCATCAGGGTCGACGAGACCAAAACCAGAGCAATCATCGAGATGCCCCCTCCTAGAACAGAGAAAGAAATTCGTGGCTTCCTCGGCAGAATTCAATACATCAGTCGCTTCATCGCACAGCTCACACCTATCTGTGAGCCCATATTCAAGCTCCTTCGGAAGAACGTCCCAAAAGAATGGAATGACGATTGCCAAGTCGCCTTCAACCGCATCAAGAAATATCTCATGAATCCTCCAGTCCTAGTGCCTCCCACTCCTGGACGACCACTATTGTTATACATCTCGGTAGCAGCAGAAGCCATTGGCTGTGTCCTCGGCCAACACGACGAAACCGGGAAGAAAGAACAAGCAATATACTATTTGAGTCGAAAGTTCACCGACTACGAGACCAGGTATTCCCCGATCGAGAAGACTTGCCTCGCCCTAGTCTGGGCAACTCAGCGACTCCGTCAATACATGATTGCATTCCCTATTCTCCTTCTCGCTCACATGGATCCGCTCAAGTACCTGTTCGAGAAGCCGGCACTCACTGGAAGGATAGCTAAATGGCAGCTACTCTTGTCTGAGTTCGACATCACCTATGTCACTCAAAAGGCAATCAAGGGACAGGCCCTCGCCGATCATCTTGCGGCTCACTCTCTCCTGGACTATCAGCCGCTCAAGACATTCTTCCCTGATGAAGATCTCTTGCTCATTGAAGAGGAAGAAAAGAAGAAAAAAGATGAATGGACGTTATTCTTCGACGGCGCAGCAAATTCTAAAGGGAGTGGTATTGGAGCAATCCTCTACTCTCCAGATGATGTCCCTATTCCTATCTCGAGGCGCATCGCATTCGAGTGCACCAACAACATGGCAGAGTACGAAGCATGCATCGCTGGCTTAAGGGAAGCCATAATCTTGGGCGTCAAGAAGCTACGAGTATTTGGAGACTCACAGCTTATCATCAATCAGACCAATGGCGAATGGAAGACCAAAGACGAGAAGTTGATACCATATCATGTGTATCTTGACAATCTGATCGAAGAATTCAAGGAAATCACCTTCTCATACATGCCCAGAGCCAAGAACCAGTTTGCAGATGCTCTCGCCACGCTCGCATCAATGCTCGAGATCCCAAAAGGAGCTTCAGAATGGGAGCTCACAGTCGAAATTCAAGAAGAACCTGCTTTTTGCCTGCAAATAGAAGAAGCCGAAGCTGTCCCTGACAAACCCTGGTATGCCGACATCAAGCAATATCTCGAAACCCAGGAGTATCCAGAGTCAGCAACAGCAACAGATCGCCGAACCATTCAGCGTTTGGCCGGCCAATTCACCATCAGTGGCGAAGTTCTTTACAAGCGATCCTATAATCACATCCTCCTCCGATGCGTCGATGAAACAGAAGCTGCAAAGATCATGAAAGAAATACACGAAGGAATCTGTGGCCCACACATGAATGGGCACATGATGGCAAAGAAGATTCTACGACTCGGCTACTACTGGCTCACCATGGAGACAGACTGTTGCAAGCACGTCAGAAAATGCTTCAAGTGTCAGGAGCATGCGAATCAAATCCATGCCCCATCATCAGAGTTATACAACCTGACCACCCCCTGGCCCTTCTCCATGTGGGGACTCGACATCATCGGCAAGATCAGTCCCAAAGCATCAAATGGTCATGAGTACATACTTGTGGCAGTCGACTACTTCACCAAGTGGGTAGAGGCAGCCTCCTACACCACGATTGCAGCATCTCAAGTGATCAAATTCATGAAGAACAACATCATATGCCGGTATGGAATCCCTAATGCTATCATCACAGATAATGGAACCCCGTTCGTCAACAAGAAGATGGATGACTTCCTCAGCAAGTTCAAGATCCAACGTCATCGATCAAGCCCCTACCGTCCCCAGATGAATGGTGGGGTAGAAGCCGCAAACAAGACAATCGTCAGGATACTCGAGAAGATGGTCGTGACCTATCGAGATTGGTCAGATATGCTCCCATATGCACTTTGGGCCTATCGAACGTCTGTACGGTCTGCTACGGGCGTTACTCCTTTCGAGCTTACTTATGGAATGGAAGCAGTTCTACCAGTCGAAGTGGAAATACCATCACTTCGGGTGTTACTCGAAAGCGGAATTGAAGAAGGAGAATGGCAACGGGCCAGATTCGATCAGTTGCAGCTAGCAGATGAAAAACGCATGCGTGCACTAAGTCATTCACAGTGCTATCAGAAAAGGATCGCTCGGGCTTACAACAAGAGAGTCCGAAAAAGGAGCTTCAAGGTAGGCGACATGGTCATGAAGAAGATTCTACCGTCGCACCTTCCAGATCCCAGAGGAAAGTTCAAACCCTCGTGGGACGGGCCACTGATCATCAGAGAAGTACTTCCCGGAGGCGCCCTCAGACTCACCAGCATGAGAGGGGTGGATCTTCCTGAGCCAACCAACGCCGACAACGTGAAAATCTTTCACGGGTAAGTCATTCTGACCTTATCAAGAGTTACTTTAATAGAGCTGAAGTCAAGGGGTCAAAGCTAAGATCTCTGAGAAATCATTCCCGTCCACCAATAAGTGTTTCAAATAAGGGGACTCCAAAAGAGAAAAATACAAAAAAAAAGGGGGGGGATTCAAAAAGGGACAAAAAAAAAGAGAGAGAAAAAGAATGCAAAAGAAAAAGAAAAAGAAAAGAAAAGAAGAAAAAGAGAAAGAAAAAGGGAAGCCAAAGCAAGGCACCCAAGAAAAAATCAACCCAAGAAGAAACACAGTCATCCATCCATCCATCTCAGAGGGGTCTTTAGCAAAGACCGACAGCTCCATTATCGTAACTCAGGATAAGGGCTGAAGGACTGCCATCGGCCGGCAACGACGGATTCCCGACCTCTAGCCGCCGCAGTTATCCAGAGATCCAGAAAAGAAAAAAAAAAAGAGAAGAAAAAAGAAAATGTGTGCCTAAACAAAGAGGGCGGAGTGAAAACCCGAAAGGGCGCTCCGAGTAAAAACAGTGGGCATACAGCGGACTTGGTGAAAACCTGAAAGGGCGCCAAGGGTAAAAACAGCACAGCTGCCAAGGGGCAGGCAAGACCAAATACCCGGGACGTGGTGAAAACCTGAAAGGGCGCCACGGGCAAAAATGACGGGAAAAAGCCGGCTGTGGTGAAAACTCGAAAGAGCACTACAGGCAAAAATGGCTCAAAATAAAAAAAAAAAAGAAAAAAAAAAGAGAAAAGAAAAATAAAAGTGCAGGTACCAAGAAAGCAGACGGTCCAGATCAGTTCAAGCGGTTACAGTTCAAGAACAAGAAGAAGCGCAGTCAGGAGCGAAGAACTCTACAGACTCTGACAATCTCAGGAAACGAGAGTTCCCGTTGCCTACATCTCTAGGGAACCAAAGGATCAAGCAAGTCAAATCTCGAGATATCGGTCAAATCATTGACCGAGCCCCAGTTCTGATTCCTATATCCCGACACAAAATCCAGACACACTCACAAGACAACTCATGGCACAGTAGATTTTCAAACAGTTTTTTCTCTTTTCAATTAAATGCATTATATTTCTCTTACACATATCATCCTTTTTCAAAAAAATACAAAAAATGCATCATCATCAATCATATATGCAAAAAAGGAATGTGCAGGTGGCCAACACAATCAATCTCTACCCTCCTCCTCGGCCACATCAGGTGAGTCCTCTGACTCATAAAAAGATAGTCTCGCTCTCAACCTGCTCACCTCCATACGCAGGTAATGCACCTCATCGCGCTCAAGGGTACGGATCGCTGTCTCCTCATCAGACAACCTCCGATCGGCAGCCAATCTCCTCGACATCATCTCAAAATGATACCGAAGTGCAGAGATCTCAGACAGCAGATGACCATGAGTGGCCAAGAGGAAGCCAGGATCGATAAACGGGCGCTCCTCAAAAGGTTCATATGAACCAGATGAAGAGCCAGCATCTCCAAGAATATCCTGCTCATCCTCATCAGCAGTCTGGTGCCAACAAGGGATACGTCGATACAAAGACTGCTCAGCAACCCAATACTGATATGGGGCGGTCGTCATCGGAAAAGTCCGCAGCTCGAATCCCAACAAATCAGCTGTCAAATAACTCGCCCAGGAACAATCAATCCGGGTCCTAAAGTCAGAGGATCTGGATGGAAGTGTTCGACGCCCGATACCCGCGAAAGCGAAATGAGGAACATCCTGCTCATACCCAAACTGCCGCAGGAACCGGATGGGATGGTAAGAAAAGTAGGATCGAAAGCCTACCAACATCAGAGGATGGCGGTGTGCATCGCAAAGCACTGGAGGAAGTGAAAGCCAAGATGACTCCCAACGAACGTTCCAGTCACGAAGTTCAGCAAACATCCTGCGATACAAGGGCTCGCTCATCCTAGCCGTATGCGGAAGGAACTCGATGATATAACGCATAATGTCAGAGCTAGGGATGCCAGGAAGAGGTACAGGAACGGTCAGAGAAAGACGCTCCCATAGCCATACCTGGTCACAGAAAGTAAAAGAAGTTCAGCTAGAGCAAAATAATTCCTAGCAAAGCAAGAAGAAAAAAAGGTGCAGAAAAGATACCTGAAGGAAAGCACAACAGCCGCGAAGGACACGAGTGCGGCCCAGGGCACAGTCGGTCAGCCCATCAAATAGCTCGGCCAAGATGAGAGAAATGATCCCCTGCCGACGGACAGCTCGGCTCATCACCTCAAAAAGCAAAGGAGTCTGGGACCTGCGCCATCCCGAGAACAGCACCTCAGCAATCAAACAGAACATCAGTGCGTTCCGAGCAAAGGTGGAACCGGCCGTACCCTGAGGACCCGAAAAAAGATCATACAGCAAGTCCAAAGAGAACACTACAGCATCCTGGCCACTAGCTGCAGGTCGAACAAGATAAGGGATCCCAAACCAGTTCTGCGGTGTAGCAGTCTTCGGCGATGTCTTCGGCGAAAAGTACTGAGTATAATCCAAGGGTAAGCCTGTCAAGCGTGCAAGCTCCTCCAAAGAAGGCCCCATCTCCATATCGTTGAACGCAAACAAGTTCAACGAAGGGACCCAGTCAATCAAGGCAGCTCCAAGCATCCTCCAGTCAATGTCAACTCTAGCCATATGAATCAGACTGCCAAAGCCATAAGACTCCAAATCTCGAATCTCATAAGCTGACAAGCTGTCAAGCCAAGCAAGCAGTCGTGGCGAGCAGGAAGAACGAGGAAGCAGCTGACAAGTCCTCACCGGTATCCCCTCCAGCACAAAAGGCCCAGAAATCGAGGACAACTCATCGAAGATCGGAAGGTCAACAGGCGAAGGAGAAGGAAAAGCTGGAACCTCTGCCGACTCGACAGCCCCTGACCTGTCCTCAGTGGCGGCTATGTCTGATATAGTCGCATCGCCATCTGAAACTGTCATAATCTCAGCTGCATGAGAAGACTCGCCCACCTCATGAACAGAATGCGCAAAGGGCCGATGACCAAAGGAAGGACAATGCTCTCCATCAAAAGGACTATCAGTGAAGATCACACCGCACATCGTGGCATCCTGGCTAATCTGACCGTCGAAGAATACATCTGAACCATCAAAAAGGGTCCCGGCAGCCCCGATTGAAGAATCAACGGTCAGATCTGGACCTGCGGCCCCCTCCAATAGAAAATCATGTATCCAGTCATCATCCTGGCCGATCAAGGGGATCATCGAGGCATCTACACCGTCCATCATCAAGGGGACATCATCAATGATCACATCAAGTCCACCCAAACAAGTGTAGCCGCACATCTCGGCCCTCATCCAGAGCATCCAAACCGTCAAAGGTACCATCTGAGCCATCCATACCATCCAGACATGAGATCAGCCCATCTATGTCCCTCATAGTCCCATCATCACCGTCCATCACGTCATCCATGGGACCCACACTCAAGGGATGCATAGCCTCACCTATGTCCCATCCCATCATCTCATCCATACCATCCATTCCTCCCATAATGAGGGGCCCCATTCAAATCAGAAAATCCAGCCATCCCACCATTAATGGAGCTATTCAAAGCTCCATCAACCACCATCCCAAGCCCCTCATCAATGCTTCCATTCAATGCACCATCTCCACCATCCATTAAAGAAATTCCTCCATCATTAAAGCCTCAATTGAATATCTGAAGTGTGGGACCCATCTTGGACAGCCCCCACAGCCCATAAATCCCCACCATCCATTGCCCAAGAAAGGACAAAATGAGAAGAAGACAAGATGAAGAGAAAAGACAAGGGGACAAGAAGATTCATGGCTGGAATCGAACGGTCCAGTACAGGGAATGTGGGGACAGCAGCAACAGACAGCAGAGGATGTCCGAACCAGAGCCAGCCCAGGCCGCTCAAGAGGCGAGCTCTGGGCGGCCTGCCCTGGGCCGCCCGTACGGACGCGGTTCCCCTCTCTCCGCGGGATTGGCTCCAGGGCTTTTGGTAGGTGAGGCTGACAGTCCACGTCAGCAGATGGCGCTCCGTGGGCCGCCCAAGGCTCCGGTCCACTCCCGATTTCGACTGAAGATGATCAAGATCATACAAAAGGTGCCCCACTGGTCCAATCATGAAGCAATGTGACCGGAATAGGGCTGATCAAGCCAAAGAGAAGGAAAGGTGATCAAGTGGGGGCCACAAGCAATCCAAGCCATTCAAAGACTAGATCATCATGATCTAAACCATTGAAGAACCTACATGAGCCATGAAACAACAAGATCAAAGGTTTGATCATCACAAGAAGGGCCAGAATCCAAGATCTAATCATCAAGTGGGCCCACAAAGCCAAATCAAGCGATCAGAGACGTTCAAGCCATCATCCACACCATGAGAAGCATTCCTAGCCTCACAAATCATCAAAAGAGATGCCCCAAAGTAAAGCTAAGGTCTCAAGTGGGCCCACAGGGCCAAATCCATCAATCTGAACCATTCAAGGGCCAAATCATCAAGATCCAAACCATTGGAAAGCTTACACAAGTCATGGAGCAGCAAGATCAAAGGTTCGATCATCAAAAGAAGGGCCAAAATCCAAGATCTAAACATCAAGTGGGCCCACAAGGCCTAATCAAGCAATCTGAACCATTCAAGTCATCACCCATGCAACTAAGCAGTCTCAAATCATGAAGGAATGAGTCAAGAGTCAAAGCATACAGACATCACCAAGGAATTTGGGAGAAATCAAAGCCTGTATATTCATCCAAAAGGGCTTGATACAAAAGGGGACAAAAACAAAAGTACAAGGCCATATAAAGCAGAGCCAGCTACAAGTCACCAACATAATCATCATCGCCCCTCCTCGCGTCCCGCTCCCGACGATAAAGATCCATCAAAGGAGCAGTCACTGAACCTCCAGCATACCTGCGACGGCCACCTGGAACGTAAAGCGAAGGAAGCAAAGGCCCCTGGCCAAATAGCAGATACCACTCGTCATAATCACGATCCGGGATCGTGAAACGGAAGCCAGGCTGGCCCACCAGAGCCTCAACTCTCTCATCAGCTGGCATCCGAGCAGCTGGAGGAGGTGCAGAACAGGGGACCCGAGCCACCCCAGTGACTTGCCGAAGCAATCTCTCTCCCAAGTACCATTGGAAGGACTCAGCGTCAGAAAGCATAATACGGAGACATGAAGCATCATATGCCTCCACGCGCTGGGGTGTGTAGTAGAGAGGGAAACTAGCGTACGGCATCCGGGCAAACTGCAGCAGAAGAGGTTACCACGATCAGTTACAAGTACAGTACAAGGACAAAGACAAGCAAGATACTTACGTCCTCGACGGTCAGCCCGTCTATATCAGCACGCCAATTGTCCCCGGGAACTCGGGAGTTCCGCTGACGATTCTGCTGATGCCAGTACATGTGGCGATACTGAGCGGGTTCAATGTCATCTCGCATCCTCGGCGCAAGATGCGGAAAATGGTCATAAAAGCAGGTCTGGATGAAAGTACATTTAATGATCAGAGAGAGAAAGGAGGCAAACTGACTCCAAGAGGATGAAAGAAGAGGTACCTCAACAACAGGCCAGAAGCCTGTGAAGGACCGGCTATGCCGACAGGTCTTGTCCAGACCTTGAAAGAGACGGGTCAGGATGGCCCCATTCCAGTTATAGGGGTGATGAAGATCCTCGACTAAACGAAGAAATTTAGGATCAACTCTCTCATTCGCATGGCAAAAAAGAAAGGATCCAAAAGCATAAGTGATCATGGCCCGCGCCTTGTGGAGGGCCTCTCGCTCGGTGGTAGGGACGACGGAAGCAAAATTGTTGTAAAACCATCGCATCTTCACCTGATGGCCTTGGAATTCACCCTCAGGAGGGACGTCACCGACAAGCCGCAGCCAATCAGTGGAAGAGAGGGGAGCTAAAGAGCTAACTTGAGGGACAATTGCCCCATGAAATGGGAAACCTATCTGCATGTAAATGTCCAAAGGGGTTATCCCCCATTCTCCACAAGGAAGCTGGAAGGTGTGGGTCTCATCCCGCCACCTCTCACAAAGGGCCGCAAGCATCATGCGGTTGGCGTCGTTGTTATGGAAGCGTAGGGTGAGGAGGCCAGCAAAAGGAGTACCATCTAGTACTCGCTCAAGCAAGGGCTGTGGCTCCTTCATCCAATTGTCCCAGCGATCCCTGGTACCTCGACCCTTGATGGCAGGAAGAGGTTGATGCTCCATAGCTAGGGAACACATGTGGTCCCCCCGGCGGACAATGAAAGCAGGATCATCCTCGTCAACCACTTGGTGGCCCCTAGTACCATCCGCCATGGAATCCTACAAGCTTGGCAAGGTAAGTCCCTATCCTTTACCCATTAAAATCCAAATTCTCATCCAAGAAACCCATGGGATTGGACTCACATTCAAATGCAAAATCTAAAGTCCAACTCCATGTGTCACTTAGGATATGTGTTGGACCCATTGGAAAAAGTAAGGCCTGCCTTAAAGAAGGTGGCATGGCATGCCTCAGGTAAGAAAAGTCCATCATCCAAGGACACATTTTGGACAACAAATGCACTCAAGTGCCATGAAATCAACTAAGGATGAGAGTCCTACTGCACATGAGAAGTTCCTCTTCAAAGTCCACATGTGGCCAAGGATTGACTCACTTTTATGCCAAGGTCATGATTCTCACTTAGGATGTCTCCATCTTTTTACACATATGCATGGACAAGTGGGGAATAGAAAGGAAACGGGTCCCCAAGAGCAACCCAAATGCCTCATCTCAATGGATTGGAGAGAGCACATAGCCCACTTGAAGAACATGAGGACCCATTCATGGGTTAACCATGGGCAACCTTATGTGCCTCATCTTGATGAAAATTTTGACCACGAAAATGCAACAAGGAGGTCTACCCACAAACATATGAATCAAAGAAGCTAAGGGTAGAAAGTCGATGCACATAGCCCACATGAAGAATCAAAGTTGAAAATGCCCATGAAAAGGCAAGTTTGGGCAACTTATGTGCACCAACTTTTTCACCAAAAGGGAGACCATTTGAGCACAAAAGAGCATGGCTTGATGAGTCACCCAACCATCATGAAAATGGATAAGAATGGTACACATAGCCCACTTGAAGATCAAAATCCAAAATGTCCCAAGGCATGGGACAAAAATGGGCAACCTATGGGTATCATTCTTTCCCACAAATGGAAAGGAAAAACCACTCATACTTGAGAATGATAGTGGATGACCCACCAAGTCCCCAAAGAAAGATCAAGGACCCATGGTTGTATGGGACACTCACTTGAGGATCATCCAGTTGAGGTTGATAACATTAAAGGGAAACTCTTGAGAATCACATTCCTACCACAAAGGAAGCCATTTGAACTTAGTGAGATTGTGGGAACAACTCACTCATGGGACTTGTAGATGGTCAAGTAACTCAAGTCCTCCATCCATCAAGAGAGAAAGCATGAAAAGAAAAAGCCTACATGAACAAAGTGTAGTGGGGCACACATGGTTCAAAGAAGTGCCCAAGTTTCAATGAAGGCCCAAAAGCCCATCCACATGAAAAACTTCAAGGAACCCACCACACTTTGTACAAGGATGTACATCATAATCAAGAAATAGTGGAAGACTTGGGCTACTTGTCCATATAAGCCCAACTAGGAAAACTAGCCCACTTGAGATCCAAAATGAAGAATGGGCTAGCCACCTTGGTCCATACACATGTAGAGAAAGATGGGGTCACCCAAAATGAGCCCCATGAGCCCAAAACCTGAGATGGGCCCTACCATGCCCATAGGCCCAAACCTTGAAAAAGATGGAAAAGAAAGAAAGCTCCAAAGGAAAAATGACAAAGACAAAAAAGCATGAGGGAGCCCAAAATGAAGCATTGGGCCCATCAAATGCACCAAGGGCCATGACTTCACTTTGAGTCCATTTGATACACATGAAAAGAGGCCCAACTCCCATGAAAAAGATAGAGTATTTTGCCATGCACACTTGATGACATGGCAAAATTACTCCTTACATGCACATGGAGGGAGTGTGAAAAAGGAAAAAATGATGAAGTGGAGAGCTTGCAATGTCCTTCTCCATGCACCACCTTTGAAGAGACTTGAGATCTAGAAAAGATCAAGAATGCTTGGGCCCACCTTCACACCTCTTTGAATAGCTACATGAAAAAGAAAAAGGATCATGAGAGGAGACAATGAAGATGGAAAAGGACAAGAAAGAGAAAGGAAGTGGTCCATACCTTTACCACTCACCAAAGAAGGACCACCTTGCTGTCCCAAGATTTCTCTAAGGCCCACCACTTGAAAAGAGCAAAGGACCACCAAAGAAGAGAGAGGAAACTTGAAGAAAGAAAGAGTATGAGAGAGAGAAGAGAGAGATTGCACGTTTGAGGGGGGGAGGGTGCCCCATGTTATATAGAAAAGGGGAGGGCACCCTTTTACCCAGCCCCCTGAAGAGACCAGGAGGCAGAGACCGGTCGGGCGGCCCATGGGAGGCCGTCCTAGCCTCCACCTACTTGAAACGACCTCCCTCTCCCTCTCCTTGGGAAGAACTCCTCCTTGGGAAGGGTGGTTGCAAGTGAATCTTGTACCTTCATGTAAGAATGAAGTGATGGAAGAGAATGGTGAGAAAAAGAGAAAATCTCACCAAAATCTCATCTCATGAGAAATGGGTGAGAAATTGGGTGGATGATGTGGAAAAGTTCCATGGAATTTCCAAGAAAAAGAAAGAAGAATTTGACTTGGTCAAACAATGATCTCAACCATCCAAAGGCATGACCAGATGATCCAAACCATTCCAAGAAGAATCCCAAGAATCTCCGCCCTTGATTACTGTTCACATGTATAAGTTTTGGTCCGAAGACCTTAAACTACGTCGGGATCAAGATCCCGAGGGATTGTCAATAAGACCGGCATCAGTCTTCTTCAAGATCTGGTGGCTCCGGACATTTTCAGAAAACCAAAAAAAAATATATACATCACTTGTACAGTTTCTGGTCCGAAGACCTTAAACTACATCGGGATCAAGATCCCGAGGGATTTTTAATAAAAATGGGTATCGATCTCGACCATCAAAATCAGAATCGATGACCCAGAATTTTTTTCAAAAAAAGAAAACAAAAAAATGTCTTTCCTCTTTTAAAGTTTTGGGTCCGAAGACCTTAAACTACGTCGGGATCAACGTCCCGAGAGATTTTTAATAAAAACCAACATCGATCCCAGCCTTTCAGGCCAAGATCTGATGATCTGGATCATTTCGAAAAAACAAAAAATGTGTTTGCCCCCCCCTTTTTACTAAGTCTGGGTCCGAAGACCTTAAACTACGTCGGGATCGACATCCCGAGAGATTTTCAATAAAAGCCGGCGTCGGTCTTGTTTGCTCAAGATCAATGACTCCGGACATTTTCAAAAATCATAAAAATATATTACCAGCCCCGCTTTTAAAGTTTTGGTCCGAAGACCTTAAACTACGTCGGGATCGACATCCCGAGAGATTTTCAATAAAAACCGGCATCAGTCTGGATTGTCCATCCGCTGACACCGGACATTTTTCCAAAAACAAAAAACATGTTTGCCCCTCTTTTGTACAGTTTCATGGTCCGAAGACCTTAAACTACACTGGGATTAATTTCTCGGGGGACCTTTCTCGCTTTCAACTAAAAACCGGCATCGGCCTCGACCGTTGGGATCATGGTTCGATAACCCGGATCATCTCAAAAATACCAAAAATATTTTAAAGCTTTCCATAAAAACCAGTGTCAATCTCGATTACTCGAGTTGAAGTCTGGAACTTTTTCAAAACAAAAAAAATATATATATACAATATAAAACAAAAAAAGTTTTCATCACCAGTTTTGATCCATCAATTTATCCCCCAGTGGTCCGAAGACCTAAAACTACACTGGGATTAACTTCTCGGAGGCTTTCTTTCCTAACCTGTCCCAGACATGGCTGACACTTGATCGTACGGGTGTCTGGAATCTTTTAAACAGGTAAAGGCTGAGGCGGGCAGAACTCCGCAATCCTGTTCGTGTTGAACGCACCGTGATAGACAACCTTGAGTTGGAAGTCGCTGTTGAAGCTGACGGATGTTCCCTGTTCCTAGAACTCATGAAGGGGATTAAGGCTGTTGGGAGGTGAAGCTAACCCTCACGGAATTGTGAGCAACGTAAGACCCCAAACTGGATTGACTAAGGGAAATGTGAGGATGTGGCTCATCTTGTGGCCGAAGGAGTCCGTCGGACGATACGTGGTCTATGTGCATTGCACATGAGGAACAGGCAACTTTGTGGGTGTGTTGACTGAAAACCCTCAAAATCCCCTCATCCGAAGATGTAAAACTACGACACTTAACTGTGTGAGACTCGTCTTGCTCGCTGACGTAAAATGGATCGGGTGCCTTACCAGCAGTAGAAGCTGGAAGTGGATGGAAATTCCATATCTTTTCCTGCATTTCAGAAAAATCACAAAATACAAAAACATTGCAAAATCATCTCTTCAAAAATCACAAAAATATTTCCCTTGCTTTCAATCAGAATATTGTCAAAAAATCACAAAAATACTTCTCTTGCTTTCATCAAAAATATTTCGAAAATCACAAAAAATATTTCCTGCGTTTTCAATAAACCGATCTATATCCTGACCATTCAGTTGAAACTCGGACTACATATTTACAAAAAAATCACAAAAATTAGCATCCCCAGCACTACAATTCAGGAGTCTTGAACTCCGCTCACTTCACAGTATGGGATGACGGATCCAATCGCCCGCAAATTGGAATCTTGACCAAAACGGGCAACCGAACACCATCTCAATCACATGAATGCCCAGAAGAACATCTTGAAGTCGAATGATATCCTCGTACATTCTCATTAGCAAAGAAACAGCATCTTGGGACGATGGACCTGATCGACCACGGGTCGGGATCTTGACCAACCCGCTGTCCAAACCTCCGTATCAAAAAGAAAAATCCCCAAGGGAGTACAACCCTGCAAGCAATAAGCTCAAAATTCTCTGCACCCACAGCAAAAGCAAAATCGTCAAACGAAAAGAGAATGAGCCAAAGCCATGCATTCATCATGCATCTCCATGCATCAGCATCCATCGCATCAATCATCATGTTTACCTGCTTTCAAAATAAAAGCCGGTTAGCCAAAGACCCCACAGGCATCCCTAGTGGAGGCACGTGCAAACCAGATTTCCATTTCAAAAAGACAAAAAAATCTTTCTATTTGCAAATAAAAACCCCACGGAGTATCACTCCCCAGAGTGGGTATCTTTTCAAAAATCCAAAAATATTTTCTCAGTAGAGCGTTCTGCCTCCAACACACCAGGAGATCTTCCATATCTCTGGGTAGGAGCCAACGCAAAAATCAAATAAGATCCAATGTCTCGCGGTTTCCCCGGAGATCACCGGATCCAATGCACTCAAAGTACGGTCGAACCGAACTCCAGTGTCAGTGCGGTCGTGCCACATGCCAAGATACAAAAAGATGAAAGCCAAAAGGCTCGGTCACAGAAACCATTTGAACAGGTGGAAATGATGAATTGTAACCCAAGTATCCAAATCAGCAGATTGGGTGGAAAGAGTTCACCCGCACATACCTAGGCGTGGATGCCTGAAGTACCTTGACTGAGTCCAAGTCGGCGTAGTAGAATCCCGTAAGACTATCGGACGCAGGGCGTCTAACCACTTTGACAGTCAAGCGAAACAAGTACTCCTGGAGTGATCTGGGAAAACATCAAACATCACACAATCAGTCTCAGGGTCAGCATCCTCGTAAGACTAACGGACGCAGAGGCTCTGCTGTACCTTTTCGATGTTAGTACCGATCGGGAATGGAAGGGTTGCGATTGGGTACCCAGGTTGCAGCAAACTGTAGGGACAATCGCAACGTTTTCTCCAAACTCTCGCGGTATGTGCGAGTTATCAATTTCCAGACAATCAACTGACTCAGATACAAAGGATAACAAAGATTCCAGACCACAATCAAGGAAAAAATGAATTGCAAACCAAGCATCAAAACCAGCAGACCGGGTGGAAAAGCCCACCTGCACATACCTAGGCTTGGATGCCTGAAGTACCTTGACTGAGTCCAAGTCGGCGTAGTAGAATCCCGTAAGACTATCGGACGCAGGGCGTCTAACCACTTTGACAGTCAAGCGAAACAAGTACTCCTGGAGTGATCTGGGAAAACATCAAACATACAATCAATCACAGGGTCAGTAACCTCGTAAGACTGTCGACGCAGAGGCTCTGCTGTACCTTTCCGATGTTAGTACCGGTCGGGAATGGAAGGGTTGCGATTGGGTACCCAGGTTGCAGCAAACTGCAGGGACAATCGCAACGTTTTCTCCAAACTCTCGCGGTATGTGCAAGTGAGCGATCTCCAAACGATCAACTGGCACAGATGCGAAAGCAAGCAAAGATTTCAGACCATGATCTATGAATGACCGGGTCAGAAGTGGGGTGCCCACTCGCTTTGGCATTCGGTTGCACGCAACCTCTGCCAAAGAGGGGCATCTGTAGACACCCCACCTTCGGCTATACTGTTGGTAGAGATAGCTGGTTGAACGGAGGACCATACCCCCAAATCCCAAGTCCAAACTCAGCCAAACTCACCCTTGTAAGCCCCATTCCATAGCCCAGTTCAAGCCTGAACCCAGTCAACCCAGTCCTAAAAACCACCCTGAAAAACCCCTCATAAAAAAGGCCAGTCAAAAAATCCCAAAAAAAGTCAAACTCACTGGGTCAACTCGCTGAGTTAACCCGCTGAGTCAACCCGTCGAGTCAACCCGTCGAGTCAAAACCCGTCGAGTCAACCCGTCGAGTCAAACCACCGAGTCGACCCGCTGAGTCAACTCACTGAGTCGACCAGCGAGTCCAACAGCAGTCCCGAGGGAACGGCCGTACTCGCTGGAAACCGAGGAGCGGCCGTACGGGCGGCCCATGGCAGGCCGCCCGGACAAAATTACGAGAGCTGCCACTCTCCGTTGCTATAAATACCCCCCTCCCCTTCTCATTTCATAGACAATCCATTCCAATCCAGCCCGGGTCCGTTCCAAGCCCTTTTCCGCCCCTTTAGCCCATCTTTCCACCAGGGAGAGCCCGAGTGAGGAGAGCCTAGCCCTGGTCCAGCCCAGCCTGACCACTGGTCCAAGCCTCTCAAGCCATCCAAGTCTTGATCCAGCCACTCGAAGCCAACCCTTGCGACACCTCCGTCCATCCAGCTACTCTTTTTCAGCATCATCTCATTTGCATCTAGCATAAGTGCAACATTTACTTTTCTTCCAACCCCCCTGCTTCACTGCAAGCACGTTGGTTATCCAAGTACACCGCATCTGTCTTAAATTAAGCACCTGTCAGCTCGAGCGTATGCTCTGGGCTTGCCCGTTGTTGGAACCTGCCCATCAGAAACTCTTACTGTTCAGACCTGCATTCATGCTTCACCATAAAGCACCTTGATTATTCAAGCACACTGCATACGTCTTACATTAAGCACCTGTCAGTTCGAGCGTACGCTCTGGGCTTGCCCGTTGTTGGAACCTGCCCATCAGAAACTCTTACTGTTCAGACCCGCATTCATGCATCATGTCATCTATGAGAATGTACGAGGATTAAACTAGACTTTCAAGTATCCGATCGATTCTGTGAAGTAGAGACCGTACTTCGGTACGGGCAGTGTGTGGGGTGCTTAACCTCTTCCCACCCTGTAACCGTGATCCCTTACCTTGAATCTCTGGCCGCAGATCAACAGGAGTCATTTTAGAGGAAGGAATCTTCGGATTCCCTTCTCTAACGTTTCTACGGGGTCTAGCCGACTGTAGATTCGAAGTAACTGGCTAGTGGCGACTCTGGTCTTATATAAATTCACTTAAACACATCCAGCTCAATACGACAACCAAACGAAGCCCTCGAGAACGAGGCAAGCCAGTGGCACAAACGACGATTTCGCACTCACGCACCTCTTCTTCTTCTTCTTCCGAAAGGAAAGGGAGAACGACGTCGTGTGGGAGCGCGGAAAAATCGGCGAGGGTCCACAGATTGCTGCTGTGTTTTCTAGTAGAGAAACAGTGGGAGAGAAAGGGAGGGAGAACTGTTAGAGAAGGAGAGAGAGAAGCTGCGAGAAAGGGAGAGAGGGAGTGGGTCGTTGGAGAGATAGAAAGAGAGAGAGAGAGAGAGAGAGAGAGAGAGAGAGAGAGAGAGAGAGAGAGAGTGGGGGAGGGCAGCATACGTGCTGCTGTTGTTGGCATTGCTGCCGTGTGGCTCTGGCTGGGGCAGCAAGAAAGGAGAAGACGAAGGAAAAGAGGAAGAAAAGAAAAGAAAAGAAAAGAAAAGAAGAAGAGAAAAGAAAAGAAGAAGAAAGAAGGAAGAAAAAGGAGAAAGAAAGATGAGAGAAGAAGGACCTTCTTTTCTAGAAATCCAAACCGAGTCGACTCGCTGAGCGACTCGCTGAGCCAACCCATATTCAGGTTTGGGCTTGTATAGGGCCTATCGTTCATCACATGTGAGTGATTCATCATAGGAATTTCTAGTTAATGTTTCTTCCATTTAATTTGTTTTCTTCCCAAGTATGATGTCCAATTTTCATGTTATCCTTCAATATGGTTCGTAGGTAACGATCCATCCATCGATCTCTTTCTAACTTTAACGTAAAGTCATAAACTTGATCCTAGGTAAATGATCCATCCACCTCCGATCTATATCCTTAAATTTCACCTGCCAATTATCCTTTTCTTATTGAATTAATTTTATTAAGTTTTCCTTTTTAATGCACATGTCAGAATTCCACGACAATTCAACGTAGGATTTCATACAGGTGATGTCGCCAACATGTACCCCTAGATACACGTAGTATTCTCAAGATTCCACGTGACATTATTTTTAAACTTCTTAATCGACAACAACTTAAGTTTAGATAATGTACAATACATAACTCTTAGAACAACCTTAGTTATTCGTAACACTAAACCTTACGCGATGATCTTCTTAAATTCCTCGATTGACAATAACTAAATTGAGTCAAAGAATTACTTGAATAAAGTAAACACATGCATGGCGTGATTGGACTTGAATTTTGATACGCATTGTATGCTTGATGACTGCTTCCATAAATACATACATGTGCATACATTTATACACTGCGACAGAACAGGAGCATGGTTGATTTGACTCCTGACGTGCATTGTTGATTTGCCGCCTCGCTGTACCGGTTAGGTGAGCATGATTGATTTGCGACAGGTTCCTAATGTTCAGTGGCAGCGAGTTCTGGTCGTTTCACTTATTGAGCATGGTTGATTTGCTCGGTTGGATCAGTGGTGCGTGGTTGATTTACCCACTGGAGTGCATGGTTGATTTGCCGCCTCGCTGTACCGATTAGGTGAGCATGGTTGATTTGCGATAGATTCCTAATGTTCAGTGGCAGCGAGTTCCTAGATGTTTGTTGCTCTCACACGTATCATAACATACATGACATCATATTCCATTCATGATAAAACATAAGTGTATTAATCACAACCTTATTCTCGTATATTTCATACTATTTTATCCGTTGATGATTCTCATCCTATTTTATTAACTGGAATATTACCTGTGATGGAAATGACCTCACTGGGCTTTTAGCTCACCAAAATCACCACAGTTTTTGCAGGTTTTCAGGAAGGAAAAGATGTAGACTGAGCAGAGTATTCAGATGGTCACGTGTTACCCAAACGCCAACCGTAGTTGATCTATTTTATCTTGTAAAATTCAATGTAATAAGATATTAGTGAAAAGAAGCTTTATATTTGGGATTTATTTTAGTTATGCGATGTGTGGAATGGAATTTCAAGGAATCTATGCTCAAATTTTCAATTCACACCCTGGAACTCGGGCTTTGGGTTGTTATACTCGGGTTCCGAATTTCAGGGCGTGACAATTCTAGATTCTAAAGAACGTGATCCAACAACAATTATCATTCAATTAGGCCATGCATTAGACATATCTGACTGACATGAGCGAACATTGAGCGATCCAACATGGGCGTGAAGCAACCTGCGTAGTTGAACTACAGTCGGTCACCCGAGTTCAACCCTGATCAATCTTCTAGTCTTGGATAACCACCCAAGCGGGTTACCCTAACGTGGTGTATTTGGCAATCATACCCTAGCGAAACCTGCTCATCAATACTAAATCAAGCATCATATATAATAACCTATCACGTACTATCATATCTAGTAGGCATTAAGTCAAAAGTATACCCAACTACCACATGTATATCACTCAGGCATTTCATCAAACACTTGCAACGCACATTCATATACAATTAATAGAAACAATAAATTAAGTAATGATAGCATTAACCTTTACGAATTCTATTAACATCACTAGGTATCATCTAACACTGTCTAGGGTTGATAAACGTAAACGTAGAAGTATAATCCACACTTTCAGGTTGGGATTTCTCGGTTATCCGAGTACCTATAGTTAGGGTTGGTCGGGAAATCGGCAACGCCTATTCACAAACCAAGATCGATGTGAGATTCATATAATCACACCTAGAATGAGTTGGAATAATAGATATGATTCATATCTTACCTTTGATCGCAAAAGGGAAAACGAGCTACATAAGAAATCGATGGCTTGGATGAGAAACTTGCACTGAAGTGATGATAATCACTAGTACAAACACCCCCTCACAAAATCTCTACTCTCTCTTTTCCTCCTTCTCAATCTATCTCCACATCCTCTCCAATTCTCAATTCAAAGTTATTTATAGTTCCAACAAGGAATTGATGACTTGGATGAGAAACTTGCACCAAAGTGATGATAATCACTAACATAAACACCCCCTCACACAAATCTCTAGTTTCTCTTTTCCTCATTCTCAATCTATCTTCACACCCTCTCCAATTCTCAGATCAAAGCTATTTATAGTTCCAAAATTTGTGCAAATGGCCCTAAAGAGTTGGGGGCATTGAGTATCTAACCCTATGGGGGTCTAATTCCACCAATTATGGTACACTTTGGTCCACGGGGGCCCATTTAGACCATGAAATAGTTAGTATGTAAGAAGATCCATCTACGGCTATGATCATTCGCAATTCGGATGCAGCGGTCAATGGATAGGGTGTCATGTCTATTCAACGATCACCGATCATCAATTGGGCATGAGGCTTTAGGGATGTATGCGGGGAAATATTTGAGATTAGGGTCTTAAGTTTCATTGCGATCTAACGGCTCAGAAGTCACAACTATGCATAAGTTCGGGTGATAGGATTCACTTAATTTCTGAATATTTCTTCCCAAATTCACACACACATATGCTACCACTCCGACTCCAAGTTGTGCGATTTGGTGCACTGAGTTGTCTCAGCGTCCCATGAGGAACGTCAAGCCCAGCAAGACGAACATATTTCTTTAGTTTTGAGTTTAATGGACCGCTAACAAGTGGTACAAAGCTTGTTTAGTGATTTCAACTATTTTCATAATGAAGTAGAATGTGAGATTTCGTATGTATTATGTGTAGGGTCGGATCGACCTATGCTTAGGGTTTAGTCACTAGAAAGTATAGGTGTACACAAGCAGAGCCGAACCGAGCTTTGTCCAATTCAGCTTAGTTTGGTCAGCGGGCGACCTAGGCTCGAGCTTGTCTTGGCTTGGTCATCGAGCCCAGGTGGTGGGCTTGGCTTGGTTTGGATGAGCTTTCGAGCATGTTCGAGCCTGTCCAGGCTTCAAGCTTTCGAGCTTGAATTTGAGCCGAGCTTTTGAGCTTACATCGAACTTGTCTTTCGAGCCGACATTTTTCAAGCCTATTTCGAGTTACAACTCACAAATTCAGAGATGAGGGAGAGCCGGAGAGGGACGAGGTGAGGCCGACGGCCGGAGGGGGTCGCTGGTCAGGCCGGGGCCATCTAGCAAGGTTAATTTGGCCGAAAGGGAGAGGGTTTTGTTTTTGAGATTTTTAAGGGTGGGCAGGCGAGTCGGAAAGGATGCTGGAAGAAAAGAATTAGGGCGAAAGGGAGTAAAATATATATATATATATATATATATATATATATATATATATATATATATATATATATATATATATATGTTATTTACCAAAATACTCATTTACTTGAAAATAGATAATTGAAAAGCCAATCTATGATGACTAAGTATAAAAATATCGTTAAGATATTGTTTTCCTAGTTATGATAATTATGCAACCCATATGTTCTATTTAAGATGTCACGTCATGTTTCTATGTTTGCCCAATAAAACCTAAGGCCATGAATATGTTGGTCCAATTTTAAGCAATCATCATGTACATTCGCCACCATCGATACAAGAAAAGCGAATTCATGAAAGATTATGATCAAATCCACAAAATCTGCACGCATTGATTAGACCAAAGATTTGAATATTCAACTACATGTTGTAGGATTAAGTTATTGTCGCATCTTCTATCTCATTCTAACATAAATTTTCAAATTTTTTATTCCAAGCACTTAATAGGAACATTCAAAAAACCTCATGAAAGAGATATTAGTTTAAAACATACGTGCAATGAGATAAAAAATTATATCATGTAATGTTTGGATGCACACAAGAATTGAATTGTGGAGATTCAATTCAATAAAAAAGATAGGTTAATGATATTTCCTAATATTCATCAGTCTCATGAACCAACCATACAATAGTTATGGTTTCTTTTAAAGTTTCTTGATATGCATCAATATACTTAGTTTTTAATGGCTCGAGCTTTTAGAGCAACTGATTATTTGATATGATATCAAAGCAAAAGTTCGTATACAGAAAGTGTTAAAATCCTTTAATATATATTAATGCATAGTTATTTGACGTAATGTTGTTGGTTGAAATAGTATTGAAATAGCACTGTTGGATATTTTTCATTTTAACCTTCTAATCTATCTCTACCAATGTGATAATCTAATAATAAAATAAGTATAATTGTATGTTCATGATACATGTAAAGTTGGACCGTAATTTGGACAGTTTAATTTGAATTAATTGTATGCCATGCATATAATTTTTAGAGGTAGCTACGTATCATCCATCATACTTTCAGAGTATCAATGTTTTTACTCTTTAGTACGTAATCTTTTTGTGTGTGCAAAGCTTGCTAAATCGTTGTATGCATTTATGTAAAGATTATCTGGTCCATCTGGGAGGACAAAATTTTCATCATCGCACCTTCTGTATCGTACGCATGTGGTGTGCAAATAGTGATCTGAACCGTTGGTTAGTTAGGGAAAACCATGAAGGGCGAAATGTTAAATCATATTGACCAGAAAAACAATACCATTTAAACATAGCGTACAAAAATCGGTGAATCCTGAGCAATGATTTTGGCAAGACATCTTTTACATGGTTATGATCATTGTGATTTTTCGTCCATCAATCATTTACGAGGCCTCTATGACGAATGAACGGTTTGGATCATAGAGGTCAGTGCCCAAACGCCATAACAGGTAGGTATGTGCAGGGAAATCAATGGGATTGGTCTGGGCTGGGCCAACATTAACCCACGATGCTCTCTAGTTAGTTGGCCCAAGACCAACCATGGTCAGTTTTACTACAAGCCCAACACTGACCCACAAGCAGTGTACAAAAACCCATACTCAGCCAATCCTGGCCATCCAATCCATGCATACAAACCCCGAAAACACCCTGGACATCCACTCCATGCATCACGTGGGACCCACTTCATAGACGATCTGATCTAAAATTCAGATCCATGCACTTATCAGGCTGGCCATGCATGACTGTAGAATGTGGACCGTTGGCAACATTTGGTAAATCGTATAGTGTGGAGCCTGCCCATCCACACGCGCAAGCACAATTTTCAAACATAGCAAAAGATGTTCGAGATCCGAGCCATCCATCAGGTGGGCCACACTGTTTAGATCCGCCAATCTAAAAACTAGCTCACTTCGGACAAAATGGACGGCTAAAAAAGAAGTTTCAGCCATCCACTTGTTTTGTACATTATGGCCCACCTGAGGAGTAGTGAAAAGACCTGATTCTTTTAAGCCAGAAGATCATAAAAGCAGAGTTAGGTGAGAAGAAGGGTTAGAAATGTGAAGGAATCAAAAGAGATTGAGCCACACAATGCCTCGGCAGTTACTTCAGAGATACAGTGGGCCCAATCCCATGGGAGCCCCATACCATCCATCCCAGATTTCTCCCGTGTGTGAGAGAAATTAAAGGTTATAAAGATTGAGCAATGGACAGTGTGATGAGTGGACCAGATTTACTTCCTGCAGCTAATGAACGGTCCTGATCTTCAATCTCTATCATTGGAGTCTCATTTGTCCAAAACAGGCCCAATCCCATGGGCCTAATACCATCCATGTACTAAAATGGTATCAGTAGTGGGCCCCACCAATTGGGCGGCTTAGATTCAAAGGGGGCTAGCATACCATCATGGCACATAAGTATGGATCTGGAGTTGGGGTCCAGTAAGTTTGGCCCAATTGACGAGTAGACCAGATCAATCCTGGGAGCGGCTATTGGATGGCCTTGATCTATCCTGCACAATGACTAAAATGATTGGTGAATGCGATCAATCCGAACCAACAAAACTGATAGGCTAGCTCATGGACCATCCATTGGCAACAAATTACATTGATTGGCTGTTTCTAGCCGTCCGATTCGTGTGCATTTATTTTTGAATCATTGCTCTAAACTTTTCAGAGATTGAGTTCATGGCAAAGGTGGCCCACTAACTGGACGGCTGAGATGCATTGCCAATTGCATAGATCCCCGGTTTGTGAGGCTATACTTGCTAAATGCTATTGTACTCACACTGGAGTTGCACCTGGTGCAATATTTCCTCGTTGAACTAGACTCTCGCACAACTCAATTCTCCACACACGTGGCACTAATTTACAGCCATCTAGACCATCCAAATTGTGGGTCCTATTCTGGATGAATCATATGTCTAAAATCACACTGATCAATCAATCCTAACCATCCAATTAATGGCTAACAAATGGGTGGTTGAAAGTAAAATAGTGAGTGTCCCAAATTCGAAGGGAAAAATCAGATTGTGCTTCATCCACATTGGAGTCAGAGGCTTGGACGGTCTGGATTGCCGCAAAACTGTGCCACATGTACATTTGAAGATTCACCAACACTATTCAGTGCAAAACTCACATGCGAGTCCAAGCCGACTCTTGTCATTCACGTCCCACCAAAAAACTGTCCATGCCGCGTCCATTTACACCTGTCAGCCTTGCATGTCAGATGCGAAGTGGATGTCCAAGTTGTACAACAGGTGGTCCCCTGCATGTAATTCTGGCCTAAATTTGGAGCTGATCCGCTACCATCCACTAAGGGCCCGTTTGGATACAACCAAATAAGTTGCTTTTGTTGCTGATGGCAACAGTTAAGTAACTTATTTGAGAAAAGTTAGTTTGGTTAATAAATCATGATCACTCCAGCTAAACATTTTAGCATTTTTATTTTGTTTTTCTACTTTTTCACCGCATACTCAAACAAGAGGTGCCCGTCCATAGTTGTAAAAGTGCTGATTTTCGTGGCAACCACCTGGCCACATTGACCATCCGGCTTGTTAGGCCCACTATGATATGTTTGATCTGCTCCGTCCATCTAGTTTGGATGTGAGTTGGGCTAGCAGGTGAGGCAAATTTAAACCTCAAGTGGACCCTACATTAGGAAGCAACAGTGATAATGATGACACCATTGAAACCTCCTTGGGTCCAGCGTGATGTGTTTTACTCATGCCATTCATCTGCTTTTCCAACTAGTTTTGAGTGGCCCACTAGGTAGTGGGGCCACATGCTGTGCACATGAAATCCACACCGTCCACCCTTGTTGGTCCATCCCCAAAATGAAACAGAATCCAATTGCAAATAGACCGCACCTCAGGAAACAGTGGTCATTGACACCCACCACTGGTCGACCCTAATGATGAGTGGCCCATATCCAAAGCGGGCCCTGCATGATGGACGACCCACATTAGAGGTGGGCCCCACATTTGGGATGATCTACATTAAAGGTGGCTCCACATGGAGAGCGGATTAGGTGAGATCTCAGCCTCACTGAAGATGGTGCGGCTCTTACTGTGGGGTTACTGTACCATCTTGATGTATGTATTATCTATCCACTCCGTCCATCCATTTTAACGGATCATTTTAGGGTATTATCCCAAAAAATGAAGCAGATCCAATTATTAGGTGGATCATAGCATTAGAAAGAGTGGTGATTGACCATCCTACCATTAAAAACTTAATAGGGCACAATTTAACGTTTCCATAGTGTTTATTTACCATCCAATCTGTCGATAAGGTCACATAAGCCTAGATGAAGGGAAAAAACAAATATTCGCTTCATCCAAAACTTGTGTGGTCCATTAATGGCCAATAAACATCCACCTGATAGTTGGATCTGTTTCAACTTTTGGATAATGTGTTAAAATGATATGGAGAAATTGATGGACGGCGTAGATACATAATACATATATCATCGTGGGCCCCACGGTAACCCATGGTAAGGGCCGCACCCTCTTAGGTGAGGCCGGGGTCTCACCTAATCCGCTCTCCTCCACATGATGGGCAGTGGATATTGATGGTGGGCCCACTTGATGGATGTCCAACATCAAAGGTGGGCCCTACATAAAGAACGGTACAAATGGCCCACATCCAAGGTGGGCCCCACATGATGTACTGCCCACATCAAAGGCGAGGCCCATACAATGAACAATCCACAACAAAGGTTGGCCTCAAATGATGGATGGTGGATGTGCAGGGACCAAACAAACTTGAGGAATGACGTTGGAAACAAACATGCTTTTCTACTTTTTGGTTGATAAGCATATTGTTAACCAAACATACTTATTTGCTAATTAAGTAGAAACCAAGATAAGTTACTTATCTGATAAGTAGCTTATCTTAAGTAACTTACAATCCAAACGGGCCCTAAGTGTGAACCGTCCACTTGGCAGGGTAAAGAGTAAACGGTGGATCGAGCCGTACACTTGTCTCGTTGATCAGTCTGGCATATCTTGGCCTAGTCGATTGCCAGCCCTGCGGTTACCAGTTGCCGTGTTATGGTAGAGCTAGAGCTCTATGATACCATTTCCCAGCGGTTACCAGTTGGTTAGTCATGCAACACCCCACCTGTTAGCTGCGCAGCGCCCCTGCCCACCCACTGGTGTGGTTAATGTGTCTCCTTAGCATTTCGAACCTGAGACTTGCTGTTGAAACGCCTAGGCGTCTTCGAACTGGGCTAGCAGGCAAGACACGACCTAGTACATAACTCATTGTTTGTTTGAAAATAATACAACATTTTTATTTGAAAACTGGTCTAAAAAAATTGATTTAAATTTGTAGGCTCCACCATGATTTTGGGGATTATAGAGTAAGGGTTCTCTTGGCCTACATGATAAGGATGATGATTCCAAGGATTATTAAGCGAGATTTCTTTGGCTTATATTAAAAAGGAGGATTATTTTGAGGATTATCGAACGGGTTCGAGGGAGATCACACCCAGGAAAATGTGCACCGCATGCATTAAATATCTCGTGCATCATGACATCATACACATCTTGCTTATCTTATGTCACGACATTATATTATGTTGCATATTTAGCTAGTTTCTATCGCGTTTATTTTGAATTCATGATATCCTTAAACTTTACCTTGAGTTATGCTTTTAATGTGTATATTTTTTTTGTCGATCTATTTTATTATATGTTACGTTGTGTTTTCTTTCCATTCTTAAGTCTGTATCAAACTTGTTGCGGATATAATTTTATTGGGCTTTGAACTCACCAAATTAACAACACATGCAAGTTTTCAAAATGAAGAAGGGCTAAAGGAGGAAGAATATCTATATGACTATTTCCTTTAGAATTTAGTTAATAGACTTTTTTTTTATTTTACAAAAGTATTGTAATAGACTTATAATAAAAAAATTGGAATGAGCATTAGAAGTAGAGACTAATAGGTTTAGTTTATGAATTTGAATGAAAGTTTAAATTTGAATTTACATGTTTTGGATAATTTAATTTTAATAAGGTTAATATAGATATATAAATGTATAGAACTTAATTCACACAATAAACTAGAGTCATTGTACTCGGGTTTCAAATTTTGGGGTGTAATAATATCTATTCGAGATTCAGAAGTAAAGATTATTAGGTTTAATTTATAGATTTGAGTGTAAAAGTTAAAATTTGAATTTACATGTTTTGAATAATCTATTTTAGTACGGTTTGATTGAATGATGATTTGAAGGTTAAAATATAGATATATAAATTGAATGATGATGATGATGATGATGATGATGATGATATATATATATATATATATATATATATATATATATATATATATATATATATATATATATATATATATGGAACTTAGTTCACACCCTGACACATGGGATTAGAGTCACTGCACTCGGGTTTCAAATTCTAGGGCGTAACAATATCTATTCAAGATTTAGAAGTAGAAACTAGTAGATTTAGTTTATGAATTTGAATGTTAAAGTTTACATTTATACGTTTTGAATAATTTAATTTTAGTATGGTTTGATTAAATGATGATTTGAAGGTTAATATGAATTTGTGAATGTATAGAACTCAATTCACACCCTGACACTCAGGACTAGAGTCATTATACTTGGATTTTAAATTTCAGGGCATAACAATAGCTATTCGAGATTTTAATGTATTCATCTTATTCGTCACCAATGGATATGCTTAATGTACAATTGAAATTACAATCTAAAGACTTTACACAAGCGTACTAGATACTCTAGAATCTAATGGCCATGAATTACTCTAAAATTTGTCTTATATTTATCTGATAATCAAATTGATCGTACATTACTTTATATATATGATTAGTGTCCTAACCTATAATGGCCTGCTTTTCACCACTTGAGTACGGTGCTCTTACGGGAAAAATTCAAGTGTCACACTAAAAGAATCGCACATGGTGTACTTCCCACGAACTCATGAGTTGGATCACATTCATTCCACACGCAATAAATTAGAGTAGCGCATATCCAAATAGCGAAAAATCGAAGATAAGTAAAGATAACCAAGCATGAAGCAAATGGGCAAATATAAAAAAATATACAAATCCAAAGGTGCTTATAGGGACTACACACAAACTATAAAACTGATCGATGTACGAGCTATCAACATTAAGGGAAAGTCATAAAGAAAATTCAAACGGCTCAGCTCCTACAGCTCAACTGAACAAATTTGGTCAGCTACACTTAGTCATCTGATTACCTATTGGGCTCTGTCACACCTTGAATTTTAAGGGTTAAGTACGTCCTTGACTCCCAAGATTCTGGGTGTCACTTATACTTTGTGGAAGCGTGATTTGTTGTTTAATGTTGTAGACACCCCACCTTCGGCTACACTGTTGGTAGAGAAAGCTGGATGAATGGAGGACCATACCCCTAAATCCCAAGTCCAAACTCAGCCAAACTCACCCTTGTAAGCCCCATTCCATAGCCCAGATCAAGCCTGAACCCAGTCAACCCAGTCTTAAACATCAGCCTGAAAAAACCCACCAAAAAAAAGCCAGTCAAAAAATCCCAAAAAAAGTCAAACTCACTGAGTCAACCCGCTGAGTTAACCCACTGAGTCAACCCATCGAGTCAAAACACCGAGTCAACCCACCGAGTCAACCCGTCGAGTCAACCCGTCGAGTCAAACCACCGAGTCGACCCTCTGGGTCAACTCACTGAGTCGACCAGCGAGTCCAACAGCAGCCCCGAGGGAGCGGCCGTACTCGCTGGAAACCGAGGAGCGGCCGTACGGGCAGCCCATAGCAGGCCGCCCGAAATAAATTACGCAAACTGCCACTCCTCGCTGCTATAAATACCCCCCTCCCCTTCTCATTTCAACATCCCTTCAAGTCCAGCCAGTCCGGGTGCGGTCCGAGTCCTCATCCACCCCTTAGCCCATTTTTCCACCAAGGAGAGCCCGAGTGAGGAGAGTCTAGCCCTGGTCCAGCCCAGCCTGACCACTGGTCCAAGCCTCCCAAGCCATCCAAATCTTGATCCAGCCACTCGAAGCCATATCCTTGCGACACCTCCGTCCACCCAGCTACTCTTTTCCAGCATCATCTCATTTGCATCTAGCATAAGTGCAACATTTACTTTTCTTCCAACCCCCCTGCTTCACTACAAGCACCTTGATTATTCAAGCACACTGCATATGTCTTTATATTAAGCACCTGTCAGTTCGAGCGTATGCTCTGGGCTTGCCCGTTGTTGGAACCTGCCCATCAGAAACTCTTACTGTTCAGACCTGCATTCACGTACATATCACTATAAGCACTTTGAATATTCAAGCACACAACATGCATCATCTCGCATAAAGCACCTGTCAGTTCGAGCGTACGCTCTGGGCTTGCCCGTTGTTGGAACCTGCCCATCAGAAACTCTTACTGTTCAGACCCGCATTCATGCATCATGTCATCCATGAGAATATACGAGGATTAAACTAGACTTTCAAGTATCCGATCGATTCTGTGAAGTAGAGACCGTACTTCGGTACGGGCAGTGTGTGGGGTGCTTAACCTCTTCCCACCCTATAACCGTGATCCCTTACCTTGAATCTCTGGCCGCAGATCAACAGAAGTCATTTTAGAGGAAGGAATCTTCGGATTCCCTTCTTTAACGTTTCTACGGGGTCTAGCCGATTGTAGATTCGAAGTAACTGGCTAGTGGCGACTCTGGTCTTATATAAACTCATTTAAACATATCCAGCTTAACACGACAACCAAACGAAGCCCTCGAGAACGAGGCAAGCCAGTGGCACAAACGGCGATTTCGCACTCATGCATCCTCATCTCTTTCTTTTCCGAAAGGAAAGGGGAAGGGAGAAGAACGTCGTGTGGGAGCGCGGAAAATTGGCGAGGGTCCACAGAATGGCGACTCTGCTGGGGATGAGCTAGTCCCACTAGTCGTGATCCGACTTGAAAAACAGAATCCTTCCCGTACTTGAAAGTCACTAATCCTCATACAATCTCATCTGCATATCATTCTACCCCAAAAAAAAAAACAGAAAATCCCAAAACCCAAAAAGAGTAGAGTACAGTCCTCACCATTGTGCCTCCTCGGGCTCAACGTACACGGAGACAACTTCCCTACCGCAGCATAATCCGCACTCGGGCTCAACAAGCCATGTCCGACCACGAAGAAGAAACTCATCTCCTTCCTGCTCTTGAGATGACCGAAGCGCAACCTCCAGCGCAACAGCCCATTGATAATATGCCAATCATACAGGAATTGGCACAAGGAGTGAGAGCAATGCAAGAAATGCTCTTGCAATTCATGCAAGCACAAGCCACCGCAGCAGCCAACAATCAAGTTGGCCCAGTTCAGCAGTCTCAGCAACCATGTCGGGTCCTCCCGGCCTCCAGTTCAAATCAAGCACAACCATCGGAGTCTGCCCAAGACTACCGACAGCAGCCATCTCAGCCCTTAGCTATGGGGCATCCTTCTCAATATCTTCCTGCGACGACAAGGCCATCTCAGAGCACTTCCGTTGCAGGAACATCCAGTCAGCTTCCAGTCAATCTTGCAAACAACAATCTCAGTAGATCTCAGCATGTCCCCGTCAATGGGACACCTTTTCAATTTCAGCACATCCCCGCCGATGGGATTTCAATTCAATTTCCAGCAACAGGGACAACACTGGCGAATGCCCACAATGGGGGTCAGTGTCAAGCCCACATCAATCAGCGGACAGTGGCGAATACCCAACAAGGGGGTCACTTCCCAGCATCCCAGCCTCCTGCAAACAGGAGCACTTTTCAATTCCAGCACATCCCCACCGATGGGATTCCAGTCAATTTCCAGCAATCTTCAATTCAGCAAAATCCAGTTAATTTCCAGCAATCTCCAGTTAATTTCCAGCAAGTTCCAGTTCAACCTTCAGTACAGTCTCCAGTTCAGTTACCATCATTTCAAGCACAAGTTCATCAGAACCCAGTTCAGTCATCAAACCAATTTCAGCAACCCGCGGTTGCTTTTCAGCAAGCCCATAGGGTCGAAGACATCGACCACTATGCCGAAGAAGAACGTGCCTTACTCCAAGAGGCACCAGTCGCTCGAACAGATCACTCAGGACTGGACGAGTTGCGGGAGCAGTTTCAGATCTTGCAAAATCAGCTTCAGCGACAGCAAGGAATCGATCTACCTTCGACCAAGTTCAGAGACTTGTGTCCTTTCCCAGATGCTCAAGTACCTCAAAACTGTGAGGTTCCAAAATTCAAAAGATACGACGGCAGCGGTTGTCCCACAGCACATCTCAAGGCCTTCTGTGGAGAATTGAGTGCCATCTCAGGAAATGAAGGGGCCCTCATACGTTTGTTCCAAAAGTCTCTGAAGGGCGATGCCTTAGATTGGTACACTTCATTGGACTGCCACCGCATCAGGACATGGGAACAACTTTCCCAGGCTTTCGTCGATAGATTCGCGTACAATCTCAACATGGCACCCAGAAGAGCCGACCTTGCGGCTCTCAGGCAAAAGAGTGATGAGACACTATCAGCTTATGTGGGACGTTGGCGAGCTATGGCAGCCAGAATGCGGACACCCATTGACGACGAAGAACAAATCTCCATGATTGTTCATTCAACATATCCAGGCATATCCGGATATCTCATCTCGCATCCATATGCGAATTTCTCACAATTGATCCGTGCTGGAGAGCAAGTCGAAGCAGGGATCCGGGCCGGGACGATTTCCCCATGGCCTCATCAAGCCACTCCAGTCAAGAGGAACAGAGTGGAAGGAAGACCTATCGGGCACGGGAATGGAAACCGCAGTGGTTCTCCTCCCCGCCCAACAGAGGTAAACAACATCAATACCACTGCTCAAGGAAATCAACATGCTCCCCCACAGGGACGTCAACAGTATCAGCAGAATCAAGTTCAGCATCAGCCTCAGCGGTATCAGCCACAACCAAATCCTCAGCCACAACCACCTCGACAACAGCAGCAGTTCAGAGGAAACGGCCAATACTCATACCAGAACAGGCAAAATTACAGGGAGTCCAGGAAGTTCACTCCACTCAGTCAACCACTTAGTCAAATCATGACTACGCTGGTACAAAAGCAGTTACTCACTCTGATGACACCTAGGCCTCCTCCTCATCCTTTGCCACCATACTACCGAGAAAATGAGTATTGCGCCTATCATCAAGGACGTGGCCACGCCACTGATCGATGCTATACTTTGAAGAATGCCATACAAGACCTGATTGATGACCGCAAGATCGTCATCTCGGTCCCTGGAACTTCTCCAGCAGCTTCCACCAACATCCTTCAGAATCCTCTGCCTCAGCATCCAACGGACCCCAGTTCGTCTCGTGGCCCTGCAGTCCATAGTATAGAAGAAGGGGACCATCTCGATCGCTTCTTCTCCCCCATCCAATCCATTCATGCCTACACCTATGGGCTGACAAATCCTCATCCAATCTTGCAAGGGGCAGGTCCCTTTCTTCCTTCAATCTCCGAGCCAGTAGTACTCGAAGGAGCACCTCCATATGATATACCAGTTGTTCAAGGGGCACCTTACAACCATTCAAGCTGGGAACCAGTCGTCCTGGAAGGAGCACAATCATACATCGAGCCCACATACGAACCTGTCATCTTGCAAGGGGCAACTCAAGAACAATCCAATCCACAATGGAAGGATTATACTCATCAACAACAAGAACCCGTTGTATTGGAAGGAGCTATTCCAGTCGAGCCAGTCGTATTGCAAGGGGCAAACCCCGGAGGCGTGACAATCACACTACGGCAGCTGGGATGAACAGAGAAACCTCCTGCCATATCAAGAGGACCAGTATTCATGCCATGGGAGCCTCCTGCTCCAGGAACAATCAAGCCAGGACCACGACCTTATGTGGTCTATGAAGACAAGCCTCGATACTACCCCTTCAGCACAGGCAACAATGTAGTTCTCAAGGCAAAAGCTCCATACGAGGAAGATCTGGTACCCACACCAGCACCATTGCAAGAACCGGTGGTCCTAGAAGGCAAAAGGGAGGAAAACTACAAAGAGGTTCCATGGCACTATCCAGAATGTGCGGAAGTGGGGAACATGAATCCCAATGGGCGTTGCATCCAAAGAGATAATCAGAACAGAGGAGATCCCAAAGGCGCCCTTTCAAGCCTCGGCAACAAAAATGAAGCCGCATACGATGTGGCAAATCAGCTCAAGTCAATCCCTGCACAAATCTCAGTATGGGAGTTACTCTGTACATCTCGCATACACCGAGAAATGTTTGCCAAGACCTTGAACGATGCTCACGTCTCCTCTGATACGGCACCAGAAATGATAGCTTTGATGATTGGACAACTCCTGGCTCCGCGGGCCATCACCTTCACAGATAATGAGTTGCCACCAGAAGGGCGCGATCATGGGCGATCCCTCAACATAGCCTTACGATACAAAGACCTCTGTGTTCCGCTGGTCCTTATCGATAATGGCTCAAGCTTAAATGTCTGCCCACTCAAGACCGCGGAACGTCTGGGAATCAGCCCTTCTTCATTTCGACCCAGCACCATATGCGTTAGAGCATTCGACAACACCCGCCGATCAGTGGAAGGGGAGGTCGACATAGAGGTACAGATAGGTCCGAAAAGTCTCCACCATCACATTTCAAGTCCTGGATATATCAGCCTCTTTCAACATGCTGCTCGGACGGCCTTGGCTGCACAAGGTTGGAGCTGTGCCATCAACCCTGCATCAACGAGTGAAATACATCTGTGGAAATCAAGTGATCTCTATCCACGCAGAGAAGGAGCTCATCATTTTCCTCCAATGCTGCTACCACTGAACCAGACATCCCGGTCATCGATATCCAGCACTCTGAAGAAGACATCCCGTTTCACAGTTTCGAATTCGAGACTGTGAACTCTATCGCCAATCCAGAACCGATAAGGGTGGACCGTGTCTTTTCACCGGCAGAGCGTCTGAGCCTCAAATACCGAATGAAGAATCACTTCAAGTCCAGAAAGGTACCACTGATATATAATCAACGCAAATGGGGACTCGGATACAAGGCAACCTTCATGGACAAGAGAAGGAAGAAATTTCGGTGCTCACCCATCCAATTCGTCAAGCCAGGAGAACCTTGCAAAGATCCAGGAAGGAATCAACCGACTGCACTACACAAAGGCCTCCCGATGAGCCTAGTTTGGGCCACATGGCCCCCCATTCGATGGGATCAGATTCTCGAACCATCTAAGCCTCCAGAAGAAGAAGGAGATGATGAAGACGAAGAAGCAAGTCAAATCAGCAGCTTCAGGACCAGGTTACTCTGATACCTGTCCCCAACCAGGGGCACAACCTGCCTACTTCAGCATCAATCAACCAGGGGCACAACCTGCCCACTTCAATCAGCCAGGGGCACAACCTGCCCACTTCAATCAGCAAGGGGCACAACATGCCCATCTCAGCACCAATTAGCGAGGGGCACGACTTGCCCATCCCTACAGAGTCAACATCAACAATCACCAGCCAGGGGCAGAAGCAGCCCATCCATTGGACCAAGAAAGGGAAGTGGCTAGCCCTAGATTGGTCCGATGTCCAGATTCCAAACTTGTGTCTAGCTGTAGAACCAGACGAACTGCAATGCGAGGTAAGTGACCCGGGAGAGACTGAGTATGACTCAGATCTCGAACCCGACTAGCAAGAAATCATGGTCATTGGGCCAGACTGTGATTCTTCGCCCAAATCATCAACCCCCACCTTTTCAGGGGAGGAAGTGTGGGGTCCTGAATGGTCATCCGTTCTCCTAACTTTTGAATCAGCCAACGAGCCGTCTGAGGGCTCTGGCTTCCAAAAAAACGCCTGTTTAAGCAGTGACCGGAACTTTGGAACAAGTTGGGCTCAATCATGGTCTGCAATGCCCGCTTGTTCAAGGTCCCGTGCATTTCGAAAATCCAAAAAAATCAAAAAATTTCAAAAGCCAAAAACATCTAGCATTTTAATTTCAGAAAAATCTCAAAAACCAAAAAATATTTCTTTTCCTGCATTCAATAGTGTGCCAAGTTCGTCTAAAGAGTCGCATGAGTTTGAAGTCGAATCATATGATTTCGACATCGAATTAGACTTCGAGCTCATGGGTTTGGACGAAGCCCGGGATGAGGAAGATGATGATCCGGCTCTTGAACTTGAGGATCTCCTCAAAAAGTTCGAATCTAAAGCCAATGTTGTAGCCGATGATTTCGAGATAGTAAACTTGGGGACACCTGAGATCCCTAGGGAAGTACGCATTGGAAAATCGTTGCCACCTGAGATGAAACAGAAAATGATAGAGTTTCTAGCTTTAAGATTGTCCAACTTCGCGTTCTCATATGAAGACATGCCGGGGCTCGATGAAGAACTCGTTGTACACCATCTGCCAACCAAGGCAGATATGAAGCCAATAAAGCAGAAACTTCGAAGAATGAAGCCAGAATGGGCTCTGAAAGTCCGAGATGAAGTCATCAAGCAGTACAACGTGGGATTCTTGATAGTCTCCAACTACCCTGAATGGCTCGCCAACATCGTACCAGTACCAAAGAAGGACGGTAAGGTTCGAATGTGCATCGACTTTCGAGATCTCAACAAAGCCAGTCCTAAAGATGACTTCCCTTTGCCACATATCGACACTCTGGTAGACAACACCGCTGGATACAAAATCTTCTCATTCATGGACGGGTTCTCAGGTTACAATCAGATCAAGATGGCCGTCGAAGATCGCGAGAAGACATCGTTCATCACTCCCTGGGGAACCTTCTGTTACAGGGTAATGCCGTTCGGTCTGAAGAACGCAGGAGCAACATATCAGCGAGCAATGACAGCACTATTCCACGACATGATGAACAAAGAGCTCGAAGTATATGTGGACGACATGATCGTCAAATCTCGCACAATTGAAGGACACTTTGAAGATCTGAAGAAGTTATTCAACAGATTAGAAAAGTACAAGCTCCGTCTCAACCCTCAGAAATGTGTCTTCGGTGCAATGGGAGGTAAGCTCCTCGGCTTTATGGTGAGCGAGGATGGCATCAGGGTCGACGAGACCAAAACCAGAGCAATCATTGAGATGCCCCCTCCTAGAACAGAGAAGGAAATTCGTGGCTTCCTCGGCAGAATTCAATACATCAGCCGCTTCATCGCACAGCTCACACCTATCTGTGAGCCCATATTCAAGCTCCTTCGGAAGAACGTCCCAAAAGAATGGAATGGTGATTGCCAAGTCGCCTTCGACCGCATCAAGAAATATCTCATGAATCCTCCAGTCCTAGTGCCACCCACTCCTGGACTACCACTATTGCTATACATCTCGGTAGCAGCAGAATCCATAGGCTGTGTCCTCGGCCAGCACGACGAGACCGGGAAGAAGGAACAAGCAATATATTATTTGAGCCGAAAGTTCACCGACTACGAGACCAGGTATTCCCCGATCGAGAAGACTTGCCTCGCCCTAGTCTGGGCAACTCAGCGACTCCGTCAATACATGATTGCATTCCCTATTCTCCTCCTCGCTCACATGGATCCGCTCAAGTACCTGTTCGAGAAACCGGCACTCACTGGAAGGATAGCTAAATGGCAGCTACTCTTGTCTGAGTTCGACATCACCTATGTCACTCAGAAGGCAATCAAGGGACAGGCCCTCGCCGATCATCTGGCAGGCCCATTCCCTCCTGGATTATCAACCGCTCAAGACATTCTTCCCTGATGAAGATCTCTTGCTCATTGAAGAAGAAGAAAAGAAGAAAGGTGAGTGGACGTTATTCTTCGACGGCGCAGCAAACTCTAAAGGGAGTGGTATTGGAGCAATCCTCTACTCTCCAGATGACGTCCCTATTCCTATCTCAAGGCGCATAGCGTTCGAGTGCAGCAACAACATGGCAGAGTATGAAGCATGCATCGCTGGCTTAAGAGAAGCCATAATCTTGGGCGTCAAGAAGCTACGAGTATTTGGAGACTCACAGCTTATCATCAATCAGGCCAATGGCGAATGGAAAACCAAGGACGAGAAGTTGATACCATATCATGTGTATCTTGAAAATCTGATCGAAGAATTCAAAGAAGTCACCTTCTCATACATGCCCAGAGCCAAGAACCAGTTTGCAGATGCTCTCGCCACACTTGTATCAATGCTCGAGATACCAAAAGGAGCATCAGAATGGGAGCTCACAGTCGAAATTCAAGAAGAACCTGCTTTTTGCATGCAAATAGAAGAAGCCGAAGCTGTCCCTGACAAACCCTGGTATGCCGACATCAAGCAATATCTCGAAACCCAGGAGTATCCAGAGTCAGCAACAGCGACAGATCGCCGAACCATTCAGCGTTTGGCCGGCCAGTTCACCATCAGTGGCGAAGTTCTTTACAAGCGATCTTATAATCACATCCTCCTTCGATGCGTTGATGAAACAGAAGCTGCAAAGATCATGAAAGAAATACACGAAGGAATCTGTGGCCCACACATGAATGGGCACATGATGGCAAAGAAGATTCTACGACTCGGCTACTATTGGCTCACCATGGAGACAGACTGTTGCCAGCACGTCAGAAAATGCTTCAAGTGTCAGGAGCATGCAAATCAAATCCATGCCCCATCATCAGAGTTATACAACCTGACCACCCCCTGGCCCTTCTCCATGTGGGGACTCGACATCATCGGCAAGATCAGTCCCAAAGCATCAAATGGTCATGAGTACATACTTGTGGCAGTCGACTACTTCACCAAGTGGGTTGAGGCAGCCTCCTACACCACAATTGCAGCATCTCAGGTGATCAAATTCATGAAGAACAACATCATATGCCGGTATGGAATCCCCAATGCCATCATCACAGATAATGGAACGCCGTTCGTCAACAAGAAGATGGATGACTTCCTCAGCAAGTTCAAGATCCAACGTCATCGATCAAGCCCCTACCGTCCCTAGATGAATGGTGGGGTAGAAGCCGCAAACAAGACAATCGTCAGGATACTCGAGAAGATGGTCGTGACATATCGAGATTGGTCAGATATGCTCCCATATGCGCTTTGGGCCTATCGAACGTCTGTACGGTCTGCTACGGGCGTTACTCCTTTCAAGCTTACTTATAGAATGGAAGCAGTTCTACCAGTCGAAGTGGAAATACCATCACTACGGGTGTTATTAGAAAGCGGAATTGAAGAAGGAGAATGGCAATGGGCCAGATTCGATCAGTTGCAGCTAGCAGATGAAAAACGCATGCGTGCACTAAGTCATTCACAGTGCTATCAAAAAAGGATCGCTCGGGCTTACAACAGGAGAGTCTGAAAAAGAAGTTTCAAGGTAGGCGACATGGTTATGAAGAAGATTCTACCGTCACACCTTCCGGACCCCAGAGGAAAGTTCAAACCCTCGTGGGACGGGCCACTGATCGTCAGAGAAGTACTTCCCGGAGGCGCCCTCAGACTCACCAGCATGAGAGGGGTGGATCTTCTTGAGCCAACCAACGCCGACAACGTGAAGATCTTTCGCGGGTAAGTTATTCTGACCTTATCAAAGGTTACTTTAATAGAGCTGAAGTCAAGAGGTCAAAGCTAAGATCTCTGAGAAATCATTTCCGTCCACCAACAAGTGTTTCAAATAAGGGGATTCAAAAAGAGGAAAATACAAAAAAAGGGGGGAAATTCAAAAGGAAAAGACAAAAAAAAGGAGAGAAAAAGAATATAAAAGAAAAAAAAAAGAGAAGAAAAGAGAAAGAAAAAGGGAAGCCAAAGCAAGGCACCCAAGAGAAAAAAAAATCAGTCCAAGAAGAAACACATCCATCCATCCATCCACCTCAGAAGGGTCTTTAGCAAAGACCGACAGCTCTATTATTGTAAGTCAGGATAAGGCCTGAAAGACCGCCATCGGCCGGCAACGACGGATTCCCGACCTCTAGCCGCCGCAGTTATCCAGAGATCCAGAAAGAAAAAAAAACAAAAAAAGAGAAAAAGAAAATGTGTGCCTAAACAAAGAGGGCGGAGTGAAAACCCGAAAGGGCGCTCTGAGTAAAAACAGTGGGCATACAGCGGACTTGGTGAAAACCTGAAAGGACGCCAAGGGTAAAAACAGCATAGATGCCAAGGGGCAGGCAAGATCAAACACCCGGGACGTGGTGAAAACCCGAAAGGGCGCCACGGGCAAAAATGACGGGAAAAGGCCAGCTGTAGTAAAAACTCGAAAGAGCGCTGCAGGCAAAAATGGCTCAAAAAGAAAAAGAAAAAAAATTAAAAAATTAAAAGTGCAGGTACCAAGAAATCAGATCGGTTCGAGCAGCGAAAGTTCAAGAACAAGAAGAAGTACAGTCAGGAACAAAGAGCTCCACAAACTCTGACAATCTCAAGAGGCAATAGTTTCCGTTGCCTACACCTCTAGGGAACCAAAGGAGCACACAAGTCAAATCTCGAGACATCGGTCAAGGCATTGGCCGAGCCCTAGTTCTGATTCCTATATCCTGACACAAAATCCAGACACACTCACAAGACAACTCATGGCACAGTAGATTTTCAAACAGTTTTCTCTTTTTTTAATTAAATGCATCATATTTCTTTTACACATATCATATCATCTTTTTCAAAAAATACAAAAAAATGCATCATCATCAATCATATATGCAAAAAAGAATGTGCAGGTGGCCAACACAATCAATCTCTAACCTCCTCCTCGGCCACATCAGGTGAGTCCTCTAACTCATAAAAAGATAGTCTCGCTCTCAACCTGCTCACCTCCATACGCAGGTAATGCGCCTCATCGCGCTCAAGGGTACGGATCGCTATCTCCTCGTCAGACAACCTCTGATCGGCAGCCAATCTCCTCGACATCATCTCACAATGATACTGAAGTGCAGAGATCTCAGACAACAGATGGCCATGAGTGGCCAAAAGGAAGCCAGGATCGATAAACGGGCGCTCCTCAAAGGGTTCATATGAACCAGATGAAGAGCCTGCATCTCCAAGGATATCCTGCTCATCCTAATCAGCAGTCTGGTGCCAGCAAGGGATACGTCGGTACAAAGACTGCTCAGCAACCCAGTACTGATATGGGGCGGTCGCCATCGGAAAAGTCCGCAGCTCAAAACCCAGCAAATCAGCAGTCAGGTGACTCGCCCAAGAACAATCAATCCGGGTCCTGAAGTCAGAAGATCTAGAGGGAAGTGCTCGACGCCCGATACCCGTGAAAGCGAAAAGAGGAACATCCTGCTCATAACCAAACTGCCGCAGGAACCGAATGGGATGATAAGAAAAGTAGGATCGAAAGCCTACCAACATCAAAGGAAGGCGGTGTGCATCGCAAAGCACTGGAAGAAGTGAAAGCCAAGATGACTCCCAACGAACGTTCCAGTCACGAAGTTCAGCAAACATCCTGCGATACAAGGGCTCGCTCATCCTAGCTGTATGAGGAAGAAACTCCATAATGTGTCGCATAAGGTCTGGGCGACGAGTGTCAGGAAAAGGTACAGGAACAGTCAACGAAAGACACTCCCATAGCCAGACCTGATCACAAAAAATGAAAAGAAGTTCAGCTAAAGCAAAGCAATCCCTAACAAAGCAAGAAGAAAAAGGGTGCAGAAAAGATACCTGAAGAAAGGAACAACAGCCGCGAAGAACACGAGTGCAGCCCAGGGCGTAGTCAGTCAGCCCATTGAACAGCTCGGCCAAGATAAGAGAAATGATCCCCTGCCATCGGATAGCTCGACTCATCACCTCAAAAAGCAAAGGAGTCTGGGATCTGCGCCATCCTGAGAACAGCACCTCAGCTATCAAGCAGAACATCAGTGTGTTCCGAGCAAAGGTAGAACCGGCCACACCCCAAGGACCCGAAAAAAGATCATACAGTAAGTCCAAGGAGAACACTATAGCGTCCTGGCTGGCAGCTGCAGGATGAACAAGATAAGAAATCCCGAACCAGTTCTGCGGTGTAGCAGTCTTCGGCGATGTCTTCGGCGAGAAATACTGAGCATAATCCCAGGGCAAGCCTGTCAAGCGAGCAAGCTCTCCAAAGAAGGTCCCATCTCCATATCGTTGAACACGAACAAGTTCAACGAAGGGACCCAGTCAATCAAGGCAGCTCCAAGCATCCTCCAATCAATATCAACTCTGGCCATATGGATCAGACCGCCGAAGCCATAAGACTCCAAATCTCGAATCTCATAAAATGACAAGCTGTCAAGCCAAGCAAGCAGTCGTGGCGAGCAGGAAGAACGAGGAAGCAGCTGACAAGTCCTCACTGGTACCCCCTCCAGCACAAAAGGCCCAAAAATCAATAATGACTCATCAAGGATCGGAAGGTCAACGGGCGAAGGAGAAGGAAAAGCTGGAACCTCTGCAGACTCGACAGCCCCTGACCTGCCCTCAGTGATGGCTATGTCTGATATAGTCGCATCGCTGTCTGAAACTGTCATAATCTCAGCCGCATGAGAAGACTCGCCCACCTCATGAACAGAGTGCGCAAAAGACCGACGATCAGGGGAAGGACAATGCTCTCCATCAAAAGGACTATCAGTGAAGATCACACCGCACATCCTGGCTAATCTGACCGTCAAAGAATATATCTGAACCATTAAAAAGGGTCCCGGCAGCCCCGATCGAAGAATCAACGGTCAGATCTGGACCTGCGGCCCCCTCCAACAGGAAATCATGAATCCAATCATCATCCTGGCCGATCAAAGGGATCATCGAGGCATCCACACCGTCCATCATCAGGGGGACATCATCAATAATCACATCAAGTCCACCCAAACAAGTATACCGTACATCCTGGCCCTCATCCAGAGCATCCAAACCGTCAAAGGTACCATCTGAACCATCCATCCCATCCAAGCATGAGATCAGCCCATCTATGTCCTTCGTGGTCCCATCACCACCATCCATCACATCATCCATGAGGCCTACATTCAAGGGAAGCATGGCCTCACCTATGTCCCACCCCATCATCCTATCCATACCATTCATTCCTCCCATAATGAAGGTCCCATTCAAATCTGGAATTTCAGCATGGCTGCCATTAATGGGGCCATTCAAAACACCATCAACCACCATCCTTAACCCCTCATCAATGCCTCCATTCAATGCACCATCTACACCCTCCATTAAAGGAATCCCTCCACCATTAAAGCCCTCACCAAATGCTGGAGTGTGGGACCCACCAACCTCTCCCACTATGGCCCATAAATTATCATCTAAAGCTGCCCAAGAAAGGACAAAATGGGAAGAGGACAAAATGAAGAGAAAAGACAAGGGGAAAAGAAGATTCATGGCTGAATCGAATAACCCAGAACAGAGAATGTGGGGGACAGGAGAAGGGGACAACAGAGGATGTCCGAACCAGAGCCAGCCCAGGCCGCTCAAGAGGCGAGCCTTGAGCGGCCTGCCCTGGGCCGCCCGTACGAACGCAGATTTCCTCTCTCCGCGGGATTGGCTCCAGGGTTCTTGGTAGGTGAGGCTGACAGTCCACGTCAGCAGATGGCGCTCCATGGGCCGCCCAAGGCGCCGGTCCACCCCTGATTTCAATGGAGATTGATCAAGATCATATAAAAGGTGTCCCACCGATCCAATCACGGAGCAATGCGGCTAAAACATGGCTGATCAGGCCAAAGAGAAGAAAAGGTGATCAAGTGGGGGCCACAAGCAATCCAAGCCGTTCAAAGACTAGATCATCATGATCTAAACCATTGAAGGACCTACATGAGCCATCAAACAACAAGATCAAAGGTTCGATCATCAAAAGAAGGGCCAGAATCCAAGATCTAATCATCAAGTGGGCCCACAAAGCCGAGTCAAGCGATCTGAGACGTTCAAGCCATCATCCACACCATGAGAAGCCTTCTTAGCCTCACAAATCATCAAAAGAGGTGCCCCAAAGTAAAGCTAAGGTCTCAAGTGGGCCCACAGGGCCGAATCTATCAATTTGAACCATTCAAGGGCTAAATCATCATGATCCAAACCATTAGAAAGCTTACACAAGTCATAGAGCAGCAAGATCAAAGGTTCGATCATCAAAAGAAGGGCCAGAATCCAAGATCTAATCATCAAGTGGGCACACAAGGCCTAATCAAGCAATCTGAACCGTTCAAGTCATCATCCATGCAGTTAAGAAGCCTCATCTTCCACAAATCATTAAGGAACAAGTCAAAGGTCAAAGCGTCCAGACATCATCAAAGAATTTTGAGACAAATCAAAGATTATATATTCATTCAAAAGAGCTTGATATAAAAGAAGATAAAAGCAAAGATACAAGGCCATACAAAGCAGGGCACCCAAGCAGACTACAAGTCGCCAACATAGTCATCATCGTCCCTCCTCGCGTCCCGCTCCCGACGATAAAGATCCATCAAAGGAGCAGTCACCGAACCTCCAGCATACCTGCGACGGCCACCTGGAACATAAAGCGAAGGAAGCAGAGGCCCCTGGCGGAACAGCAAATACCACTCATCATAATCACGATCCGGATCGTGAAACGAAATCCAGACTGGCTCACAAGAGCTCCAACTCTCTCATCAACTCGCATCCGAGCAGCTGGAGGAGGTGTAGAACAAGGGACCCGAGACACCCCAGTGACTTGCCGAAGCAACCTCTCCCCCAGGTACCACTGAAAAGATTCAGCATCGGAAAGCATGATACGGAGACATGAAGCATCATATGCCTCCACGCGCTGAGGGGTATAATAGAGAGGGAAACTGGCATACGGCATCCGAGCAAGCTGCAGCAAATGAAGTCACCACAATCAATTACAGCACAGCACGAGGGCAAAGACAAGCAAGATACTTACGTCCCCAACGGTCAGCCCGTCTATGTCAGCACGCCAATTGTCTCCAGGAACTCAGGAGTTCCGCTGACGGTTTTGCTGATGCCAGTACATGTGGCGATACTGAGAGGGCTCAACATCATCCCGCATCCTCGGCGCGAGATGGGGAAAATGGTCATAAAAGCAGGTCTGGACGAAAGCACATCTAATGATCAGAGAGGGAAAGAAGGTAAATAACTCCAAGGAAGGTGAAAAAAGAAATACCTCAACAACAGGCCAAAAACCTGTGAAGGACCGGCTATGCCGACAGGTCTTGTCCAGACCCTGAAAGATACGGGTCAAGATAGCCCCATTTCAGTTATAGGGGTGATGAAGATCCTCGACTAAACGAAGAAATTTGGGGTCAACTCTCTCATTCGCATGACAGAAAAGAAAGGATCCAAAAGCATAAGTAATCATGGCCCGCGCTTTGTGGAGGGCCTTTCGCTCGATGGTGGGGATGACGGAGGCAAAACTGTTGTAGAACCATCGCATCTTCACTTGATGGCCTTGGAATTCACCCTTGGGTGGGACGTCACCGACAATCCGTAGCCAGTCGGTGGAAGTGAGAGGAGCTAGAGAGCTGACTTGAGGAACAATTGTCCCATGGAACGGGAAGCCTATCTGTATGTAAATGTCCAAGGGGGTTATTCCCCATTCTTCACAAGGGAGTTGAAAGGTGTGGGTCTCATCCCGCCACCTCTCGCAAAGGGCCGCGAGCATCATGCGGTTAGCATCGTTATTGTGGAAACGTAGGATGAGGAGGCCAGCAAAAGGAGTACCATCCAGTACTCGTTCAAGCAAGGGCTGTGGATCCTTCATCCAGTCGTCCCAGCGATCCCTGGTACCTCGACCCTTGATAGCGGGAAGAGGTTGATGCTCCATAGCTAAGGAACACATGTGGTCCCCTCGGCGGATGATGAAGGCGGGATCATCTTCGTTAATCACTCGGTGACCTCTGGCACCATCCGCCATTGAATCTTACAAGCTTGGCAAGGTAAGTCCCTATCCCTTACCCGTTAAAATCCAAATTATCATCTAGGAAACCCATGGGATTGGACTCACATTCAAATGCAAAATCTAAAGTTCAACTCCATGTGTCACTTAGGATATGTGTTGAGCCCATTGGAAAAAGTAAGGCCCACCTTAAAGAAGGTAGCATGGCATGCCTTAGGCAAGAAAGTCTATCATCTAAAGACACATTTTGGACAACAAATGCACTCAAGTGCAATGAGATCAACAAAGGATAAGAATCCCACTTCACATGAGAAGTCCCTCTTCAAAGTCCATATGTGGCCAAGGATTGATCCACTTTCATGCCAAGGCCATGTTTCTCACTTAAGATGTTCCCATCTTTTTACACACATGCATGGACAAGTGGGGGGTAGAAAGGAAACGGGCCCCCAAGAGCAACCCAAATGCCTCATCCCAATGGATTGAAGAGAGCACATAGCCCACTTTGAAGAATATGAGGACCCATTCATGGGTTAACCATGGGCAACTTTATGTGCCTCATCTTGATGAAAATTTTGACCATGAAAATGCAACAAGGAGGTCTACCCACAAACATATGAATCAAAGAAGTTAGGGGTAGAAAGTTGATGCACATAGCCCATATAAAGAATCAAAGTTGAAAATGCCCATGAAAAGGCAAGTTTGGGCAACTTATGTGCACCAACTTTTTGACCAAAAGGGAGACCATTTGAGCACAAAAGAGCATGGCTTGATGAGTCACCCAACCATCATGGATGGATAAGAATGTTACACATAGCCCACTTGAAGATCAAAATCCCAAAATGTCCCAAAGCATGGGACAAAAATGGGCAACTTATGGGTACCATTCTTTCCCACAAATTTAAAGGAAAATCACCCATACATGAGAATGATGGTGGATGACCCACCAAGCCCCAAAGGAAAAGGAGCTATGATTGTATAGATAGCTCACTTGAGGATCATCCATTTGAGGTTGATAGCATTAGAGGGAAACTCTTGAGAACCACATTCCTACCACAAGGAAAACCATTTGAACTTAGTGAGATTGTGGGAACAACTCACTCATGGGACTTGTAGATGGTCAAGTAACTCAAGTCCTCCATCCATTAAAGAAAAGAGCATGAAAAGAAAAAACCCACATGGACAAAGTGTAGTGGTGCACACATTGGTCCAAAGGAATCCAAATTTCAATGAGGACCCAAAAGCCCATCTACGTATAGAGACTCCAAGGAGCCTACTACACCTTGTACAAGGATGTACATCATAATCAAGAAATGATGGAAGAGTTGGGCTACTTGTCCATATAGGCCCAACTAGGAAATCTAGCCCACTTGAGATCCAAATGAAGAATGGGCTAGTCATCTTGGTCCATACACATGTGAAGAAAGATGGGGTCACTCAAAGTGAGCCCCATGAGCTCAAAACTTGAGATGGGCCCTACCATGCCCATGGGCCCAAGTCTTGGAAAAAAGATGAAAAGAAAAGAGAATTCCCAGGGAAATGACAAGAGAAAGAAAGTAAGAAGGAGCCCAAAATGAAGCATTGGGCCCACCAAATACACCAAGGGCCATGACTTCACTTTAAGCCCATTTGATACATATGAAGAGAGGCCCAACTCCCATGAAAAAGATAGAGTATTTTGCCATGCACACTTGATGACATGGCAAAATCACCCTTTACATACACATGAAGGGAGTGTGAAAAGAAGAAAGAAAAATGAAGTGGAGAGCTTGCAATGTCCCTCTCCAAGCACCACCTTTGAAAAAGACTTGAGATCTAGAAAAAGGCCAAGAATGCTTGGGCCCACCTTCACACCTCTTGGAATAGCTACATGGAAAAAGAAAAGAGTCATGAAAAGAGACAATGAAGAAGGAAAAGGATAAGAAAAGAGAAAAGAAGTGGTCCATACCTTTACTACTCACCAAAGAAGGACCACCTTGCTGTCCCAAAATGTCTCTAAGAGCCACCACTTGAAAAGAGCAAAGGACCACCAAAGAAGAGAGAGAAAACTTGAAGAAAGAGAGAGTATGAGATAGAGAAGAGAGAGATTGCACGTTTGAGGGGGCAAGGGTGCCCCATGTTATATAGAAAAGGGGAGGGCACCCTTTTACCCAACCCACTGAAGAGACCAGGAGGCAGAGACCGTCCAGGCGGCCCATGGGAGGCCGTCCTAGCCCCTACCTACATGAAACGACCTCCCTCCCCCTCTCCTTGGGAAGAACTCCTCCTTGGAAGGGTGGTTGCAAGTGAATCTTGTACCTCCATGTAAGAATGAAGTGATGGAAGAGAATGGTGAGAAAAAGGAAGAAATCTCACCAAAATCTCACCTCATGAGAAATGGGTGAGAAATTGGGTTGATGATGTGGAAAAGTTCCATGGAATTCTCAAAGAAAAGAAAGAAAAATTTGACTTGGTCAAACAATGATTTCAACCATCCAAAGGCATGACCAGATGATCCAAACCATTTCCAAGAAGAATCCCAAGAATCTCCACCCTTGATTACTGTTCACTTGAACAGTTTTGGTCCGAAGACCTTAAACTACGTCGGGATCGACATCCCGAGAGATTTTCAATAAAAGCCGGTATCGGTCTTGATCGCTCGAATTAAGATCCGACGACACCGAGTACTTTAAAAAAAAAAATGTCTTTCCTATTTTGTGCAGTACTGGTCCGAAGACCTTAAACTATGTCAGGATCGACATCCCAAGAGATTTTCAATAAAAGCCGGTATCGGTCTTGATCGCTCGAATTAAGATCCGACGACACCGAGTACTTTCAAAAAAAAAAAAATGTCTTTCCTGTTTTGTGCAGTACTGGTCCGAAGACCTTAAACTACGTCGGGATCGACATCCCGAGAGATTTTCAATAAAAGCCGGTATCGGTCTTGATTGCTCGAATTAAGATCCGATGACACCGAGTACTTTCAAAAAAATAAAAAAACAAAAAAAAATGTCTTTCCTGTTTTGTGCAGTACTGGTCCGAAGACCTTAAACTACGTCGGGATCAAGATCCCGAGGGATTTTCAATAAAAACCGACATCAGTTTGGATCGAATCAAGACCCGACGATCTCGGATATTTTCAGAAAACCAGAAAAATATATACATCACCTGTACGAAAGCTGGTCCGAAGACCTTAAACTACGTCGGGATCAAGATCCCGAGGGATTTTCAATAAAAACCGGCATCGGTCTTCTTCAAGATCTGGTGGCTCCGGACATTTTCTATAAAACAAAAAAATATATTTATGCATTTCCAGCACTTGCATGTACATATTTTTGGTCCGAAGACCTTAAACTACGTCGGAATCAACATCCCGAGGGATTTTAATAAAAACCAGCATCGATCCCAGTCTTTAAGACCAACATCGGATGATTTGGATCATTTCGAAAAACAAAAAATATATCACCAGCCCCTCTTTTAAAGTTTTTGGGTCCGAAGACCTTAAAACTACGTCGGGATCAATATCCCGAGGGATTTTCAATAAAAGCCGGTATCGGTCTTGATCAAGATCCGCTGACACCGGACATTTTCCAAAAAAAAAAAAAAAAATGCGCTTGCCCCTTTTGTACAGTTTTTGGTCCGAAGACCTTAAACTACGTCGGGAACAAAATCCCGAGAGATTTCCAATAAAAACCAGTGTCAATCCTGACCATTCAAAATTGAGATTTTATGACCTGGAACAGTTTTCGAAAAATCACAAAAAAGAATGTATTTTCAGCATGTACATATTTACGGTCCGAAGACCTTAAACTACACTGGGATTAGTTTCTCGGGGGACCTTTCTCGCTTTTAACAAAAACCGGCATCGATCCCAGCCATTCGAGCCAGGATCTGATAACCCGGAATATTTCCAAAAATACCAAAAAGATTTCAAGCTTTCCATAAAACCAGTGTCATCTCGATCATTCGAGCTGAAATCTGGAACTTTTTCCAAAAACACAAAAAAAGAAAAATGATTCACCAAAAATTTCAACTGCACAAATTCATCTTCAGCAGTCCGAAGACCTAAAACTACACTGGGATTAACTTCTCGGGGGCTTTCTTTCCTAACCGGTTCTGGACATGGCTGACACTTGATCATACGGGTGTCCAGAATCTTTTAAACAGGTAAGGGCTGAGGCGGGCAGAACTCCGCAATCCTGTTCGTGTTGAACGCACCGTGATAGACAACCTTGATTTGGAAGTCGCTGTTGAAGCCGACGGATGTTCCCTGTTCCTAGAACTCATGAAGGGGATTAAGGCTGTTGGGAGGTGAAACTCACCCTCACGGAATGGTGAGCAACGTAAGGCCCCAAACTGGATTGACTAAGGGAAATGTGAGGATGTGGCTCATTTTGTGGCCGAAGGAGTCCGTCGGACGATACGTGGTCTATGTGCATTGCACATGAGGAACAGGCAACTTTGTGGGTGTGTTGACTGAAAACCCTCAACAATCTTCTCATCCGAAGATGTAAAACTACGGCACTTAACTGTGTGAGACTCGTCTTGCTCGCTGACGTAAAATGGATTGGGTGCCGTACCAGCAGTAGAAGCTGGAAGTGGATGAAAATTCCATACTCTTCCCTGCATTTCAGAATAATCACAAAATACAAAAACATTGCAAAATCACCTCTTCAAAAATCACAAAAAATATTTCTCTTGCTTTCAAATCAAATACTTGCAAAAATCACAAAAAAATATATTTCCCTTGCTTTCAAATCAAATACTTGCAAAAATCACAAAAAAGTATATTTCCCTTGCTTTCAAACCAAATATTTGCAAAAATCACAAAAAATATTTCCTTTGTTTTCAATAACCGATCTCTATCCTGACCACTCAGTTGAAGACTCGGACCACATATTTACAAAAAATCACAAAAATTAGTATCCCCAGCACTACAATTCAGGAGTCTTAAACTCCGCTCACTTCACAGTATGGGATGACGGATCCAATCGCCCGCAAATTGGAATCTTGACCAAAACGGGCAACCAAACACCATCTTAATCACATGTATGCCCAGAAGAACATCTTGAAGTCGAATGATATCCTCGTACATTCTCATTAGCAAAGAAACAGCATCTTGGGACGATGGACCTGATCGATCACGGGTCGGGATCTTGACCAACCCGCTGACCAAACATCCGTATCAAAAAGGAAAATCCCTAGGGGAGCACAACCCCGCAAGCAATAAGCTCAAAATTCTCTGCACCCATGGCAAAAGCAAAATCATCAAACTGAAAGAGAATGAGCCAAGCCATGCATTCATCATGCATCTCCATGCATTAGCATCCATCGCATCAATCATCATGTTTACCTGCTTTCAAAATAAAATCGGTTAGCCAAAGACCCCACAGGCATCCCTAGTGGAGGCACGTGCAGACCAGATTTTCATTTTAAAAAGACAAAAAAATATTTCTATTTGCAAATAAAAACCCCACGGAGTATCACTCCCCAGAGTGGGTGCCTTTTCAAAAATCCAAAAAATATTTTTCCAGTAGAGCGTTCTGTCTCCAAAAAATCAGGATGATCTTCCATATCTCTGGGTAGGAGCCAACGCAAAAATCAAATAAGATCCGATGTCTCGCGGTTTCCCCGGAGACCATCGGATCCAATGCACTCAAAGTACGGTCGAACTGAACTCCAGTGTCAGTGCGGTCGTACCATATGCCAAGATACGAAAAGATGAAAGCCAAAAGGCTCGGTCACAGAAACCATTTGAACAGGTGGAAATGATGAATTGTAACCCAAGTATCAAAATCAGCAGATTGGGTGGATTCTCAAGTGGGCGTGTATGGATCCGCACCTACGGACTTCATGGAACTGACTCAGGTTCAGCTGCATCATCTTAGGGCATTCTGATAGACTGCGTCCCGCAGATTGGTGAAACTGTCAGTTCGCTTTGTTCATGAGGACCTCACTAGACCCTTTCGTAGTTTGTAGTGTGTTAGTCAGAGTCCCAGTCGTTGGAGCATTCTGACAGCTGCGTCTCCGAGACGACATGGAAAGGCTACAATCATGGCTAGCCCTTACCTTCCCAACGCTAACCCATGGGTCCAACGTCGTTTGATGTCCCTGTTAGCGTTGCAAAAGAGGTTTGAGAGCGCCATACACGCTCAATAGTTGAAGGTCTGTTAGTTGACTGAGTCTATGTTTCCTATTGTTTCTAAGGTTTGGTGTTAGTTCCTTTCTTACTTAACGTTTGGTTCGTAGCTTCGGTCGTCTAGCCCACCCTTTTCGGGTGGGCGTGTATGGATCCGCACCTACGGACTTCATGCTTGACTGAGTCCAAGTCGGCGTAGTAGAATCCCGTAAGACTATCTGACGCAGGGCGTCTAACCACTTTGACAGTCAAGCGAAACAAGTACTCCTGGAGTGATCTGGGAAAACATCAAACATCACACAATCAGTCTCAGGGTCAGCATCCTCGTAAGACTGTCGACGCAGAGGCTCTGCTGTACCTTTCCGATGTTAGTACCGATCAGGAATGGAAGGGTTGCGATTGGGTACCCAGGTTGCAGCAAACTGCAGGGACAATCGCAACATTTTCTCCAAACTTCCGCGGTATGTGCGAGTGATCGGTTTCCAAACGATCAACTGACACAGATGCAAAGGCAAGCAAAGATTTCAGAACATGATCTATGAATGACCGGGTCAGAAGTGGGGTGTCCACTCGCTTTGGCATTCGGTTACACGCAACCTCTGCCAAAGAGGGGCATCTGTAGACACCCCACCTTCGGCTACACTGTTGGTAGAGAAAGCTGGATGAATGGAGGACCATACCCCTAAATCCCAAGTCCAAACTCAGCCAAACTCACCCTTGTAAGCCCCATTCCATAGCCCAGATCAAGCCTGAACCCAGTCAACCCTAGTCTTAAACATCAGCCTGAAAAAACCCACCAAAAAAAAGCCAGTCAAAAAATCTCAAAAAAAGTCAAACTCACTGAGTACCCTAACCCGCTGAGTCAACCCGTCGAGTCAAAACACCGAGTCAACCCACCGAGTCAACCCGTCGAGTCAACCCGTCGAGTCAAACCATCGAGTCGACCCGCTGGGTCAACTCACTGAGTCGACCAGCGAGTCCAACAGCAGCCCCGAGGGAGCGGCCGTACTCGCTGGAACCGAGGAGCGGCCGTACGGGCGGCCCATAGCAGGCCGCCCGAAATAAATTATGCAAACTGCCACTCCTCGCTGCTATAAATACCCCCCTCCCCTTCTCGTTTCAACATCCCTTCAAGTCCAGCCAGTCCGGGTGCGGTCCGAGTCCTCATCCACCCCTTAACCCATTTTTCCACCAAGGAGAGCCCGAGTGAGGAGAGTCTAGCCCTGGTCCAGCCCAGCCTGACCACTGGTCCAAGCCTCCCAAGCCATCCAAATCTTGATCCAGCCACTCGAAGCCATATCCTTGCGACACCTCCGTCCACCCAGCTACTCTTTTCCAGCATCATCTCATTTGCATCTAGCATAAGTGCAACATTTAATTTTCTTCCAACCCCCCTGCTTCACTACAAGCACCTTGATTATTCAAGCACACTGCATATGTCTTTATATTAAGTACCTGTCAGTTCGAGCGTATGCTCTGGGCTTGCCCGTTGTTGGAACCTGCCCATCAGAAACTCTTACTGTTCAGACCTGCATTCACGTACATATCACTATAAGCACTTTGAATATTCAAGCACACAGCATGCATCATCTCGCATAAAGCACCTGTCAGTTCGAGCGTACGCTCTGGGCTTGCCCGTTGTTGGAACCTGCCCATCAGAAACTCTTACTGTTCAGACCCGCATTCATGCATCATGTCATCCATGAGAATATACGAGGATTAAACTACACTTTCAAGTATCCGATCGATTCTGTGAAGTAGAGACCGTACTTCGGTACGGGCAGTGTGTGGGGTGCTTAACCTCTTCCCACCCTGTAACCGTGATCCCTTACCTTGAATCTCTGGCCGCAGATCAACAGGAGTCATTTTAGAGGAAGGAATCTTCGGATTCCCTTCTCTAACGTTTCTACGGGGTCTAGCCGACTGTAGATTCGAAGTAACTGGCTAGTGGCGACTCTGGTCTTATATAAACTCATTTAAACATATCCAGCTTAACACGACAACCAAACGAAGCCCTCGAGAACGAGGCAAGCCAGTGGCACAAACGGCGATTTCGCACTCACGCATCCTCATCTCTTTCTTTTCCGAAAGAAAAGGGGAAGGGAGAAGAACGTCGTGTGGGAGCGCGGAAAATCGGCGAGGGTCCACAAATGTTTATAAGGCATCAAAGCACAAATTCATAATCAATTTGACCAGTAAAATAAAGACAAAAATTAAATTTAAACCTGAACCAACATTCAAAGTTATACATCCAAACATTCATCCTGGGGGTACCTGCATCGATGAAATTGCCTGGTTGGTATTTTAAAACACCGTTCCAGGTAGGTGTGAGTAGCTAACTCAGTGGTACTATAATTCTAAGTTAAGTATATTATCAAATCAATCAGGCTTAGTAATGAGCACAACAAAACATACATTTTTCTAAACTAGTTGTGTTAATGCATGGATGACATGGGTTTACACACAATGCATGTTCCAAAATCACATGAGGAACTCAAAGGCAGCGCTAACACCACATCAAGGAACCAGGCTGCCAAAATCCTCTACAAATGTAGTATGAATGTCATTCTTCAGTAGCTTGGCCTTTCTAACGGTCGAACAGTTACTTGAAACGCCTATGATATGCATGCATGGTTAGTTTGACATTTATTGAGCATAATCATTCAGCAGTATTGGTGAAGCTGGAATATCACTATTATGTCTTTGGATCATCTGGCTCCCTGCAATGCGTCGCTAATCATCGCCAGTAACCCACGAATCCTTTCTTCAATCAAAACACATTTACATTTTCCTCACTTTCATTTACATGTTCAAAGGCTCGTCAGCCGTCTCGAGCATCACTGATGGGCTCGTCACCCTTACAATTTGCTCAATGGACACTACGGGGAGGCTCGTCACCCCAGCGTAGGCTGACAGTTCGAACATAGTGTCCTATACCACCATGTCCAGCTCATGAGACTTAGAAGAATTGTATCACATTAGCAATTGTAAGTGGACTTATTTCCACCGACAACGGTAGTATTCTAGATTCCAAAGAACACGATCCAACAACAATTATCATTCAATTAGGCCATGCATTAGACATATCTGATTGACATGAGCGAACATTGAGCGATCCGAAATGGGCGTGAACCAACCTGCGTAGTCGAACTACAGTCGGTCACCCGAGTCCAACCCCGATCAATCTTCTAGTCTTGGATAACCACCCAAGCGGGCTACCCTAACATGGTGTATTTGGCAATCATACCCTAGCGAAACCTACTCATGAAGTGATTAAATCAAGCATCATATATAATAAGCTATCACATACTATCATATCTAATAGGCATTAAGTCAAAATTATACCCAACTACCACATTTATATCACTTAGGCATTTCATCAAACACTTGCAACGCATATTTATATACAGTTAATAGATATAATAAATTAAGTAATGATAGCATTAATCCTTACGAATTCTATTAACATCACTAGGCATCATCTAACACCGTCTAGGGTTGATAAACGTAAACCTAGAAGTATAATCCACACTTTCGGGTTGGAATTTCTCGGTTATCCGAGTACCTATAGTTAGGGTTGGTCGGAAAATCGGCAACGCCTATTCACAAGTCAAGATCGATGTGAGATTCATATAATCACACCTAGAATGAGTTGGGATGGAAGGTATGATTCATATCTTACCTTTGATCGCAAAAGGAAAAACGAGCAACACAAGGAATCGATGGCTTGGATGAGAAACTTGCAACAAAGTGATGATGATCACTAGCACAAACACCCCCTCACACAAATCTCTACTCTCTCTTTTCCTCCTTCTTAATCTATCTCCACACCCTCTCCAATTCTAAAATCAAAGCTATTTATAGTTCCAACAAGGAATTGATAGCTTGGATGAGAAACTTGCACCAAAGTGATGATAATCACTAGCATAAACACCCCCTTATACAAATCTCTATTCTTTCTTTTCCTCCTTCTCAATCTATCTCCACACCCTCTCCAATTCTCAAATCAAAGTTATTTATAGTTCCAAAATTTGTGCAAATGGCCCTAAAGAGTTGGGGGCATTGAGTATCTAACCCTGTGGGGGTCTAATTCCACCAGTTGTGGTCCACTTTGGTCCATAGGGGCCCATTTAGACCATGAAATAGTTAGTATATGAGAAGATCCATCTATAGCTATGATCATTCACAATTCGGATGCGGTGATCAATGGATAACGTGTGATTAATGCAGCTTTAGGGATGTATGCGGGAAAATATTTGAGACTAGAGTCTTAAATTTCATTACGATCTAACAGCTCAGAAGTCGCAACAATGCATAAGTTTGGGTGATAGGATTCACTTAATTTCTAAATAGTTTCTACCCAAATTCACACATCACATGTGCTACCACTTCGATTCCAAGTTGTGTGATTCGGTGCACTGAATTGTCTCAGCATCCCATGAGGGACATCAAGCCCAACAAGACAAACATATTTCTTTAGTTTTGAGTTTAATGGCCCACTAACAAGTGGTACAAAGCTTGTTTAGTGATTTCGGCTATTTTCATAATTAAGTAGAATGTGAGATTTCGTATGTATTATGTGTAGGGTCGGATCGACCTATGCTTAAGGTTTAGTCACTAGAAAGTATAGGTGTACACAATCCGAGCTGAACTGAGCTTTGTCCAGTTCGGCTTGGTTTGGTCAGCGGGCAACATGGGCTCGAGCTTGGCTCGGCTTGGTCCTCGAGCCCAGGTGGTGGGCTTGGCTTGGTTTGGACGAGCTTTCGAGCTGAATTCGAGCATGTTCGAGCCTGTCCGAGCTTCAAGCTTTCGAGCTTGAATTTAAGCCGAGCTTTCGAGCCTACATTGAACTTGCCTTTTGAGCCGACATTTTTCAAGCTTATTTTGAGCTACAACTCACAAATTTAGAGATGAGGGAGAGCCGGAGAGGGAGGAGGTGAGGCCGATGGCCGGAGGGGGTTGTTGGTCAAGCCGGGGCCGTCGGGCGAGGTTGATTCTGCCGGAAGGGAAGGGGTTTTATTTTTTGAGGTTTTTAGGGGTGGGCGAGCGAGTGGGAAAGGGAGCTGGAAGAAAAGAATTAGAGCAAAAGGGCGTGAAAAAAATATATTTTATTATATTATATAATATATATATATATATATATATATATATATATTATTTTTAAGTAAAAAATATACCGAGCCTTTTACAAGCCAAGCCGAACCGAGCTGTTTCGAGCCGAGCCAAGTGAGCTTTTCGAGCTAGCTTGGTTCGTGTACAGCTCTACTAGAAAGTTAGTGGAAATGATGTTTTAACCTAATTCATCCTCAACCATTGATTTCTAAGCTATATGGGCAATTTAACAAATTTGAGTTTTGTAAATGAGATAGTTGTGATCCAAATAGTTAATTGAATTGGTCTTAAGTGGGTCTTCACTATATTATGAGGGTTTAATTTTATCGGGAGGTGATGTTCACTTGGTCTTGGGTTAGATTCATAGATCACATTATTTGACTCAAGATCTAGGTGATCTGGTGTATTTATTAGCTTCTCAAGGTCATCTAATCGAATTTGTACAGTTCTTTGTTGGTAATACTAATATATTTTTTAGAATCGAGTATTAAAAATCGTTAAATAATAAAATAAACTAATTGTGGTGAAATTTTATTCAAGGATTTTGAAATTCAAATTGATGAAAATCTGAGGCGTTACAATCTACCCCCTTCAAAACAATTTCGTCCTCGAAATTGCCTAACGTCACTAAGTGAAGATATTCTCGTTTCGTAAGCCTGAGTTTTCGTGGATATCATTTTATTCATTTACGTGCCAGGGTGTATATTAATTGTGCTAGCCTAGGTCGCAACAGTCTATCCCCTTTAAACAATATTTCACCCTTGAGATTCAAGAACGTACGTCAAAGTCACTAATCATCACACTAAATGTTTAACCATAAGATTTATCTATGAGGTACATTGTTCCTCAAATAATTCTATCTCACATCTATTCTTAGTATCCTTTCCTAACTCTACTCAATTCTTATAGCCTTCTGCCATAAATGGATGGTTTTGCTCATGGATAGAGGAGGTTTTTGTTCTTCCCAAGTAATCCAACATACATGGATCGAGGTAAGGATTTCATTTCTAGGATTATTTTTAACTTCGTTCCAAGGATTGGTTTACTGTTTTAGGCTCCACTAAAGGTCAAAAGTTTATTTTGACTGCATTCCAGAGTCAGAAATATTTTTCAAAAATATTATTTTTTCTCTTTTTCCCCCATTTTTTAAAATTTATAATGATAGTTCCCCACTACTTAGAGTGAAATTTTTGTTTTCAGTGTTTGAGATTACACGAAAAGATGGCCATAGTAAATCTGAGCCTGATACGTCGATCTCCTACCTGATCAGGGCAGAAAACTCGCTATTTCCCTTCCTAGTCCTGGTAGATCCAGGTCTTCTGCTCGGTCAAAGCAGTGAGTCCATTGGTAGACACCCAGGATTGGGAATTAGGTCAAATCGCGAATTCTTTGTAGGTGTAAGGTTTCATAAATCCGTAGTTTGATTATTCTAAACATTTGGAAAAATATCATGCGTCATTGGTTAGTTCAAGTTTCACATTTCTAATTGTCCTTTGAGTCAAGTTCCAAGAGTCACCTCGTTTGAATCTTATGTGCATTATAGTGGGCACTCACTTTCCCACATGACCTAAGTTATGTCTTTAATTAGTTCACACAGTCATCCTAACAGTTTTCAAGGGAGCCTAAATTTGTGTCTCAAATTCTCATTTTGCTTCGATCCTAGGGAAAGGGTATTCATTCTTAATCTGACACGGGGAAGGGTGTGATGAGGAAGATCATCACCTCTCTTAGGTGTACAAAGCCTTGAATCCACAAGACTATTTTGAGTCCATAAGAATGAAAGTGAAACTTAAAATAATTTTATTGATGTTTTCCTCTAAACATTACAACAATAGAACGCAAACCCTAATTAAGATCCCTAGTTTGACTAAATTGGAACTTACCCGAAATAGCAGAATATGCTAAAAAAAAACTATTTTAATTTAATTATACAGGATAATTCTAAAAATTATAAGAAACAAATCCTAAGAAGACATCATATACTCAAGCTCTAAGACAAAAAAGATACGCTCGACCCATCATTCACTTGTAATTATAGAATTTTCTTGGTTTCAATGGGTCTATTGCTCATTGTGGTTTTGACATTTTTAGTCACTTAATTATTTTTAATTATTAATTCATCATTAAGTTTAATATTGTGCCACAAAATTTCACCCTATTTCAAGTTGTATAAAAATTATTAAAATTCCCGAAATAGCAGCTGGTTGAAATCGATAATTTTCAAATCATCCTAAATTCGGCCTTATTATAATATTTTTATTTATTTATTTTGTATTTTTTTATATTTTTATATGAAACTAGACTCTTTAATATCTAATCTGGCCTTTAAATCACCTAAATCGGAGTTATAGCGAAGGAGATATGAAATTTCGAAGTTGCTTAAAAATGTATGGTTGAAAATGTTCAAAATCCAATTTTTTAACAAAAATGTCCCTAGAGACATCTGGTCGACCAATTCTTGCTATTTAGTGACAATTTTTTATTTTTTTTGCAATTTCTCAACACTTTTTTTCATTTTCAAACCCTCAACACTAATGATTTTTTAAAAAAATCATCAACACCTATAATTATTTATTTTTTCAAACCCTCAGCACTATAATTTTTTATTTTTTCAAATTCTCAATACATATAAATGATTTTTTTTTTTGGACAAACCCTCAACACTTATGAACAAAAAAATTCTCAAATCCTCAACACTTATGAATTCTTTTTCTCTTTTCAAATCCTTAACACTTATGAAGATTATTTTTTATTCTCAACTTTCCTTCTTTCTTGCTTTGGTCCACCTATCTAAACTGTCTTACAATGAATTTATACTCACTCACACGATCCTAAGGCTCAAATTCCTAAATTCAAGTTTAAAAACATTAATGAATCGGGAATTCGATCCTAATTTCAATGTTCCAAGTTTGATGTTCACAATCATCCAACAATAGAGGATTTAATCCTATAGTTTAGTTTGTAAGTTTCAAATTTCAAAACATAGCAAATTGGAGAATTTGGTCTTAGGGTTAGTTGTTTCTATATTACTGAATTTTCTATATTGCCAAATACATGTAAAATTTGAGAAATTTCCTCAGGTCCAAACTTTTAATCTTAAACATCTCAACATATTGACATTGTGGTTTATATAATCCTCATTCTTAAGGATCTAACTTGACCTTTCCTTAAGATGGAGAGAAGGCATAATCCAAAGGGTGTGTGGATATTTGATAAGGTTTTGGAAGATAAATCCTCCCAAATGAGGATAAAAAGTGAAAATGTTTGGGTTGAGGCTTAGAAATGTCAAAATATAGATGATAGATGGAAGCATTTGAGAATGTTAGATAGGTTTGAGGAGGTAGAGTTGGTGATTGGAGGGAAGAGGGAGATGAAGGGGAAAAAAGTTGTAGCAAATGGGGCTTAGGTATTTCAAAAGACCCCCCAATAACTTACATACATCGAATCCGACTGACTACTTCTTATTGGACTCCCAAATCTGAAAACCCTTAACTTGAGCCTCAAGAGTACTCAAGCACCTCTAGGAAAATTTTCAATTTAATTATCAATTGAGAGTGCAGACGCCCGATTTAGAACTAAGACTTTAGGAGATTTGTATTGAAAACCCTAGTTTGGATGATCCAATTTGATCGAAACTTCGTAAGACATTTAGACACATCAATCTAACCGTACATTCTTTGTTAGATATCATAGATAGCTATGGATTCTTTTTTAATTGTCTAATCCTACATCCGATCTGTTGATTAATGAATTTCAATTTATGATTTACTGAAATCACAATGGATTAACCTATATAACCGACTCACAATGCAGATCCACCTTAGACTACCCTAATCAATGAATCAAATCTCGATTATCTTGAGTTTAGAGATCAATTTGACAAAATAACCCTTTTGACATGTAAAATTATACGAATAAGATTAACCGCCCTTAACCTGCAAATAAATGCACCCCGTATATCATATCATGTACCTAACTATGCCCGCTACGACCTAGTGAAAGGATTCGCTGAACTTTGTTCTCTAAATCATTTAAATGGTGTCTTAAAAACTAAGAACAGCTATAGACAGTTCGTTAGTGGGCCGTTGATCACGAATCTACGCAGAATCGATTGCCTTAGTGGGCTTGACCTTTTCCATATATCAGATACCCGACACCCTATCCCGAACTGCACGACTTAGATCAAGACCAGAGAGGGTGAGTTGTGTGACTCACCTCAACCTTGGACCATCTAGAACTATAAATACCAACCCATTTGAGAATTCCATTTCAAATGAAATTTGGGGGTTTTGCTTGAGTTTTCTTCTAGGGTTTGCTCAAACCCTTTTACTCTGTCACCATTCCTTCTACCGATCGTAGGTGGGCTGTGCTTTGAGGTAAGACACCTCTCCTATTGTAGAAATTAGGAATTTTCATTAGGGATTCTCATTTCTAATTAGGGTTTTTGTCGAATTTAGGTGTTCTAGCTGGATTTTCTCTAAATCCTTGAGGAATACTTATTCCTAGCTCGTGGATTCGTCAATCAGGTGAGGACTATTCTTCTAAGTTGGCTATTATCAGCCCATGAGGGTTCCAAATGGTGAAAATTAGGTTTTTCTTGAATTCCATTCAAAGTTAAGTGCCGAATGATTTATGTTTATGATTGATATTTTATATGTGTTGATTAATTACATGTTTACTTCGATGTGTGGATTGATTGCCCATTTGAATCAATTTTATGAAAATATGAGATTTAATGTGTTGTGCATATCAAATGTTTGATGAAATTTCTGAGTGAACAGAAGTTCACATATGCTTGAGTAAGTGGATTATCATCCAAGCAGGCTAGTGCCTGATTGTGAATTTGATGAGTTGGCCTGCAATTGCACGCCAAGTGTTTGATTTTACACCCATATATGAAATGAAGTATATCGCATATCAACTGTTTGGTTTTATGCCTGATTGAGACAATGAATGCTATGATGTTCTATTCTTCTCACAACATGCTTAGTATAATATTTAATTGACATGATTGGGATTAATCTCTGAAAATCAAAATTTATGGAATGCCTACTTGGGTTTGGCCGTCACGGACTTGTTCGGTCGACTTGGGAGTAACATGATCGACTGACCCTAGCTACACCGGTTTGGTTGATATTTCGCTCGGCCTACCAAATCAGTCAATTTCAGGGTTAATCATATTTGTTTGATCATTGTTACATATTCTGTAGAATCTCGATTACCACAATTACCATTGTTATGCAATCACTTATAACTGTACGTATCAAGTCTCATGAGCCAGACATGGAATATGGGTAACTGTGTTTGTGTTGTCTTTGGCTAGTGTGGGTGATGAGCCCTCCAATAGCCTTGAGCATTGAATCCTACATACTGAAGCTCATGGGCCAGGCATGATATATGGATAACTGTGCTTGTGCTGTCTTTGACCGGTATTGATCTTGATGGTCTTATCGAAAGTCTTGAGCACCGATGCTAGGTGACGAGCCTACTATCATTGATCTTGGGTGACGATCCATTACCATGCATATGACATTTTAAGGCATTGAGACCCTTACCATTTGATTCATTATTCAGTTATGTTGGGTGACGGACCTAAATTGGGATTTTAGGAGCCGGGCATAGGACGCCCTGGCCTGGCAGTGGGTCTCGGCCTGGTAGAGAGTACCTCGACCTGGCATTGTCCAGTGTTCGGTAAGGCCACTGTCCAGTGTCCGGCTTTCCTCCCTGTTCAGGTTTCGATCGTGTGCCTGTCGGTCGTGTTCCTGTTTATTAGACTCTTGATAAAATTGAGGTATTCAGGCTTCGCCAATACTGCTAATTGAATACGGAATTAAAAAAATACTTGGTAAACATACATGCATCACATTTTCACGTGCATTGGTCTGATGCTACTGCTGGGTAGTAACCCCACCGTTTATTTTTTCGAAACATAACATTTGCATATCATAGTTGCATGCATTATTCAACTAGAATAGGAACTTGATTGTGAAGTTTTGTTATCTACTAATGCTGGGGTGGTAGGTGTGAGAGCCCCACCATTTGTTATGCTTCACTACATGTACTTGATTGTGTTGATGATATGTTTTACTTAGGGAATGGTAATACTAAGTATGATTACTCATTCCCACCTAAGGGGGTGTTTTAAAATACCAACCAGTTATTTTGATACAAGAGTTGCTGTCACTTGATGCAGAGATGCAGGACCTATTGGCTTACCTATGTCTTGCGTTTCATTTTCTGTCTTGAATTGGACGTCTTGAGTCGATATTCTTAAAGATTTCATTGTACATGTATATATTGAACCATGGCTGAGTGGACTCCTTGATTGTGTGGATAATTGTATGTATTTAAACTTTGAATTCAAACTGAATTATACATTGTTTAGCTTAAATCTCTATTTATGAGTTGATGCCATCGATTTGTGTCATTAAACTATACTTCCGTAAAATACAGTCACCTCGAAAGAGTCGGGAGCCGCGGACTGCCCGACACTTGATTTTCGGAGCGTGACACTAGTAGGCATTAAGTCAAAAGTATACCCAACTACCACATTTATATCACTCGGGCATTTCATCAAACACTTGCAATGCACATTCATACATAGTTAACATATACAATAAATTAAGTGATGATAACATTAATCCTTACGAATTCTATTAACATCACTAGGCATTATCTAACACCATATAGGGTTGATAAACGTAAACCTAGAAGTATAATCAGTACCTTCGGGTTGGGATTTCTCGATTATCCGAGCACTTATAGTTAGGATTGGTCGAGAAATCGGCAACGCCTATTCACAAACCAAGATCGATGTGAGATTCATATAATCACAACTAGAATGAGTTGGGATAGAATGTATGATTCATATCTTACCTTTGATCACAAAAGGGGAAATGAGCAACACAAGGAATCGATGTCTTGGATGAGAAACTTGCACCAAAGTGATGATGATCACTAGTACAAACATTCCCTACTCTCTACTCTCTCTTTTCCTCCTCAATCTATCTCCACTCCCTCTCCAATTCTCATGAAATTCAGATTTGCGGAGAAATCTCCAAATCAAAGCTATTTATAGTTTCAAAATTTATGCAAATGGCCCTAAAGAGTTGGGCATTGGGTATCTAACCCTATGGGGGTCTAATTCCACCAGTTGTGGTCCACTTTAGTCCACAGGGGCCCATCTAGACCATGAAATAGTTAGTATGTGAGAATATCCATTTACGACTATGATCATTGGCAATTCAGATGCGACGATCAATGGATAGGGCGTAATGTCTATTCAACGGCCACCGATCATTAATTGGGCATGAGACTTTAGGGATGTATGCGGGGAAATATTTAAGACTAGGGTCTTAAGTTTCATCGCGATCTAACCGCTCAGAAGCCACAACTATGCATAAGTTCGGGTGATAAGATTCACATAATTTTTGAATAGTTTCTAGGTAAATTCACACATCACATGTGCTACCACTCTAGCTCCAAGTTGTATGATTCAGTGCACTGAATTGGGTCAGCGTCTCGTGAGGGACGTCAAGCCCAGCAAGACAAACATATTTCCTTAGTTTCGAGTTTAATGGCCCACTAACGAGTGGTCCAAAGCTTGTTTAGTGATTTTAACTATTTTTAGAATGAAGTAGAATGTGAGATTTCGTGTGTACTATGTGTAGGGTCAGATTGACCTATGCTTAAGGTTTGATTATTTAGTGAAAATGGTGTTTTAACCTAATTTATCCTCAACCATTGATTTCTAAGCTATATGGGCAATTTGACTAATTTGAGTTTTGTACGTGAGATAGTTGTGATCCAAATAGTTAATTGAGTTGGTCTTAAGTTGGCCTTCACTATAATACGAGGGTTTAATTTTATCGGGGGGTGATGTCCACTTGATCCTGGGTTAGATTTCTAGATCACCGTATTTGACTCGAGATCTAGGTGATCGGGTGTATTCATTAGCTTCTCAAGGTCATCTAATCGAATTTGTATGGTCTTTTATTTGTAATACTAGTATATTTCTTTGAATCGAGTATTAAAAGTTGTTAAATAATAAAATAAACTAATTGTGGTGAATTTTTTTCAATGATTTTGAAATTCAAATTGACGAAAATCTAAGGCGTTATAGGCTCCAACTAGAGCATCCTATAGTACACATCTCCCATCTATTTGCATCAACTGTACGATTTTCAAATTTGAATTGTGTGTGGCAACTCGGTGAAAATTCCTCCAAGATTATGCAACGACATATTAATTAAGTATAGTTTCAAAAGAAAAGGCATACAGACAATCATAGTTACAATGTATTTTATTTAAATGTATGGTGCATGTACATGTTCTTCGACTAGGGATGCACATCCAGCCAAACCAATGCATGGGATCGAGGCTTTCAAACAATCACCCCATTCTCTTGATAACATGAGATTGAACCTTTCAAACAGCTAGTCCAGCTCACTATAAGAGACCGGGTCTTTCAAACAGTTAACCTGTTTCCCAAAGCAAAAACAGTGTTGAAAGTGGTTTAGGAGCCCACAAAATACTCAAATTACACGCGTTCACGGCATCTGAATTAGCCATCAGATAACACCAACAAAAAGGCATTTGATAGTGATGCGGGGCCCCGCCAAAGTATACGAGGTATACAATGTCCACAACGTCTTAATTAGCTACTTGATAAATAGAGTGCGATAGATGCATGATTAAATCTACCTTTATTGATCCATTTCACAAACAGCTCATTTAGCAAAGCCTCTACAATTAGTGGCCAACCTTGATCCAACAAATAGATATCGCCATCCAAATCCAAACACAGTTCAAAAAAGGGTTCCTTTCAATAAAAGTCAACAAGGCATCAAGTCTATTAAAGGACACAACAACGAGATTCCACCCAACAAAGCGAATAAGGTACATTAATATTTGAGGATGATGGGTCTCAACTAAATTTCATTTAATCCAAATACAAGGTGGCCGATAGTTCAAGGTACCAAATTAAATATGTGTCTCATCCATAAAGTCACAATTTAACAGTCCATAAACATAAACATTTCAACAAGCAACACATGTGGATTACACTAAGCATGTTATAATACACATTCATGTATAATTTAAGGGGCATGCATCACATTCAAGTATTTGAGCATGTTACGGAGGTGCATGTGTGTAATCCAACCTATGTAAGGATTTAGTATGACATGTGTTCATATACATGATTCTAAACATATTATGATTTCTAACAAATTATCCCTAATTTAACACATGTGAGATAGACTACAAATATTATCGCATAATTTATGGATTACTTAGCATAATTATTCAAGTGTCGAGACTATCACAAGACAAAAAATGTCATTGGAAAGCTTGAAGTGAAGATTCTCACCTTAGAATCGAAATCTTTCGGTTCCAAAGCGGCTCAAGTGTGAAAATTTAGGAGAAATGCTCCAAACCTTAAATTATCAATAAATCCATCATTAATTACCTCGATTCTAAGGTTTTACCTACCTCGATTTGGAAAACCCCCAACTTGATTTGACGAGTCGGGGCCTGAGATAAGCGCACGATTGACGCCCACGTGAAGCTGTGCTCCACCATGACTCATGATAATACCTAAATATTGCATATTTATCTCCTATTTTATATTATTTTTATCGTATACATATAGTTAATTGATCTTAATAATATGTGTTTCATGTGCAATGAGAGATTTGAAGACCAAGACCAAATTGTGCTAAAAGTGGAGATTTAAGCCCAAAGGAGAGAAAGCAATTGAGGACAAAAAAGATAATGATCAAGTATGAAAAGATAAAAAGAAATTAAGTTTAAAGCATTATTTGAAGATTGAAAAAATCGATCTTTGAAATAGAAGAAAAATAACAAGTTTTGATCGACCTACGAAGATGTTCAATTGAGTGGGATATCCTCGATCGACCATATCAATTGAGGGATTTCTAAATTTTGGATTCAATTTGCTGGATAATTTTTATAAAGTTTGATCGATCGAAGTTGGGGTTTGATCGATCAAAATTCGATAGAATTTTAAAAATTGCTTGTTGGCTATTTGCCAACAAATTAGGTCGATCGAATTATCGATTGATAGAAGTTAGGTCGATCAAAATATTGATCGATGACTCTGTAAAATTTTGTGAAAGTGCGTAACTTATTTCTAAATTCAAGTAGAACTATCTAACGTCAGTGGAAATTATTATTTAAGGGTTATAAGACGTGTCTAGGGTATCATAGAAGCAAGGGAGGAGAGAGAGAGAGAGAGAGAGAGAGAGAGAGATGAGCTTATCCTTCGGCATTCTTCTTCTAGTTATTTTTCTTTTTTGTACTTTTCTTTTCTTTAGCGATAGTTATGCTTAGTTAATCTCTTACCTAATGCTAAGGGGTGAAGCTTTGTAATTTAATTTTAATGTCTTAGTTTATTGATTCATACATTAGATTTCATGATGATTATTTAATTGAATTAGATTCGAATTTATTTTAAAGCCTTCGAGTTGTTTATTTCTAGATACGTTGTGAACTTCAGTTATATTGATGCTCTGATTTAGTAATTTCTCAGCTTGATTAGAGAAAGAATCAATCTGTAAAATTTCTTGATCTATTGTAGACTTCAAGCATAAGAGATGATTGAATTCCCTGCGATTAATGTCCGAGTCTTTACGAGAGAATTATTCAATTAAATTCATACGTTGTTAGATGTTGTGATTGGTTTAACAGAATTATCTTTTGATTAAAACAAATTGAAATTCGCTTCTAATTGAGTTATAGAGATGAATTAATGAATTATGCATTGTGATTTTTAGAAGTGGATCCTTATATGCTTAGTGCCATTTTATTGTTGTTGTCACCCTTAATTGCATGTTGGATTTTTTAAATCGTAGACCTTAACGTTAGACTAGTCTTAGTTGTGTTCTCATATTCCTTGTGGATCGACCTTAGTCTAACCGAGATTATTACTACATCGCAATCCTACACTTGGAATTGTTGATCAGCTCATGGATGAGAATGAGTTGTCGCCAATTGCTTGTGGGGACCAAAAACTCTAGCAAAACAACCCTAACACAAAAAATCCTAAAATATGGATGAAAAAGAGGAATTTCTTACCTTAATCGCCTTGATGTTGTTAGGAATTAAGGAAGAACGCACATGCATAGCAGGAAGAGTTCTTACCCGGCTAATTGGAGGATTCTACGGCTGCAAGAAGATGCAGCATATCTTGCAAGACCTGAACTTGGTGAAAGATTGCCCATTATAGCGGCCGCACTTGATCTCTCGATCTCCTCTCTATCTCTCACCTCACCTATCTCCTTTTGTCTCCCTCTTACCCCATCTCTTCATTTTTCAAACTTAGGAAATGAAAGAAATGGGCAAATCCCTATTTATAGCCCCACTTGAAAATTTGGTGGTTGTAGGTGTTTTTTAAATTCAGAATTGTCGGTCAGACTGACGATAATGACGGTTGGACTGATAGAGATCGACAGATGTCAAACTTATCCTGTTTTTATGCTACTCAAGTTAGTGTAACCGATGGAGCCTAAATTAACCCTAACCTGGCCTAGGTCACTATTCTCGAGGCTTATGGGTTCGCCCTATGCGTTCTACGGACCATTCACTAATTCTAAGCAACTTGTTTATTGCCAAGGGGCATTAATAATCTCTAATCGCACGCTAGGGGTCAAAAGGACCTAGAGTTTACTGATCCGAGTCCTGTAAGTATTATGGCCAGTTAAGGTATGGGGTTTGATTGAGCCACATGCTCTTAGCTTTAAGTTTTGACTCGCGATCCCTAGGGATTCATATTTACACACACACACACACACACACAGGCATGTGCGACTTCCTATTTTAATTAAATTTCACTGGTAACACTCGAGGGCATTCAATGTAAGAACTCGAATTCATATAGGTCGTTATATACACTTGTGTGCACGTAAACCTATGGCTTGTAGAGCACAGAAGACACCTAGACATACCATAAAATAGTATCTTCATTTGTTAGCTTAGTAGGTTGATTAAATTTTGAGGACGAAATTCTTATAAGGGTAGTAGAATGTAATATCCTGAAAATTTGGGCACGCGTGTTGGCACACGGGTTAACATTCATGCGAGTAGGTTTTTTATTTTAGGTCTTGTTGTGCACACACGTACACACTTATACACTCTTATACGTTTTAATAACTTTTAGGCCTCTATAGATCTTAATATACTTAGTCGTTTAATAAATTGACCATTAAAAGAACTCAACATTGCTAGGTTAAGATATTTGACCGTCCACTTCAATTTCAGATCACTCAATCATAGTAGACCAGCTATGAGATCTTCACATCTGCTCGTACATGCATTTGTTCATGAATCTAATACGTCCACCTTTTCCATCACTTAGGTATATGCTTAACCAACTGTTGAATTCCCAATCCTATAAACTTGCATATGTGCATAAGTATTTGAATCAAATGATGTACAGGCTTATTGATAGATCAATAAAAAAATTGACTTTGTACTAATCAATTTACAAAACCAACTGTAAAATAATTCATAATCATGATGAAGGTCCTAACCATCCAATTACTTTAATATTAGCTCATTATTTGACTTTCCATCATATTTAGATCCGCCAAATGGGCCATCCGAATATCAAAATAAACCACTCTGCTCGAAGATCGTGGGGTATATACCAAGACTACCAGCTAATTTCTCTATTGCATGTGTAAAAGTATTATTTTATACCTCGGAGTGGTATAATCCATTGAAAAGGCATCTTAGTCATCAATTAGCGATCAAGGCTTAAACTAAGACATTAGAAAGAGCACGGAAAAATAATGAAAATAGTGAACAGTTGTGAAGTTTCATCTCATTTAGACGGAGCAGTTAAAAGTTACGAACGATGTAATTCGGGACTAAGGAAAATGGCAAAATTGTATTTAGTTAATGTTATACATAGGTTACACACCTCTAAATGCTCCATGAAGGTTTCACCGATGGTATCACCCATCCTCTTTTTTCCATATGTGGCCCAACCAATGTCTGGATCTGCTTCATTTAAAGCACATGCACAACGTAAAGCTCCAGCCTTGTATCAAACGGCCCACCGACCAGTTCCAATGAATTTGGACCATTAACTCCATGATGACCCAACAATCATTAAGCAATCCTATGGTCTAACAACTCAGTCATTTCCAACTTTTGATCAAGTAGGCTACTTATATGAACAATCCATTTGTGAACCTAATAAAATCAAGACCATTCAATAATAAGTTTTGAAGTCATTTAACCGATCACCCATTCAGATTATCAAGGTTCGCATTCCATACTCATGTAAACTCATCACTAGGACAATCCATGAACACGCGTTGTTTCACAGTACCGGTTACGTGACCATGGTTGATTTGCGACATGTTTCTAATGTTCAATGGTAGCAAGTTCTAGTCATTCCATTTATTTATTGAGAAAGATTGATTTGTTTGGTTGGATCAGTAGAGCATGGTTTATTTGTCCACTAGTATGCATGGTTGATTTGCCACCCCGCTGTACCGGTTAGGTGAGCATGGTTGAATTGCGACAGGTTCCTAATATTTAGTGGCAGCAAGTTCATGTACATCTATTGATCTTACATTCATTATAGCATACATGACATCATGATATTCATGCTTCATTAATGATAATATGTAGAGGACACAACTCATAATATTACTTTGTTAAATTACATGCAATTCAATCTGTTAGCGAATAGGGTGATCTCAAAGAATCTATGCTGGAATTTTAATTTACATCCTAGAACTCGGGATTAGGGTCATCATACTCGGGTTTTGAATTTTGGGGCATGATATCCAATACCCGAGTATTGGAGGGTTGGGGTGTTACATAACCGTCTAATTACTTTAATTATAACTCATCATCTAACTGTCCATCACATTCGGATCGATCAACTAGGTCACCCAAATACTAAGACTATTTAGTATGAAGCTCATGGTGTTACATAACCATCTAATTACTTTAATTATAACTCATCATCTAACTGTCCATCATATTTGGATTGGTCAATTGAGCCACCCAAATACTAAGATAGACTATCTAGTACGAAGTTCATGGTGTATACTTCAATCTAAATGATAAAATGTATTGCGAAGGGTACCCACTAATTCTTAGAGATTAGGAGTCCATCCAATCGATTGCCCTTAGACATAAAAATGGATAAATTGGGCCATATAAGTCACTATTCTATAGATTATCTAGCCACCAGTAATGCTTGGACTTTAAAAAACTAGATAAGTACATCGTTCATAAATTTGTTCATTGCCCTTAGGTTAGTCTAGTTAAATTAGGGCTAAGTGACCAATGGCTTATGGGCTTAACCAAACTTGTAATACTCTGAATTACTATAACCTTCCTAAGCCTGCCCTATGCTTCCATGTGTGTGTGACTGCACTCCTCATATGTGCGATATGGCCTCTAGTCCAACTGTACCCTTATGTGAGTACTCTAACATCCCCTGCGAGTGCACGATGATAACTTTCCATGAGGTTGAGTTCTATGGGCCCCACTGTAAGGTGTGTCGAACATCCACTCCATCAACTAGATGCACCCTTCCATGGTGGGCCATGGGCTTAAAAATAGGTCAATCTATGACTTAGGTGGGTCACACCATAGACAATAGTTGAGAGTAGATGCACCTATTGAAACCTTCTTGATTGTTTACGGGACTCATGGAAATGCGGTTCAGATATCCAACTCAACCATTCAGCGTGTCCCAATTGAAGAGCATGGGTTCGAGCAAAGAGTGAGGCAACTAGGGTAGGGCCCACTAAGGGAAATCCACTCCTACCATCAGGTGCATGACCCCATGTTAGGGGTAGGGGGCTAAAAAAATTGGCTAATCTATGATTCAAGTGGGCGACACCAAGGGAAGTAGTTGGGAGGGGAATGCCCACCCTTGATTTTTTTACAGGACTCACCATGATGTGCATGTGACATCCACTCTAACCATTAGATACCTCATTCCACATTAGACCTATGGCAAAAAAAAATCAGCCTGACTTGTAATTCAAGTGTCCACACCAAAAGAAATAATAGTAGGGAGAGGGATGTCAACTCTTGATTTTTACAGGACCACCGTGATCAGTATATGAAATCCACTCCGACCATTAGATGCCACACCAAAAGCTAGGCATGAAGCCCACAAATCAGGCCCATAGATGATACAGGTGGGCCACACCAAGGGAACCAATGTGAAGAGTAGGTATAGCCTTGTACACTATTTCCAGTTGTGTGGTCCACCTAAATCACAGGTGGATCCGATTTTGGGCCCCAGGCCTAGCATTGGTGCCTAGGAGACCGTCTCTCTATGTATCATATTATCATAGAGACCCATCATTTATTACCAATCTCAATATTATAAGTTTACTTGCTTCAAGTAGACAGGACCAGGCTGGACACCGAGTCTTTGACTTGAACCAAATATGCAATCTTATCTCTAAGGAGAGATCCAAGCTAATAAAATCCGACCCAACATTGAGTGGGCCTTCCAAGCCTCGGATGCATGGTTGGACAGGCACATTTGAGCCAAGATTTTTAAAATATTGCAATAATATCTGGAAAATATGCAGCTTTTATCACAATAATATTTCTTTGTTTTTGGATTTCAATGTATTTTATTAATTTAAAATAAATATTTCTTATGAAATAATATCAGAACTCCAAAATTTGAAAATCTCCAAGAAATTTAAGTAGAAATTGCTGAGATCTGTCCTTATGATTTCAACAATGGCAATATCATCATCTACACGTGCATGTACGTGCCACATCCGGCCATTCATAATTTTTTACCAGATCCTGCCTGGTGAACGGCCCAGATCTGCCACTCGTGTGGAGAGAGGGGCCTGCGAGCAGCATTTAGCTTAGGGGCCTACAAAGCGAGAGCGGATTAGGTGAGACCCCGGATCCACCAAGGTGGGTGGGACCCCTGACTGTGGGGCCCACCGTGATGTATGTGACTGCATCCACGCCGTCCATCCGTATTAAAAGCTCATTTTAGGGCATGATCCAAAAAAGAAGCAGTTCCAAATCCCAAATGGGCCATAGTAACGGAAACAGTGGTGATTGACCATTAAAAATTCCCTGTGGGCCACGAAAGCTTTGGATCACGATGATATTTGTGTGATCTCTACATCTAGGTGTTTGTGACCTTATCAAATGGCAAATAAACATTCCGATGGAATCCATGAAGTTTTTAATGTTGGAGATTCAATCACAATTGTTTCCTGTGGTGTGGTCCACCTAAGATTTTTGTCAGCTTTATTTTTGGGATCATGCCTTAAAATGAGCTTTCAAAACGGTTGGACGGTGTGGATTTAAGGCACATACATCACTGCGAGCTCCATAGTCAGGGGTCTCACCCACCTCGGTGGATCCAGGGTCTCACCTAATCCGCTCCCCAAGACCATCCATCTAGTAGGTCTGCAGATGGGCCATCACCGGAATGAAGAAAAACAGTAGTCCGCATTTAAACACCTTTGTGAGAATGGAGATGATCTCTGATCAACATGATATCTTCGGCGTGGCCCATCCATAGTGTATTCTGCTAGATGAACGGTCTGGATCACTACTTGATGAGGCAAAAGGGGGCGAAATAAAATTCCTCTTCCATGATCAGAAGCTTGAGAAACCCTGTAAGAGACTCAAATGACCCATAAAAAGGACGAGACTCAAGCTGTGGCCACTTGGGCAGTTCCCACTTGTGCAATATAAGGTGGGGTACTTTGCCATCGCTTGAAGTGAAATTTACATGGAAAACCATTATATCTAATTGTACGGTCAGGGCTCTTTTTTTTTTTTTTTTTTTTTTTTTTTTTTTTTTTTTTTTTTGTGGATGTTTGGACCGCCACATGGCAGGCGGCATATTTTATTGGGTGGATCCGAGATCGATGGGATGGATAACTGACTGTGGGGCCCACCTTAATGTATATGCCTTACATCCATGCCGTCCATCCATTTAGACTGCTCATTTTAGTCATGATTGAATACCTACCGTTAAAAACTTTTGGGGGCCGCCAAAATGCTTACATGCCATCTAACCCGTTGATCAGGTGATCACACAGACATCAGCTTGATTCAAAACTTTCGCGGCCCACAAGAATTTTTTAATGGTCGATCAACACTGTTTCTTGTGGTATGGTTCACCTGAGATTTGGATCTGCTTTATTTTTTTATTTTTTGGGATGTAAGGCATATACAACAGGGTGGACCCCACAGTTAGGATCCACCGGAGCCGCTTCGAAACATTTAAGCTCTGTGGGGACCACCATATATAAAATCCATTCCATTCATCAGGTTGGGACTATTATTTGAACTGTAGGTGCAAACTTTATGTTCAAAACTCACAGGGGCTATAGCAGATTTTATGTTGCATGGACCACACAGACGTGGGTGTTTCACGCACTAGAACAACTGATGCAGAGGATTCTGATTCCCAATCTTACCTGCTGAGGCTTGCCAGCCGAAGGTATTAGGCTGTCACGTGCTCGGGATATTCGAACCTGGGGTCGACAGGGATGATCCGGCAACAGATAAGGGCTAGTCAACCATAAGGTACCTTACAGGTGTATGTAGGGTCAATTAACAATGGAAGGTCCAAAACTTGTGATGTTTTGGGCAGATTATCTTCCTACAATCCAACCAATGTCCTGCACACGATCCAAACCTCTGGTTTCGTTTGGGAAGCGGACTGGGTGGTGTTGGGCGCTGTGGGGCCACCGTGATGTATGTATTTTATCCACGCCGTCCATCCGCTTTTCCAGATCATTTTAGGGCATGAGCCCAGTAACGAAACAATCAAAGGCTCAAATGTGGTGATTGAATGGCCATCATTAAAAATTTCTCAAGGGCCACAAAGATTTTGGATCAAAGTTGATATTGAAATTGCGTTGGATCGTCTAACACGACACTTTACTGTATGTGCGAAAGCTTGACGGAGTTATTAGAATAATGGTTAAGTCATGTCTAATGTCCCGGGGGGGGGGGGGGGGGGGGGGGGGGGGGTTCTTTTCACATACTTAAATTATTGTACAATCTAAGTTAAATAACAACACTTCGACTTCTTAGCCTAAGTGGGTCCAATCACATAGACTAGCATATAATTAAGCAATTAAGCAACTTAGTCTAAATGCACAGATTACCAATTTATTTGACTAATCAAGCACCTAATCTATGCAACCTATGTAGACTATATGAGAATGGATCATATAAGCTCAAGTCTACACTAATTAGTGGAAATACATCTTGTGTGTGAATGTGCTTATCTAGTGCTTAGCATATATTCCTATCAAACAATCATAATTAAGCAATTAAACACACAATGTTAAGATAACAATGTACTCAAATACATCACACACACAAGCATGTATAGTGGTTCGAATACGTGTCTACTCCACTCCCAGTTTAAGTACTCACACATTGAGCACACTAGATTTCATTAGGGAGTTTAAATTAGGTTCCTCCCAACTTAGGTGTCTTAAATCGGTTCCACCCTATCGAGGTATTTACGGGCTCCACCCAACTCAGGTGTTTACAAGTTCCACCGAACCTTGTGATCTTACACAAGAACCTAACTTTAGGCTCAACACTTGCGCTAATATCTTACAATCGAACATGAATTTAGGCTTACTCAAGCCAATGTCCTACAACTGAACCTCAATTTAAGCTCTACAACCGAGTCAATGTCTTACAATTGAACCTAGCGTATGCTCCTGCCGGAGGCTCACCACTTAGAGACTTGATTCGGCCCTACAATCTGGCCTAGGTCCTACAACTGAACCTATCAAGTTTGGTAATTAAACTCTATACTCAATTTTCCACGGAAAGAGAGTGGATGGACTCAACACAAATGACAACCTTACTCGTCGGATTTTAACTTCGTTGATGCGCTGCTTACTCCCAGTTTAAGTACTCACACCTTGAGCACACTAGATTTCATTGAGGAGTTTAAATCAGGTTCCTCCCAACTTAGGTGTTTTAAATCGGTTCCACCCTATCGAGGTGTTTACGGGTTTCACCCAACCCAGGTGTTTACAGATCCTCACTTGTGCTAATATCTTACAATCAAACATGAATTTAGGCTTACTCAAGCCAAGGTCCTACAATTGAACCTCAATTTAAGCTCTACAACCGAGTTAATGTTTTACAACTGAACCTAGCGAATACTCCTGCCGGAGGCTCACCACTTAGAGACTTGATTTGGCCCTACAATCTGGCCTAGGTCTTACAACTGAACCTATCAAGTTTGATAATCAAACTTTATACTCAATTTTCCACGGGAAGAGAGTGGATGGACTCAAGACAAATGACAACCTTACTTGTCGGATTTTAACTTCGTTAATGCGCCGCTTGGGTTGCTTGATCTCAGCTCTCCTGTGCTTCAACCAGCTCCTCTTTGCTCTCCCGAATACTGATGTTGGTGCGTTGTCAATGCTCCAGTTCCAGGATCAGCTACCTTGCATGAGATGCACCGATGGAGATGCCCGAGGTGCTAGGAGGTGGGGTAAATTTTTTACAACTAAGAGATTTGGTTGCCTAGAGGAATTTCACCTAATTGGATCTCTAGAGAAGTTTAGACCAAGGATATACTTATAGTGTAAATGTCTAAAACATTTAAAGATCAAAAGAGAAAAGAATCATCTTCTTCATGAGTTTTGAATGCTCCATGTTTGTGATGAATCACAAGGAAGATGACTTGAATGAGTTAGAATTAGTGCCTATTGGTGTATGCAACAATAGTGGCTTCTAAATCTTTAAAATCTCTCTCTTAAGTTTAAAAACCGAACTCCCCTCTTTTATAAATAAATATCTAACGGTAAAAAAATGGGCAAATTCGTATATCTATGATGGATCGGAGATACCCTTTGATTGATCGAAGATCCTAATCCAATTGATCGAAAAATTGTCCAAAGAGTTTATGCAATTGCAGGACATCCAGTTCGATTAATCGGAACCTTCTCCGATGGATCGAAATCACCACTCCAATGGATCAAATTGATGGGTTCGGTGGATCGAAAAACTGTCTAGAGAGTTAACAATGTTGCTGGACTAATTTTCAATGGATCGAATTGGTCTCCGATGGATCGAAGTCCCATCAAAACTAAACTCTGATGGATCGAAGTCCACTCGAAAACCGTTGTTTGGGTTGGTTCATTTACAGCAACTTGCACTTCTTTTATTAGCCTAACTTATCATAGTTTTCTAAATGTTCTAATGCTAATGATGATGACTAAGGATTTTCCTAATTGGTCCAAGTCATCTAAGGCCCTGTTTGGATTCGATGAAATCGAAGGAAAGGTGTGGACCCTCGCCGATTTTTCCGCGCTCCCACACGACGTCGTTCTCCCTTTCCCTTTCCTTTCGGAAAAGAAGGAGATGAGGATGCGTGAGTGCGAAATCGCCGTTTGTGCCACTGGCTTGCCTCGTTCTCGAGGGCTTCGTTTGGTTGTCGTGTTAAGCTGGATATGTTTAAATGAGTTTATATAAGACCAGAGTCGCCACTAGCCAGTTACTTCGAATCTACAGTCGGCTAGACCCCGTAGAAACGTTAGAGAAGGGGATCTGAAGATCCTTTCCTCTAAAATGACTCCTGTTGATCTGCGGTCAGAGATTCAAGGTAAGGGATCACGGTTACAGGGTGGGAAGAGGTTAAGCACCCCACACACTGCCCGTACCGAAGTACGGTCTCTACTTCACAGAATCGATCGGATACTTGAAAGTCTAGTTTAATCCTCGTATATTCTCATGGATGACATGATACATGAATGCGGGTCTGAATAGTAAGAGTTTCAGATGGGCAGGTTCCAACAACGGGCAAGCCCAGAGCGTACGCTCGAACTGACAGGTGCTTTATGCGAGATGATGCATGCTGTGTGCTTGAATATTCAAAGTGCTTATAGTGATATGTACGTGAATGCAGGTCTGAACAGTAAGAGTTTCTGATGGGCAGGTTCCAACAACGGGCAAGCCCAGAGCATACGCTCGAACTGACAGGTGCTTTATGCGAGATGCATGCGGTGTGTTTGAATAATCAAAGTGTTTGCAGTGAAGCAGGGGGGTTGGAAGAAAAGTAAATGTTGCACTTATGCTAGATGCAAATGAGATGATGCTGGAAAAGAGTAGCTGAGTGGACGGAGGTGTCGCAAGGGTTGGCTTCGAGTGGCTGGATCAAGACTTGGATGGCTTGGGAGGCTTGGACCAGTGGTCAGGCTGGGCTGGACCAGGGCTAGACTCTCCTCACTCGGGCTCTCCTTGGTGGAAAAATGGGCTAAGGGGTGGATGAGGACTCGGAGCTCTCGGGCTGAAATGGACTTGAAGGGGTGTTGAAATGAGAAGGGGAGGGGGGTATTTATAGCAGTAGAGAGTGGCAGTTTGCGTAATTTTTTCCGGGCGGCCTGCTATGGGCCGCCCGTACGGCCGCTCCTCGGTTTCCAGCGAGTACGGCCGCTCTCTCGGGGCTGCTGTTGGACTCGCTGGTCGACTCAGTGAGTTGACCTAGCGGGTCGACTCGGTGGTTTGACTCGACGGGTTGACTCGGTGGGTTGACTCGGTGTTTTGACTCGACGGGTTGACTCAGCGGGTTGACTCAGCGGGTTAACTCAGCGGGTTGACTCAGTGAGTTTGACTTTTTTGGGATTTTTTTACTGGCTTTTTTTCTGGTGGGTTTTTCAGGCTGATGTTTAAGACTGGGTTGACTGGGTTCAGGCTTGATCTGGGCTATGGAATGGGGCTTATAAGGGTGAGTTTGGCTGAGTTTGGACTTGGGATTTAGGGGTATGGTCCTCCATTCAACCAGCTATCTCTACCAACAGTGTAGCCTAAGGTGGGGTGTCTACAGATGCCCCTCTTTGGCAGAGGTTGCGTGCAACCGAATGCCAAAGCGAGTGGACACCCCATTTCTGACCCGGTCATTCATAGATCATGTTCTGAAATCTTTGCTTGCTTTTGCATCTGTGTCAGTTGATCGTTTGGAAACCGATCACTTGCACATACCGCGGGAGTTTGGAGAAAACGTTGCGATTGTCCCTGCATGCGCTGCAACCTGGGTACCCAATCGCAACCCTTCCATTCCCGATCGGTACTAACATCGAAAAGGTACAGCAGAGCCTCTGCGTCGACAGTCTTACGAGGATGCTGACCCTGAGACTGATTGTGTGATGTTTGATGTTTTTCCAGATCACTCCAGGAGTACTTGTTTCGCTTGACTGTCAAAGTGGTTAGACGCCCTGCGTCAGATAGTCTTACCGGATTCTACTACGCCCACTTGGACTCAGTCAAGGTACTTCAGGCATCCACGCCTAGGTATGTGCGGGTGGGCTTTTTCCACCCGATCTGCTGGTTCGATGCTTGGTTTGCAATTCATTCTTTCCTTGATTGTGGTCTGGAATATTTGTTATCCTTTGTATCTGAGTCAGTTGATTGTTTGGAAATTGATAACTCGCACATACCGCGACAGTTTGGAGAAAACGTTGCGATTGTCCCTGCAGTTTGCTGCAACCTGGGTACCCAATCGCAACCCTTCCATTCCCGATCGGTACTAACATTGGAAAGGTACAGCAGAGCCTCTGTGTCTGTAGTCTTACGAGGTTGCTGACCCTGAGACTGATTGTGTGATGTTTGATGTTTTCCCAGATCACTCCAGGAGTACTTGTTTCGCTTGACTGTCAAAGTGGTTAGACGCCCTGCGTCAGATAGTCTTACGGGATTCTACTACGCCAACTTGGACTCAGTCAAGGTACTTCAGGCATCCACGCCTAGGTATGTGCGGGTGAACTCTTTCCACCCAATCTGCTGATTTTGATACTTGGGTTACAATTCATCGTTTCCACCTGTTCAAATGGTTTCTGTGACCGAGCCTTTTGGCTTTCATCTTTTTTGTATCTTGGCATGTGGTACGACCGCACTGACACTGGAGTTCAGTTCGACCGTACTTTGAGTGCATTGGATCCGATGATCTCCGGGGAAACCGCGAGACATCGGATCTTATTTGATTTTTGCATCGGCTCCTACCCAGAGATATGGAAGATCTCCTGGTGTTTTGGAGGCAGAACGCTCTACTGGAAAATATTTTTGAATTTTTGAAAAGGCACCCACTTTGGGGAGTGATACTCCGTGGGATTTTTATTTGCAAATAGAAATATTTTTTGTCTATGGAAATCGGGTCTGCGCTTGCCTCCACTAGGGATGCCTGTCGGGTCTTTGGCTAACCGACTTTATTTTGAAAGCAGGTAAACATGATGATTGATGCATGGCTTGGATGTGATGCATGGAGATGCATGATGAATGCATGACTTGGCTCATTTTCTTTTCAGTTTGATGATTTTGCTTTTGCTATGGGTGCAGAGAACTTTGAGCTTATTGCTTGCAGGGTTGTGCTCCATGGGGTTTTTCTTTTTTTACACGGGTGTTTGGTCAGCGGGTTGGTCAAGATCCCGACCCATGGTCGATCAGGTCCATCGTCCCAAGATGCTGTTTCTTTGCTAATGAGAATGTACGAGGATATCATTCGACTTCAAGATGTTCTTCTGGGCATACATGTGATTGAGATGGTGTTTGGTTGCCCGTTTTGGTCAAGATTCCAATTTGTGGGCGATTGGATCCGTCATCCCATACTGTGAAGTGAGCAGAGTTCAAGACTCCTGAATTGTAGTGCTGGGGATACTAATTTTTATGATTTTTTGTAAATATGTGGTCTGAATCTTTACCTGAGTGGTTAAGATAGAGATCGGTTTATTGAAGGCACAGGAAATATTTTTGTGATTTTTTGAAATATTTTTTTTTTTTTGAAAGCAAGAGAAATATTTTTGTGATTTTTGACAATATTTTGTTGAAAGCAAGGGAAATATTTTTGTGATTTTTGACAATATTTTGATTGAAAGCAAGGGAAATATTTTTGTGATTTTTGAGAATATTTTGATTGAAAGCAAGGGAAATATTTTTGTGATTTTTGTAATTTTTTTTTGATTGAAAGGAAGGGAAATATTTTTGTGATTTTTGAAGAGGTGATTTTGCAATGTTTTTGTATTTTGTGATTTTTCTAAAATGCAGGAAAAAGTATGAAATTTTCATCCACTTCCAGCTTCTACTGCTGGTAAGGCACCCGATCCATTTTACGTCAGCGAGCAAGACGAGTCTCACACAGTTAAGTGCCGTAGTTTTACATCTTCGGATGAGGAGATTTCGAGGGTTTTCAGTCAACACACCCACAAAGTTGCCTGTTCCTCATGTGCAATGCACATAGACCACGTATCGTTCGACGGACTCCTTCAGCCACAAGATGAGCCACATCCTCACATTTCCCTTAGTCAATCCAGTTTGGGGTCTTACGTTGCTCACAATTCCGTGAGGGTGAGCTTCACCTCCCAACAGCCTTAATCCCCTTCATGAGTTCTAGGAACAGGGAACATCCGTCAGCTTCAACAGTGACTTCCAAATCAAGGTTGTCTATCACGGTGCGTTCAACACGAACAGGATTGCGGAGTTCTGCCCGCCTCAGCCCTTACCTGTTTAGAAGATTCCAGACACCCGTACGATCAAGTGTCAGCCATGTCTGGAACAGGTTAGGAAAGAAAGCCCCCGAGAAGTTAATCCCAGTGTAGTTTTAGGTCTTCGGACCACTGGGGATGAATTTGTGCAGTTGAAATTTTTGGTGAATCATTTTTTTTTTTTTGTGTTTTTTGGAAAAAGTTTCAGATTTTAACTCGGGTAACCGAGGTTGATGCTGGTTTTTGTGGAAAGCTTTAAAATATTTTTGGTATTTTTGAGATGATCCGGGTTATCGAATCCTTGATCCCAGCGGTTGAGGCCGATGCCGGTTTTTATTGGAAGCAAGAAAGGGTCCCCCGAGAAATTAATCCCAGTGTAGTTTAAGGTCTTCGGACAAAAAATATGTACATGCTGAAAATACATTCTTTTTTGTGATTTTTCGAAAACTGTTCCAGGTCATAAAATCTCAATTTTGAACGGTCAGGATTGACACTGGTTTTATTGGAAATCTCTCGGGATTTTGTTCCCGACGTAGTTTAAGGTATTCGGACCAAAAACTGTACAAAAGGGGGCAAACACATTTTTTTTTGTTTTTGGAAAATGTCCGGTGTCAGCGGATCTTGATCAAGACCGATACCGGCTTTTATTGAAAATCTCTCGGGATATTGATCCCGACGTAGTTTAAGGTCTTCGGACCCAAAAACTTTAAAAGAGGGGCTGGTGATATATTTTTTATTTTTCGAAATGATCCAGATCATCCGATGTTGGTCTTAAAGACTGGGATCGATGCTGGTTTTTATTAAAATCCCTCGGGATATTGATCCAGACGTAGTTTAAGGTCTTCGGACCAGTATTACACAAAACAGGAAAGACATTTTTTTTTGTTTTTTTGTTTTTTTGAAAGTACTCGGTGTCGTCGGATCTTAATTCGAGCGATCAAGACCGATACCGGCTTTTATTGAAAATCTCTCGGGATGTCGATCCCAACGTAGTTTAAGGTCTTTGGACCAAATTTTGTACATGTGAACAATAATCAAGGGTGGAGATTCTTGGGATTCTTCTTGGAAATGGTTTGGATCATCTGATCATGCCTTTGGATGGTTGAAATCATTGTTTGACCAAGTCAAATTTTCCTTTCTTTTCTTTGAGAATTCCATGGAACTTTTCCACATCATCAACCCAATTTCTCACCCATTTCTCATGAGGTGAGATTTTGGTGAGATTTCTTCCTTTTTCTCACCATTCTCTTCCATCACTTCATTCTTACATGGAGGTACAAGATTCACTTACAACCACCCTTCCCAAGGAGGAGTTCTTCCCAAGGAGAGGGGGAGGGAGGTCGTTTCATGTAGGTAGGGGCTAGGACGGCCTCCCGTGGGCCGCCCGGACGGTCTCTGCCTCCTGGTCTCTTCAGTGGGTTGGGTAAAAGGGTGCCCTCCCCTATTCTATATAACATGGGCACCCTTGCCCCCTCAAACGTGTAATCTCTCTCTTCTCTCTCTCATACTCTCTCTTTCTTCAAGTTTTCTCTCTCTTCTTTGGTGGTCCTTTGCTCTTTTCAAGTGGTGGCCCTTAGAGACATTTTGGGACAGCAAGGTGGTCCTTCTTTGGTGAGTGGTAAAGGTATGGACCACTTCCTTTCTCTTTTCTTATCCTTTTCCTTCTTCATTGTCTCTTCTCATGACTCTTTTCTTTTTCCATGTAGTTATTCCAAGAAGAGTGAGGGTGGGCCCAAGTGTTTTTGGCCACTTTCTAGATCTCAAGTCCTTTTCAAAGGTGGTGCATGGAGAAGGACATTGCAAGCTTTCCACTTCATTTTTTCTTTCTTCTTTTCACACTCCCTTCCTGTGTATGTAAAGGGTGATTTTGCCATGTCATCAAGTGTGCATGGCAAAATACTCTATCTTTTTTATGGGAGTTGGGCCTCTTTTCATATGTATCAAATGGGCTCAAAGTGAAGTCATGGCCCTTGGTGTATTTGATGGGCCCAATGCTTCATTTTAGGCTCCCTCATGCTTTCTTGCCCTTGTCATTTTTCCTTAATGCTCTTCCTTTCTTTTCCATCTTCTTTTCAAGGTTTGGGCCCATGGGCATGGTAGGGCCCTTCTCAAGTTTTGGGCTCATGGGGCTCACTTTAGGTGACCCCATCTTTCTTCACATGTGTATGGACCAATGGTGACTAGCCCCATTCTTCACTTGGATCTCAAGTGGGCTAGATTTTTTTTTAGTTGGGCCTTTATGGATAAGTGGCTCAAGTCCTCCACTATCTCTTGATTATGATGTACATCCTTGTATAAAGTGTAGTGGGCTCCTTGGAGTTTTTATATGGATGGGCTTTTGGGCCTTCATTGGAATTTGGACACTTCTTTGAACCATGTGTGCCCCACTACACTTTGTTCATGTAGGATTTTTCTTTTCATGCTTTTTCATTGATGGATGGAGGACTTGAGTTACTTGACCATCTATAAGTCCCATGAGTGAGTTGTTCCAACAATCTCACTAAGTTCAAATGGTTTTTCCTTGAGGTAGGGATGTGGTTCTCAAGAGCTTCCCTCTTTTATGTTATCAACCTCAAATGGATGATCCTCAAGTGAGCTATCCATACAACTATGGCTCCTTGATCTTTTCTTTGGGGGCTTGGTGGGTCATCCATCATCATTCTCAAGTATGAGTGATTTCTTCTTCCATTTGTTGAGAAAGAATGGTACCCATAAGTTGCCCATTTTTGTCCCATGCTTTGGGACATTTGGATTTTGATCTTCAAGTGGGCTACGTGTACCATTCTTACCCATTTTCATGATGGTTGGGTGGCTCATCAAGCCATGCTCTTTTGTCCTCAAATGGTCTCCCTTTTGGCGAAAAGTTGGTGCACATAAGTTGCCCAAACTTGCCTTTTCATTTTGATTCTTCATGTGGGCTATGTGCATCAACTTTCTACCCTTAGCTTCTTTAATTAATATGTTTGTGGGTAGACCGCCATGTTGTATTCTCATGGTCAAAATTTTCATCAAGATGAGGCACATAAGGTTGCCCATGAATGGGTCCTCATGTTCTTCAAAGTGGGTTATGTGCTCTCTCCAATCCATTGAGATGAGGCATTTGGGTTGCTCTTGGGGGCCCACTTCCTTTCTATTCCCCACTTGTCCATGCACATGTGTAAAAAGATGGAAACGTCTTAAGTGAGAATCATGGCCTTGGCATAAAAGTGGATCAATCTTTTGGCCACATATGGACTTTGAAGAGGAGCTTCATTAAGATCCTTTGTTGATCTCGCGGCACTTGAGTGCATTTGTTGTCCAAAATGTGTCCTTGGATGATAGACTTTTCTTGCCTAAGGCATGCCATGCCACCTTCTTTAAGGTGGGCCTTACTTTTTCCAATGGGCTCAACACATATCCTAAGTGACACATGGAGTTGGACTTTAGATTTTGCATTTGAATGTGAGTCCAATCCCATGGGTTTATTGGATGATAATTTTGATTTTAATGGGTAATGGGTAGGGACTTACCTTGCCAAGCTTGTAGGATTCAATGGCGGATGGTACCAGGGGTCACCGAGTGATTGATGAAGATGATCCTGCCTTCATTGTCCGCCGAGGGGATCACATGTGTTCCTTAGCTATGGAGCATCAACCTCTTCCCGCTATTAAAGGTCGAGGTACTAGGGATCGCTGGGACGACTGGGTGAAGGATCCACAGCCCTTGCTTGAACGAGTACTGGGTGGTACTCCTTTTGCTGGCCTCCTCACCTTACGTTTCCATAATAACGATGCTAACCGCATGATGCTCGTGGCCCTTTGCGAGAGGTGGCGGGATGAGACCCACACCTTTCAGCTCCCTTGTGGAGAATGGGGAATAACCCCCTTGGACATTTACATGCAGATAGGCTTCCCATTTCATGGGACAATTGTTCCTCAAGTCAGCTCTCTAGCTCCTCTCACTTCCACCGACTGGCTACGGCTTGTCGGTGACGTCCCACCTGAGGGTGAATTCCAAGGTCATCAAGTGAAGATGCGATGGTTCTACAACAGTTTTGCCTCCGTCATCCCCACCACCGAGCGAGAGGCCCTCCACAAAGCGCGGGCCATGATCACCTATGCTTTCGGATCCTTTCTTTTCTGCCATGCGAATGAGAGAGTTGATCCCAAATTTCTTCGTTTAGTCGAGGATCTTCATCACCCCTATAACTGGAATGGGGCTATCTTGACCCGTATCTTTCAAGGTCTGGACAAGACCTGTCGGCATAGCCGGTCCTTCACAGGCTTCTAGCCTGTTGTTGAGGTACCTTTTCTTTCGTCTTCCTTGAAGTCATTTGCCTTCTTTCTCTCTCTGATCATTAGATGTGCTTTTGTCCAGACCTGCTTTTATGACCATTTTCCCCATCTTGCGCCGAGGATGAGGGATGATATTGAGCCCTCTCAGTATCGCCACATGTACTGGCACCAACAGAACCGTCAGCGGAACTCTCGAGTTCCCGGGGACAATTGGCGTGCTGACATAGACGGGCTGACTGTCGAGGACGTAAGTATCTTGCTTGTCTTTGCCCTCGTGCCGTACTGTAACTGATCATGGTGACTTTATTTGCTGCAGCTCGCTCGGATGCCGTATGCCAGTTTCCCTCTCTATTACACCCCCCAGCGTGTGGAGGCATACGATGCTTCATGTCTCCGTATCATGCTTTCTGACGCTGAGTCTTTTCAGTGGTACTTGGGGGAGAGGTTGCTTCGGTAAGTCACTGGGGTGGCTCGGGTCCCTTGTTCTGCACCTCCTCCAGCTGCTCGGATGCCAGTTGATGAGAGAGTTGGAGCTCTTGTGGGCCAGCCTGGATTTTGTTTCACGATCCCGGATCGTGATTATGATGAGTGGTATTTATTGTTCGGCCAGGGGCCTCTGCTTCCTTCGCTTTATGTTCCAGGTGGCCGTCGCAGGTATGCTGGAGGTTCGGTAACTGCTCCTTTGATGGATCTTTATCGTCGGGAGCGGGACGCGAGGAGGGACGATGATGACTATGTTGGCGACTTGTAGCCTGCTTGGGTGCCCTGCTTTGTATGGCCTTGTATCTTTGCTTTTATCTTCTTTTGTATCAAGCTCTTTTGAATGAATATATAATCTTTGATTTGTCTCAAAATTCTTTGATGATTTCTGGACGCTTTGACCTTTGACTTATTCCTTAATGATTTGTGGAAGATGAGGCTTCTTAACTGCATGGATGATGACTTGAACGGTTCAAATTGCTTGATTAGGCCTTGCGGGCCCACTTGATGATTAGATCTTGGATTCTGGCCCTTCTTTTGATGATCGAACCTTTGATCTTGCTGCTCCATGACTTGTATAAGCTTTCCAATAGTTTGGATCCTGGTGATCTAGCCCTTGTATGGTTCAGATTGATGGATTTGACTCTGTGGGCCCACTTGAGACCTTAGCTTTGCTTTGGGGCACCTCTTTTGATGATTTGTGAGGCTAAGAAGGCTTCTCATGGTGTGGATGATGACTTGAACATCTCAAATCACTTGACTTGGCTTTGTGGGCCAACTTGATGGTTAGATCTTGGATTCTGGCCCTTCTTTTGATGATCAGCCCTTTGATCTTGTTGTTTGATGGCTCATGTAGGTCCTTCAATGGTTTAGATCATGATGATCTGGTCTTTGAATGGCTTGGATTGCTTGTGGCCCCCACTTGACCACCTCTTCCTTTCTTTGACTTGATCAGCCATGCTCTGGCCGCATTGCTTCATGATTGGACCGGTGGGGCACCTTTTATATGATCTTGATCAGCCTCAGTCGAAATCTGGAGTGGACCGGAGCCTTGGGCGGCCCATGGAGCGCCATCTGCTGACGTGGACTGTCAGCCTCACCTACCAAGAACCCTGGAGCCAATCCCGCGGAGAGAGGAAATCTGCGTCCGTACGGGTGGCCCAGGGCAGGCCGCCCAAGGCTCGCCTCTTGAGCGGCCTGGGCTGGCTCTGGTTCGGACACTCTCCTCTGTCCACTGTCCCTGTCTCCATCTGCTTTGCACTGGCGAGTTTGATTCCAGCCATGAATATTCTTCTTGTCTCATCTTCCCTTCTCCTTTTGTCTCTTTCTTGGTTTGTCCTTTCTTGGGCAATGGATGGTGGAGATTTGGGGGCTGTGGGGGCTGTCCAAGGTGGGTCCCACACTTCAGATTTTCAATTGAGCTTTGACAATGGGGAGATGTCTTTAATGGATGGGGGAGATGGGGCATTGAATGGAAGCATTGATGAGGGGCTAGGGATGGTGGTTGGTGGAGCTTTGAATGGCTCCATTAATGGTGGGATGGCTGGATTTTCTGATTTGAATGGGCCCCTCATTATGGGAGGAATGGATGGTATAGATAGGATGATGGGATGGGGCATAGGTGAAGCTATGCATCCCTTGAGTGTGGGCCCCATGGATGATGTGATGGATGGTGGTGATGGGACCATGATGGACATAGATGGGCCGATCTCATGCTTGGATGGGATGGATGGTTCAGATGGTACCTTTGACGGTTTGGATGCTCTGGATGAGGGCCGAGATGTGCGGTATACTTGCTTGGGTGGACTTGATGTGGTCATTGATGATGTCCCCCTGATGATGGACGGTGTGGATGCCTCGATGATCCCTTTGATCGGCCAGGATGATGATTGGATTCATGATTTCCTGTTGGAGGGGGCCGCAGGTCCAGATCTGACCGTTGATTCTTCGATCGGGGCTGCCGGGACCCTTTTTGATGGTTCAGATGTATTCTTTGACGGTCAGATTAGCCAGGATGTCACGATGTGCGGTGTGATCTTCACTGATAGTCCTTTTGATGGAGAGCATTGTCCTTCTCTTGGTCATCGGTCCTTTGCGCACTCCGTTTATGAGGTGGGCGAGTATTCCCGTGCGGCTGAGGTTGTGACAGTTTCCGACAGTGATGCGACTATATCAGACATAGCCGTTACTGGGGACAGGTCAGGGGCTGTCGAGTCTGCAGAGGTTCCAGCTTTTCCTTCTCCTTCGCCCGTTGACCTTCCGATCCTTGATGAGTCATCATTGATTTCTGGGCCTTTTGTGATGGAGGGGGTACCAGTGAGGACTTGTCAGCTGCTTCCTCGTTCTTCTTGCTCACCACGACTGCTTGCTTGGCTTAACAGTTTGTCAGCTTATGAGATTCGAGATTTGGAGTCTTATGGCTTCGGCAGTCTGGTTCATCTGGCCAAAGTTGATATTGATTGGAGGATGCTTGGAGCTGCCTTGATTGACTGGGTCCCTTCGTTGAACTTGTTTGCGTTCAACGATATGGAGATGGGGCCTTCTTTGGAGGAGCTTGCACGCTTGACAGGCCTGCCCTGGGATTACACTCAATATTTTTCGCCGAAGACGTCGCCGAAGACTGCTACACTGTAGAACTGGTTCGGGATCCCCTATCTTGTTCGGCCTGCAGCTGGTGGCCAGGATGCCGTAGTGTTCTCCTTGGACTTGCTGTATGATCTTTTCTCGGGTCTTCGGAGTGTGGCCGATTCTACCTTTGCTCGGAACGCACTGATGTTCTGCTTGATAGCTGAGGTGCTATTTTCGCGATGGCGCAGGTCCCAGACTCCTTTACTTTTTGAGGTGATGAGCCGAGCTATCCGTCGGCAGGGGATCATTTCTCTCATCTTGGCCGAGCTATTTGATGGGCTGACCGACTGCGCCTTGGGCCGCACTCGTGTCCTTCGCGGCTGCTGTGCATTTCTTCAGGTATCTTTTCTGCATCTTTTTTCTTTTGCTTTGTTTAGGGATTGCTTTGCTCTAGCTGAACTTCTTTTGCTTCTTGTGGTCAGGTCTGGCTATGGGAGCGTCTTTCGCTGACTGTTCCTGTACCTTTTCCTGACACTCGTCGCCCAGACCTTATGCGACACATTATGGAGTTTCTTCCTCATATAGCTAGGATGAGCGAGCCCTTGTATCGCAGGATGTTCGCTGAACTTCGTGACTGGAATGTTCGTTGGGAGTCATCTTGGCTTTCACTTCCTCCAGTGCTTTGCGATGCACACCGCCTTCCTTTGATGTTGGTAGGCTTTCGATCGTACTTTTCTTATCATCCCATTCGGTTCCTGCGGCAGTTTGGTTATGAGCAGGATGTTCCTCTTTTCACTTTCACGGGTATCGGGCGTCGAGCACTTCCCTCTAGATCTTCTGACTTCAGGACCCAGATTGATTGTTCTTGGACGAGCTACCTGACTGCTGATTTGCTGGGTTTTGAGCTGCGGACTTTTCCGATGGCGACCGCCCCATATCAGTACTGGGTTGCTGAGCAGTCTTTGTACCGACGTATCCCTTGCTGGCACCAGACTGCTAATGAGGATGAGCAGGATATCCTTGGAGATGCAGGCTCTTCATCTGGTTCATATGAACCCTTTGAGGAGCGCCCGTTTATCGATCCTGGCTTCCTTTTGGCCACTCATGGCCATCTGCTGTCTGAGATCTCTGCACTTCGGTATCATTGTGAGATGATGTCGAGGAGATTGGCTGCCGATCAGAGGTTGTCTGACGAGGAGATAGCGATCCGTACCCTTGAGCGCGATGAGGCGCATTACCTGCGTATGGAGGTGAGCAGGTTGAGAGCGAGACTATCTTTTTATGAGTCAGAGGACTCACCTGATGTGGCCGAGGAGGAGGGTAGAGATTGATTGTGTTGGCCACCTGCACATTCTTTTTTGCATATATGATTGATGATGATGCATTTTTTTGTATTTTTTGAAAAAGATGATATGATATGTGTAAAAGAAATATGATGCATTTAATTAAAAAAGAGAAAACTGTTTGAAAATCTATTGTGTCATGAGTTGTCTTGTGAGTGTGTCTGGATTTTGTGTCAGGATATAGGAATCAGAACTAGGGCTCGGCCAATGCCTTGACCGATGTCTCGAGATTTGACTTGTGTGCTCCTTTGGTTCCCTAGAGATGTAGGCAACGGAAACTATTGCCTCTTGAGATTGTCAGAGTTTGTGGAGCTCTTTGTTCCTGACTGTACTTCTTCTTGTTCTTGAACTTTCGCTGCTCGAACCGATCTGATTTCTTGGTACCTGCACTTTTAATTTTTTAATAATTTTTTTTTCTTTTTCTTTTTGAGCCATTTTTGCTTGCAGCGCTCTTTCGAGTTTTCACTACAGCCGGCCTTTTCCCGTCATTTTTGCCCGTGGAGCCCTTTCGGGTTTTCATCACGTCCCGGGTGTTTGATCTTGCCTGCCCCTTGGCAGCTATGCTGTTTTTACCCTTGGCGCCCTTTCAGGTTTTCACCAAGTCCGCTGTATGCCCACTATTTTTACTCGGAGCGCCCTTTCGGGTTTTCACTCCGCCCTCTTTGTTTAGGCACACATTTTCTTTTTCTCTTTTTTTTTCCTTTCTGGATCTTTAGATAACTGCGGCGGCTAGAGGTCGGGAATCCGTCGTTGCCGGCCGATGGCAGTCTTTCAGTCCTTATCCTGAGTTACGATAATAGAGCTGTCGGTCTTTGCTAAAGACCCTTCTGAGGTGAATGGATGGATGGATGTGTTTCTTCTTGGACTGATTTTTTTTCTCTTGGGTGCCTTGCTTTGGCTTCCCTTTTTCTTTCTCTTTTCTTTTTTTTTTCTTTTATATTCTTTTTCTCTCCTTTTTTTTCGTCTTTTCCTTTTGAATTCCCCCCTTTTTTTGTATTTTCCTCTTTTTGAATCCCCTTATTTGAAACACTTGTTGGTGAACGGAAATGATTTCTCAGAGATCTTAGCTTTGACCTCTTGACTTCAGCTCTATTAAAGTAACCTTTGATAAGGTCAGAATAACTTACCCGTGAAAGATCTTCACGTTGTCGGCGTTGGTTGGCTCAGGAAGATCCACCCCTCTCATGCTGGTGACTCTGAGGGCGCCTCCGGGAAGTACTTCTCTGACGATCAGTGGCCCATCCCACGAGGGTTTGAACTTTTCTCTGGGGTTCGGAAGGTGCGACGGTAGAATCTTCTTCATAACCATGTCGCCTACCTTAAAACTTCTTTTTCGGACTCTCCTGTTGTAAGCCCGAGCGATCCTTTTTTTATAGCACTGTGAATGACTTAGTGCACGCATGCGTTTTTCATCTGTTAGCTGCAACTGATCGAATCTGGCCCGTTGCCATTCTCCTTCTTCAATTCCGCTTTCTAATAACACCTGTAGTGATGGTATTTCCACTTCGACTGGTAGAACTGCTTCCATTCCATAAGTAAGCTCGAAAGGAGTAACGCCCGTAGCAGACCGTACAGACGTTCGATAGGCCCAAAGCGCATATGGGAGCATATCTGACCAATCTCGATATGTCACGACCATCTTCTCGAGTATCCTGACAATTGTCTTGTTTGCGGCTTCTACCCCACTATTCATCTGGGGACGGTAGGGGCTTGATCGATGACGTTGGATCTTGAACTTGCTGAGGAAGTCATCCATCTTCTTGTTGACGAACGGGGTTCCATTATCTGTGATGATGGCATTGGGGATTCCATACCGGCATATGATGTTGTTCTTCATGAATTTGATCACCTGAGATGCTGCAATTGTGGTGTAGGAGGCTGCCTCAACCCACTTGGTGAAGTAGTCGACTGCCACAAGTATGTACTCATGACCATTTGATGCTTTGGGACTGATCTTGCCGATGATGTCGAGTCCCCACATGGAGAAGGGCCAGGGGGTGGTCAGGTTGTATAACTCTGATGATGGGGCATGGATTTGATTTGCATGCTCCTGACACTTGAAGCATTTTCTGACGTGCTGGCAAAAGTCTGTCTCCATGGTGAGCCAATAGTAGCCGAGTCGTAGAATCTTCTTTGCCAACATGTGCCCATTCATGTGTGGGCCACAGATTCCTTCGTGTATTTCTTTCATGATCTTTGCAGCTTCTGTTTCATCAACGCATCGAAGGAGGATGTGATTATAGGATCGCTTGTAAAGACCTTCGCCACTGATGGTGAACTGGCCGGCCAAACGCTGAATGGTTCGGCGATCTGTCGCTGTTGCTGACTCTGGATACTCCTAGGTTTCGAGATATTGCTTGATGTCGGCATACCAGGGTTTGTCAGGGACAGCTTCGGCTTCTTCTATTTGCAGGCAAAAAGCAGGTTCTTCTTGAATTTCAACTGTGAGCTCCCATTCTGATGCTCCTTTTGGTATCTCGAGCATTGATGCAAGTGTAGCGAGAGCATCTGCAAACTGGTTCTTGGCTCTGGGCATGTATGAGAAGGTGACTTCTTTGAATTCTTCGATCAGATTTTCAAGATACACATGATATGGTATCAACTTCTCGTCCTTGGTTTTCCATTCGCCATTGGCTTGATTGATGATAAGCTGTGAGTCTCCAAATACTCGTAGCTTCTTGACGCCCAAGATTATGGCTTCTCTTAAGCCAGCGATGCATGCTTCATACTTTGCCATGTTGTTGGTGCACTCGAACGCTATGCGCCTTGAGATAGGAATAGGGACGTCATCTGGAGAGTAGAGGATTGCTCCAATACCACTCCCTTTAGAGTTTGCTGCGCCGTCGAAGAATAACGTCCACTCACCTTTCTTCTTTTCTTCTTCTTCAATGAGCAAGAGATCTTCATCGGGGAAGAATGTCTTGAGCGGTTGATAATCCAGGAGGGAATGGGCCGCCAGATGATCGGCAAGGGCCTGTCCCTTGATTGCCTTCTGAGTGACATAGGTGATGTCGAACTCAGACAAGAGTAGCTGCCATTTAGCTATCCTTCCAGTGAGTGCCGGTTTCTCGAACAGGTACTTGAGCGGATCCATGTGAGTGAGGAGGAGAATAGGGAATGCAATCATGTATTGACGGAGTCGCTGAGTTGCCCAGACTAGGGCGAGGCAAGTCTTCTCGATCGGGGAATACCTGGTCTCGTAGTCGGTGAACTTTCAGCTCAAATAGTATATTGCTTGTTCTTTCTTCTCGGTCTGGTCGTGCTGGCCGAGGACACAGCCTATGGCTTCTGCTGCTACCGAGATGTATAACAATAGTGGTCGTCCAGGAGTGGGTAGCACTAGGACTGGAGGATTCATGAGATATTTCTTGATGCGGTCGAAGGCGACTTGGCAATCACCATTCCATTCTTTTGGGACGTTCTTCCGAATGAGCTTGAATATGGGCTCACAGATAGGTGTGAGCTGTGCGATGAAGCGGCTAATGTATTGAATTCTGCCGAGGAAGCCACGAATTTCCTTCTCTGTTCTAGGAGGGGGCATCTCAATGATTGCTCTGGTTTTGGTCTCGTCGACCCTGATGCCATCCTCGCTCACCATAAAGCCGAGGAGCTTACCTCCCATTGCACCGAAGACACATTTCTGAGGGTTGAGACGGAGCTTGTACTTTTCTAATCTGTTGAATAACTTCTTCAGATCTTCAAAGTGTCCTTCAATTGTGCGAGATTTGACGATCATGTCGTCCACATATACTTCGAGCTCTTTGTTCATCATGTCGTGGAATAGTGCTGTCATTGCTCGCTGATATGTTGCTCCTGCGTTCTTCAGATCGAATGGCATTACCCTGTAACAGAAGGTTCCCCAGGGAGTGATGAACGATGTCTTCTCGCGATCTTCGATGGCCATCTTGATTTGATTGTAACCTGAGAACCCGTCCATGAATGAGAAGATCTTGTATCCAGCAGTGTTGTCGACCAGAGTGTCAATATGTGGCAAAGGGAAGTCATCTTTAGGACTGGCTTTGTTGAGATCTCGAAAATCGATGCACATTCGAACCTTGCCGTCCTTCTTTGGTACTGGCACGATGTTGGCGAGCCATTCAGGGTAGTTGGAGACTACCAAGAATCCCGCATTGTATTGCTTGATGACTTCATCTCGGACTTTCAGAGCCCATTCTGGCTTCATTCTTCGAAGTTTCTGCTTCACTGGCTTCATATCTGCCTTGGTTGGCAGATGGTGTGCAACGAGCTCTTCATCGAGCCCCGGCATGTCTTCATATGAGAACGCGAAGTTGAACAATCTTAGAGCTAGGAACTCTATCATTTTCTGTTTCATCTCAGGTGGCAACGATTTTCCAATGCGTACTTCCCTAGGGATCTTAGGCGTCCCCAAGTTTACAATCTCAAAATCATCGGCTACAACATTGGCTTTAGATTCGAAATTTTTGAGGAGATCCTCAAGTTCAGGATCTGGATCATCATCTTCCTCGTCCCGAGCTTCGTCCAGACCCATGAGCTCGAAGTCTAATTCGATGTCAAAATCATATGATTCGACTTCAAACTCATGCGACTCTTTAGACGAACTTGGCACACTATTGAATGCAAGAAAAGAACTGTTTTTTGGTTTTTGAGATTTTTCTGAAATTGAAATGCTAGATGTTTTTGGCTTTTGAAATTTTTTTATTTTTTTGGATTTTCGAAATTCACGGGACCTTGAACAAGCGGGCATTGCAGACCATGATTGAGCCCAACTTGTTCCAAAGTTCCGGTCACTGCTTAAACAGGCGTTTTTTTAAGCCAGAGCCCTCAGACGGCTCGTTGGCTGATTCAAAAGTTAGGGGAACAGATGACCATTCAGGACCCCACACTTCCTCTCCTGAAAAGGTGGGGGTTGATGATTCGGGCGAAGAATCACAGTCTAGCCCAATGACCATGATTTCTTGCTGGTCGGGTTCAAGATCTGAGTCATACTCAGTCTCTCCCGGGTCACTTACCTCGCATTGCAGTTCGTCTGGTTCTACAGCTAGACACAAGTTTGGAATCTGGACATCAGACCAATCTAGGGCTGGCCACTTCCCTTTCTTGGTCCAATGGATGGGCTGCTTCTGCCCCTGGCTGGTGATTGTTGATGTTGATTCTGTAGGGATGGGCAAGTCGTGCCCCTTGCTAATTGGTGCTGAGATGGGCGAGTTGTGCCCCTTGCTGATTGAAGTGGGCAGGTTGTGCCCCTGGTTGATTGAAGTGGGCAGGTCGTGCCCCTGGTTGATTGATGCTGACGTGGGCAGGTTGTGCCCCTGGTTGGGAGCAGGTGTCAGGGTAACCTGGTCCTGAAGCTGCTGTATTTGACTTCCTTCTTCGTCTTCATCATTTCCTTCTTCTTCTGGAGGCTTAGATGGTTCGAGAATCTGATCCCATCGAATGGGGGGCCACGTGGCCCAAACTAGGCTCATCGGGAGGCCTTTGTGTAGTGCAGTCGGTTGATTCCCTCCTGGATCTTTGCAAGGTTCTCCTGGCTTGACGAATTGGATGGATGAGCACCGAAATTTCTTCCTCCTTTTGTCCATGAATGTTGACCTGTATCCGAGTCCCCATTTGCGTTGATTATATATCAGTGATACCTTTATGGACTTGAAGTGATTCTTCATTCGGTATTTGAGGTTCAGACGCTCTGCCGGTGAAAAGACACGGTCCACCCTTATCGGTTCTGGATTGGCGATAGAGTTCACAGTCTCGAATTCGAAACTGTGAAACGGGATGTCTTCCTCAGAGTGCTGGATATCGATGACCGGGATGTCTGGTTCAGTGGTGGCAGCATTGGAGGGAATAATGAGCTCCTTCTATGCGTGGATAGAGATCACTTGATTTCCACAGATGTACTTCACTCGTTGATGCAGGGTTGACGGCACAGCTCCAACCTTGTGCAGCCAAGGTTGTCCGAGCAGCATGTTGAAAGAGGCTGATATATCCAGGATTTGGAATGTGATGGTAGAGATTTCCGGACCTATCTGTACCTCTATGTCGACCTCCCCTTCCACTGATCGGCGGGTGTTGTCGAATGCTCTAACGCATATGGTGCTTGGTCGAAATGAAGAAGGACTGATTCCTAGTCGTTCCGCGGTCTTGAGTGGGCAGACATTTAAGCTTGAGCCATTATCGATAAGGACCAGTGGGACGCAGAGGTCTTTATATCATAAGGCTATGTTGAGGGATCGCCCGTGATCACGTCCTTCTGGTGGCAACTCGTTATCTGTGAAGGTGATGGCGTGCGGAGCCAGGAGTTGTCCAATCATCAATGTTATCATCTCTGGTGCCGTATCAGAGGAGACGTGAGCATCATTCAAGGTTTTGGCAAACATTTCTCGGTGTATGCGAGATGTATAGAGTAACTCCCATACTGAGATTTGTGCAGGGATTGACTTGAGCTGATTCGCCACATCGTATGCGGCTTCATTTTTGTTGCCGAGGCCTGAAAGGGCGCCTTTGGGATCTCCTCTGTTCTGATTATCTCTTCGGATGCAACGCCCATTGGGATTCATGTTCCCCACTTCCGCACATTCTGGATGGTGCCATGGAACCTCTTTGTAGTTTTCCTCCCTTTTGCCTTCTAGGACCACCGGCTCTTGCAATGGTGCTGGTGTGGGTACCAGATCTTCCTCGTATGGAGCTTTTGCCTTGAGAACTACATTGTTACCTGTGCTGAAGGGGTAGTATCGAGGCTTGTCTTCATAGACCACATAAGGTCGTGGTCCTGGCTTGACTGTTCCTGGGGCAGGAGGCTCCCATGGAATGAATACTGGTCCTCTTGATATGTCAGGAGGTTTCTCTGTTCGTCCGAGCTGCCGTAGCGTGATTGACACGCCTCCGGGATTTGCCCCTTGCAATATGACTGGCTCAACTGGAAGAGCTCCTTCCAAGACAACGGGCTCTTGCTGCTGATGAGTATAATCCTTCCATTGCGGATTGGATTGTTCTGGAGTTGCCCCTTGCAAGATGACAGGTTTGTATGTGGGCTCAATGTATGATTGTGCTCTTTCCAGGACGACTGGTTCCCAGCTTGAATGGTTGTAAGGTGCCCCTTGAACAACTGGTATATCATATGGAGGTGCTCCTTCGAGTACTACTGGCTCGGAGATTGAAGGAAGAAAGGAACTTGCCCCTTGTAAGACTGGAAGATGATTAGTTGGCCCATAAGTGTAAGCATGAATGGACTGGATAGGGGAGAAGAAGCGATCGAGATGGTCCCCTTCTTCTATACTATTGACTGCAGGGCCACGAGACGAACTGGGGTCCGTTGGATGCTGAGGCAAAGGATTCTGAAGGATGTTGGTGGAAGCTGCTGGAGAAGTTCCAGGGACCAAGATGACGATCTTGCGGTCATCAATCAGGTCTTGTATGGCATTCTTCAAAGTATAGCATCGATCAGTGGCGTGGCCACGTCCTTGATGATAGGCGCAATACTCATTTTCTAGGTAGTTTGGTGGCAAAGGATGAGGAGGAGGCCTAGGTGTCATCAGAGTGAGTAACTGCTTTTGTACCAGCGTAGTCATGATTTGACTAAGTGGTTGACTGAGTGGAGTGAACTTCCTGGACTCCCTGTAATTCTGCCTGTTCTGGTATGAGTATTGGCCGTTTCCTCTGAACTGCTGCTGTTGTCGAGGTGGCTGTGGCTGAGGATTCGGTTGTGGCTGATATCGCTGAGGCTGATGCTGAACTTGATTCTGCTGATACTATTGACGTCCCTGTGGGGGAGCACGTTGATTTCCTTGAGCAGTGGTGTTGATGTGGTTTACCTCTGTTGGGTGGGGAGGAGAACCACTGCGGTTTCCATTCCCGTGCCCGATAGGTCTTCCTTCCACTCTGTTCCTCTTGACTGGAGTGGCTTGATGAGGCCATGGGGAAATCGTCCCGGCCCGGATTCCTGCTTCAACCTGCTCTCCAGCACGGATCAATTGTGAGAAATTCGCATATGGATGCGAAATGAGATATCCAGATATGCCCGGATATGTTGAATGGACAATCATGGAGATTTGTTCTTCGTCGTCGATGGGTGTCCGCATTCTGGCTGCCATAGCTCGCCAACGTCCCACATAAGCTGATAGCGTTTCATCATTCCTTTGCCTGAGAGCCGCGAGGTCGGCTCTTCTGGGTGCCATATTGAGATTGTACGCGAATCTGTCGACGAAAGCCTAGGAAAGCTATTCCCATGTTCTGATGCGGTGGCAGTCCAATGAAGTGTACCAATCTAGGGCATCGCCCTTCAGAGATTTTTGGAACAAACGAATAAGGGCCCCTTCATTTCCTGCGATTGCACTCAGCTCTCCGCAGAAAGCCTTGAGATGTGCTGTGGGACAACCGCTGCCATCGTATCTCTTGAATTTCGGAACCTCAAAGTTTTGAGGTACTTGAGCATCTGGGAAAGGACACAAGTCTCTGAACTTGGTTGAAGGTAAGTCGATTCCTTGTTGTCGCTAAAGCTGATTTTGCAAGATCTGGAACTGCTCCCGCAACTCGTCCAGTCCTGAATGATCTGTTCGAGCGACTGGTGCCTCTTGGAGTAAGGCACGTTCTTCTTCGGCATAGTGGTCGATGTCTTCGACCCTATGGGCTTGCTGAAAAGCAACTGCGGGTTGTTGAAATTGGTTTGATGATTGAACTGGATTCTGATGAACTTGTGCTTGAAATGATGGTAACTGAACTGGAGACTGTGCTGAAGGAACTTGCTGGAAATTAACTGGAGATTGCTGAATTGAAGATTGCTGGAAATTAACTGGATTTTGCTGAATTGAAGATTGCTGGAAATTAACTGGAATCCCATCGGCGGGGATGTGCTGGTATTGAAAAGTGCTCCTGTTTGCAGGAGGCTGAGATGCTGGGAAGTGGCCCCCTTGTTGGGTATTCGCCACTGTCCGCTGATTGATGTGGGCTTGACACTGACCCCCGTTGTGGGCATTCGCCAGTGCTGTCCTTGTTGCTGGAAATTGAATTGAAATCCCATCGGCGGGGATGTGCTGGAATTGAAAAGGTGTCCCATCGGCGGGGACATGCTGAGATCTACTGAGATTGTTGTTTGCAAAATTGACTGGAAGCTGACTGGATGTTCCTGCAACGGAAGTGCTCTGAGATGGCCTTGTCGTCGCAGGAAGATATTGAGAAGGATGCCCCATAGCGAAGGGCTGAGATGGCTGCTGTCGGTAGTCTTGGGCAGACTCCGATGGTTGTGCTTGATTTGAACTGGAGGCCGGAGGGATCCGGCATGGTTGTTGAGATTGCTGAACTGGGCCAACCTGATTGTTGGCTGCTGCGGTGGTTTGTGTTTACATGAATTGCAAGAGCATTTCTCGCATTGCTCTCATTCCTTGTGCCAATTCTTGTATGATTGGCGTATTGTCAACGGGCTGTTGCGCTGGAGGTTGCGCTTCGGTCATTTCAAGAGCAGGGAAGTGATGAGTTTCTTCCTCGTGGTCGGACATGGCTTGCTAAGCCCGAGTGCGGATTATGCTGCGAAAGGAAAGTTGTCTCCGCGTACGTTGAGCCCGAGGAGGCGCAATGGTGAGGACTGTACTCTACTCTTTTTGGGTTTTGGGATTTTCTATTTTTTTTTTTTTTTTTTGGTTTTGGGTTTTGGGTAGAATGCTATGCAGATGAGATTGTATGAGGATTAATGACTTTCAAGTACGGGAAGGATTCTGTTTTCAAGTCGGATCACGACTAGTGGGACTAACTTGTCCCCAGTGGAGTCGCCATTCTGTGGACCCTCGCCGATTTTTCCGCGCTCCCACACGACGTCGTTCTCCCTTTCCCTTTCCTTTCGGAAAAGAAGGAGATGAGGATGCGTGAGTGCGAAATCGCCGTTTGTGCCACTGGCTTGCCTCGTTCTCGAGGGCTTCGTTTGGTTGTCGTGTTAAGCTGGATATGTTTAAATGAGTTTATATAAGACCAGAGTCACCACTAGCCAGTTACTTCGAATCTACAGTCGGCTAGACCCCGTAGAAACGTTAGAGAAGGGGATCTGAAGATCCTTTCCTCTAAAATGACTCCTGTTGATCTGCGGCCAGAGATTCAAGGTAAGGGATCACGGTTACAGGGTGGGAAGAGGTTAAGCACCCCACACACTGCCCGTACCGAAGTACTGTCTCTACTTCACAGAATCGATCGGATACTTGAAAGTCTAGTTTAATCCTCGTATATTCTCATGGATGACATGATACATGAATGCGGGTCTGAACAGTAAGAGTTTCTGATGGGCAGGTTCCAACAACGGGCAAGCCCAGAGCGTACGCTCGAACTGACAGGTGCTTTATGCGAGATGATGCATGCTGTGTGCTTGAATATTCAAAGTGCTTATAGTGATATGTACGTGAATGCAGGTCTGAACAGTAAGAGTTTCTGATGGGCAGGTTCCAACAACGGGCAAGCCCAGAGCATACGCTCGAATTGACAGGTGCTTTATGCGAGATGCATGCGGTGTGTTTGAATAATCAAAGTGTTTGCAGTGAAGCAGGGGGGTTGGAAGAAAAGTAAATGTTGCACTTATGCTAGATGTAAATGAGATGATGCTGGAAAAGAGTAGCTGAGTGGACGGAGGTGTCGCAAGGGTTGGCTTCGAGTGGCTGGATCAAGACTTGGATGGCTTGGGAGGCTTGGACCAGTGGTCAGGCTGGGCTGGACCAGGGCTAGACTCTCCTCACTCGGGCTCTCCTTGGTGGAAAAATGGGCTAAGGGGTGGATGAGGACTCGGAGCTCTCGGGCTGAAATGGACTTGAAGGGGTGTTGAAATGAGAAGGGGAGGGGGGTATTTATAGCAGCAGAGAGTGGCAGTTTGCGTAATTTTTTCCGGGCGGCCTGCCATGGGCCGCCCGTACGGCCGCTCCTGGTTTCCAGCGAGTACGGCCGCTCTCTCGGGGCTGCTGTTGGACTCGCTGGTCGACTCAGTGAGTTGACCCAGCGGGTCGACTCGGTGGTTTGACTCGACGGGTTGACTCGGTGGGTTGACTCGGTGTTTTGACTCGACGGGTTGACTCAGCGGGTTGACTCAGCGGGTTTGACTTTTTGGGGATTTTTTGACTGGCTTTTTTTCTGGTGGGTTTTTCAGGCTGATGTTTAAGACTGGGTTGACTGGGTTCAGGCTTGATCTGGGCTATGGAATGGGGCTTACAAGGGTGAGTTTGGCTGAGTTTGGACTTGGGATTTAGGGGTATGGTCCTCCATTCAACCAGCTATCTCTACCAACAGTGTAGCCGAAGGTGGGGTGTCTACAAAAGGAAATAACATTTCGTGAGAAACACCCTTTCATGCTGTTTGGGAAGCTGAATCGGTCAGAAATGGCAAGAAATCGGCTTTCCGATGCTGAAAAATTTCTCCAATATCTTCCCCAAAAATTTCCCTCCGAGACCCATAAGAAATAAGCTTTCCTTTCCTGCGTTTTCTCTCCAACAATGAAGTGCATTCGCATTCTCACCTAAGACTATGCAACCCTTCCCATGGCCCTACTTTGATGTGTATATCCTTTATCCACGCCGTCCATCCACCTTTTCAATCATTTTAATGCTTGAACCCAAAAATGAAGCAGATCCAAGTCTCAGGTAGACCATACAATAAGAAATAGTAGTGATTGAACACCTCACCATTAAAAACTTCCAAAGGCCCATTGTAATGTTTTGGTAACATAGATTTTCCATCCAAACTATTGATAAGGTCACACAATCTTGGATGAAGGTTAGGAAAAAAAATCACCAGGATATAAAACTTTTGTGGCCTATTAGAAGTTTTTAATGGTCAGTCACCACTATTTCCTATGGTATGGTCTACCTTAGATTTGGATCAGTTTCATATTTGGGATCATGCTCTAAAATGATCTTAAAAACACATGGATGGTGTAGATATAGAATAACATCAAGATGCGCGCCACGATAAAGGCAGCACCCTCGTGGTCATAGGTGAGGCCAAGGTCAGAAGATGTGGATTAGGTACTACATCCACTAGGACCTGGCTAGAGACGGATGGTCGGTTAGGGACTCTGTGGGGTCCACCATGATGTATATTCTTTTATCCACACTATCCATCAATTTTGAAAGATCATTTCAGGGCATAAGCCCAAAAATGAGGTAAATTCAAATCTCAAGTGGACCACACTATAGGAAATTGTGGTGATTAAATGCCACCATTAAAAGCTTCTTTGGGGTCACCAAAGTTTTGGATCAAGCTGATATTTGTGTTTTCCCTTCACATAGTTCTGTGTGACCTAATCAACAAGTTGGATGGCAACTAAACAATTCGTTAGGCCCTAGAAAGTTTTTAATAATAGACATTCAACCACTATTGTTTCCGATAGCATAGTCTTGGATATGATTCATTTTTGTACTAATTGTTGGGGTTAGGAGCCCCGCAGCGGAAGCAATTAAAGTAGGCGAGGAACACACCACAAAGGCAATCAACAAGCAAATCATCACACACAATAAGGCAATCTGATTTTTACGTGAAAAAACCCCTCAAGGGTAAAAAACCACGGCACAAAGCGACACCAATCCACTATGATATCAGAAGTTACAAGAGATTACAGAAGAAAACCCCGGATCACAGCTCACAAGAGAAATCCCAAGCTAATAAAGCTAATTCTCACATGAGAAGGACAAACCCATCCCTTTCCCTCATCCCCGAGAACTCCAAGCTTCGACATAGCTCTTTCTCTTGCCTTAGAACTCTTTCAATCCCTTGGCCCATTGGCGGCAACCCTAATCTCGGATTATATCCCCTTAAATAGGAAAAACCAAAATTAGAAACTCCTTGCGCAACAAACCCACACAACAAACCCAAACCAAAAAAGGAAATTGCTGACCGGTCGTACCCCCCACTGGTCGGCCGGCCGGCCGAATGGCCCAAATACGTTCCAACAATCCCGCTGTCTTGCTCCAACGTGACCAACCGGTCGGTGGTCTTCATGCGTGAAGAGTAGAGGTGTCCAATCCCAACAAACTCCACCACGACTCTAATCTTCATGCGACACCTTACCACGCACCATCTTCAATCTTTACTCCTTCATCATCATAGCTCCACCACTTCTCATGCCTCATCGACTTCATCCTTGCACTTTCATCACCCACTCGCTCATGTAGCCCTTGAGCACGCCACATACGAACAACCGTGGATCCTGCTGTCTATCCCGCATCTCCACAATGAATAGTGCTCCCAATCAAACCTGATCGTAGTCGACAAACCTGATTGAGATATTGGTATAGCGATCCACCTTCTTCAACTCTACTTCTTTCGTAGATACCGATCGCTTTCCATGTTTTTTTTTCTTCACGGAATCCTTCTCTATAATGAATCTCATGCTAGAAGACGCCATTGATGCCTCGCCTCAAATTCTCTCTGCCTCATTCCCAACTTTTAGCTTTGATACCGTTTGTTGGGGTTAGGAGCCCCGCAGCAGAAGCAATCAATGCAGGCGAGGAACACACCACAATGGCAATCAACAAGCAAATCATCACACACAAGAAGGCAATCCGATTTTTACGTGGAAAAATCCCTCAAGGGTAAAAACCACAGCACAAAGCGATACCAATCCACTGTGATATCAGAAGTTACAAGAGATTACAGAAGAAAACCCTGGATCACAGCCTACAAGAGAAATCCCAAGCTAACAAAGCTAATTCTCACATGAGAAGGACAAACCCATCCATTTCCCTCATCCTCGAGAACTCCAAGCTTCCACATAGCTCTTTCTTGCCTTAGAACTCTTTCAATCCCTTGGCCCATTGGCGGCAACCCTAATCTCGGATTACATCCCCTTAAATAGAGAAAACCAAAATTAGAAACTCCTTGCGCAACAAACCTAGACCAAAAAGGAAACTGCCGACCGATCGTTCAACCCGTCGAACCCCCTACTGACTGCTCGGCCGGCCGGCCGGTCGATGGCCCAAATACGTTTCAATAATCTAGCTGTCTTGCTCCAACGTGACTGACCAGTCGGTGGTCTTCATGCGTGAAGAGTAGAGGCGTCCAATCCCAACACTAATGCCTTAAGATGAGCTAGAAAAATGGATGGACAATGTGAATTAAGCACATACTTCATGTGGGGCCCATAGATCCTTTCCAAAACTAACTAGAAGGACATGGAACGGAAAGATCATTGCTGCATTCTATGTCAAATACACTACATACCTTAGCTCGATTCATAACTTAAGTGGGCCTGTCCACAAGAATCTATGTGGACGGGATGATCATACCTAAGTTGTTGATCAAGCGCCCTTAAAGTGGGGATTAGATTATATCCTAAGTATTTTGAGACGGGAAGTCACGTCCAAAAGAATTTCTTAAGAGAATTTTATTTCGCCAAACGTATGATTTGAAATTAGACCACAATTTTCTCGAGAAGATAATGTTGATAAACAAACATGAGAAATAATATTTCCTTTACCACACTTCCTTGGAAATAAGGTTTCTCAAGAAATATAATTTCTTTTCCCACCTTTTCCACAAATCCAAACAGGCCCTAAAGGTTTTAAATTGTTTTGACTCTAAGGGTTAGGGCCATCAAGGCATCTCATTTACCTGTTTCTTCTTCCTCGATGATGCTTGTCCACTTGAATATTTGGTCTTTAGCTTGCCAAAGCTCAACCGACATTACAATATATGAATGTACGTAATTGACAAATAAAATGCACTAGTATGCCACAAAAAAATGCACTAAAAGATATTTGTGATTTCCCTCCATCTAGTTCAGCGTGTGGACTTATCAACAGGTTGGTGATGGCAAATACACATTATGGTGGGCCTAAGAAGTTTCAACGGTGGGTGTCATTATCCCCAGTGTGTCCTATGGTATGGTCCACTTGTTCTTCGGATCTACTTCATTTTTTGGGCACATGCCCTAAAATGAGCTGGCAAAATGGATGGACGGCGTGGGCACATTCATCTAGGTGGACCCCACAGGCCTAACATCACCTAGTTGGGTGGTGTCTGCTTCCTTTCATTTGGTCGTGCGTAATGACAAGATGAGCCTTATTAGTCGGGTATGCGTACTAGAGAGCCGCGTGGGGAACGCCCACAAGATCTAGGCCGTCCATCAGATTCGCTGCCACATGTTCTCTCATTTGCGAGCACGGTTTCAGTGGATCCCCGGATCCACCGAGGTGGGTGGCTCCCTGAACGTGGGGTCCACCATGATGTACGTTCTTTAATCCAGTCCATGCATCTGTTTTGAAAACTCATTTTAGGGCATTATACTAAAAAAATAAGCAGATCCAAATCTCAGGTGGACCATAATACAGGAAACAGTGGTAATCCGACATTAAAAGCTTCTAGTCGGACCCAAAAGCTTTGGATCAAACCGATATTTGTGTGATCTCTCCATCCAGGTCTTGTGACCTTATCAACAGGTTGGATGTAAAATAAACATTCCGGTGGCTCCGTGAAGTTTTTAATAGTGAGGATTCAATCAAGACTGCTTCCTATGGTATGTCTCCTAAGTTTTGGATCTGCTTCATTTTTGGGGTCATGCCCTAAAAATGAGCTGTCAAAATGGATGGATGGTATGGATGTAAAAACATACATCACAGTAGGTCACCCCAATGGGAAAAGTGGGGAAGGGCATACCCACCATTAATTGTGTGTGAGGCCCACCGTAGCTTTTATATTCCATCCAATCCATTCATCTGACGCGACTTACCAGGCCCTATTATTAAAAACTTAAAGAGGTTTCAGGCATGATCTTATGCTGTTTCCTCTGTTGTGGTCCACCTCAGTTTTAAATCAGCCTTATTTTCTGTATATAGGCCAAGCACGGGGTGTCTCGCCTGATGGATGGGTTGGATCTTACGCACGTGAAGTCGTTCCTCCCTGTCGGACTATTGCTATGCGGCTCAAACCTGAGGCAGCAAAGATGACCGAGTTAATAGCCTAACGGGCCACCCAAAATTTCTGGATAAAGGCCAAAATGGTAACAAATTGGAATATCCGATCAGTGAGATTTTATAAGATAGCCTAATGGAACGTCTTCTGGACTTAACGGACGGTTGAGATCGATCAACTGGTCTTAACAAGTGAACTGATACAACTAGGAGCACTGTAACTTATGGTGCTACGAGAGCACTGGAGCATTGACAATCAGTAGATACGGATGGGCATTTTGGTCAATCAAATTACAATTGACCAAAATCTCCTCGTCAACAAACCTCCTTTCTCTTCCCATTTCTCTCACGGGTCACGTGCTCGTCGCTTAGAAGAACAACCGCGTTAGCGTACCTCGCGCGAGGTACCTAGTGGGGTTGCTTTCGCAAACTGAGAGATACATGGGAGGAATTTTCATGCGATCCACACCGTCCATCAGGTGTAATGACTCATTTTAACCATTGGATACAACATTCAAGGTAATCTAAGACTCAATTAGACAACATCACAGAAACCAGTTGGGATGGAACGGACATCATTAGTTCTGTGTAGAATCCAACGTTCTTTGTATATTCCATCCAATCCATTAATCTGATCTACCACATTAGGATGAAATAATTACCAAAAAATTATAGTATTCCAAAACTTAGGTGGCCTAAAATACGTGAATTTACAGGATTTAGAAATACTTTCTGGGTTGGCCCACTTGAATGTTGAAACACCCTGAGTTCTTGTATCAAGGAAAAAAAGAGGTGATTCACCTGATGGACGGCGTGGATTTCATGTACTTTACCGTTTCCCAACGTTAGATCTAGCTCAAGTTACACAAACGATCTTGGAGAATGTCAAAGACATCGGAGCACGTGACCAGCCTAAGACCTCACACAGTCACACTCATTTGCACGTGCCGCAGGTGAAGGAGCACTCAAAGGAGCGTTGTCGTCGTCATCACATCAATTTCCAACAAAAAGAAATAGCGAGGGAATTCGCGCAAGGAGAGATTGAAAACGTGAATTGCGTAATACGTGCCAGCATAATACACTTGTATCATATCCAGAACGTTTATTCCTAGGGATCAATCTTGAACATACTATGGACCTTAAAAAAGGAAAATCTAGTAAGTATACAGTCCACACCTATATGAGGAAAATGGACGGATAGAAAAAACTCTCAGATGCCTATATTCAAATTACACCTGTTTCTCACCTGATAAGTTGTAAATGAGCTGGTTCTCTATGATACGCACCTGGATCAATGGTACAGATCTAACACACGTGTGCTGTATTACCACTGGCCCGCGATTCAGCTGTTCAATCTTTCATCGCGCGAGTCTGTTTACTTTTCTCGTAAACATACTCTTACAATTTTCAAACGGGAAGAGTAGGCATGCCTAGGTTGGCAACGTCGATGATCTCACGTACAGTACACACGTACACATGGTGGGCCCCACTGAATGGGATTCTATAAAAAGGCGGGAGGCTCTTAAGTCTGTCATGTGCCAGGCAACCCACGCAGTGTGTGAAGATGGGAGAGAGCGGTGTGCAGTTGTTACTCGTGTTAGCCGTGTGCGCGTGCGTGTCGCACGTGAGAGGTGCGATAACGCTGCCACCAGCGGGGACGGTGCTGCATTTCTACAAGAACACCACGTGTGGCAACGACGTAGAGGAGTACGTGAAGCACCAGGTGGAGCTCGTGTGGGAAAAGGACCCTTCGATCACCGCCGCCTTGCTCCGCCTCCTCTATTCTGACTGCTTTGTAACCGTACGTGTCACGTTGGGTAAACAAAGTGGGGCCCACTTTTTTCTTCTTCTTCTTCTTCTTTTATTACAACCACTTAATGAGTGGGGAGTTATCAGATACTCTTGCAGAGTGTACGCCTGCGTATCATCCATCACACTCTGCGAGAGTATTAACGTTTTTCTCTTCCACTTATGAATGAGTGTGCATGCATTCATGTACATCTACATCTCCTCATCATGCTAACATTCTATATATGGTATTAATCTAGGGCTGCGATGCATCGATATTGCTTGACGGGCCTGAGTCGGAGAAAACAGCACCGCAGAATCTGGGCCTCAGGGCGTTCGTCCTGATCGACAAGATCAAGGAGGTTTTAGAGGAGAGGTGCCCAAGGACCGTCTCCTGCGCCGACATCCTCAACCTTGCCACTCGTGACGCGGCCCACCTGGTAATATACACATACATGCATGCATGTGTACCATTATATGTACATGCATGTGCAAAGAACTTCTAAAATGCACCATGGAGGGTGCTATCCTGACTTATCATTTTCCAGCTGGGTGGGAAATGAGCTGGGCTAGCTGGTTTATTCCAACCCGCTTTGTAGTACTGGGTCTGGGTTGAGCCCTGAACTGGGGTTGGGTCAATCAGTTTGGGTCACAAGTTGCAGCCCTAGATCCGAATTTCTGACCCTCTTATTAAATGAGTTGGGTCCCGGGTGGGTCACTCTAGATCCGACCCGAATGGACCCGACCCGATCTAAGTGTTTTCATTTCCCAGTTAAAATTAGAAGTGGGCAACGATATGATCTGAGTCAAACATGGACTAAATGAGATCATATGCTGCTTGAGTGGGTGTGTTCAAATAATGTTCGAACAAGTATTTGAACAGCGTGGCTCTGTTCAAACTTGGTTTGGTCTACCCAACCATGTTTGAATGGATTTCGGACAATTTTTACAAGTTCGAACGATTTCGCTTTTTTGCTTGAAAATATATTTTCTACTATTGAATGGTAAATACTGATTCGTTCACAAATGACAAATCACAATGTTTAAAGTTTTTAACTAACAAAAAATGAGTCAGATACAAAGTTCAAGTGTACCATACCACAAAAAACAATGAGTAAAATGATATCCATCATTGGAACCTTCCTAGGGCCCATGGTCATATCTCTCTCTCTCTCTCTCTCTCTATCTCTCTATCTCCCTCTATATATATATATATATATATATATATATATATATATATATATATATATATATATATATATATATATATATATATATATATATATATATATATATATATAGGAATGCTCACCTGCACACTTCTCTCACAAGCACTTGTGAACACTTTCTCATGGCTCATCTTTTAATCTGATCTAGAACTCCGAAAAACCTCTAAGGCCCATCTTTCAATCTGATCCAGAACTTTAACAGGCCGCAGTAGAAAGCAAGAGGCAAATTAAGGGGGAAACTGTTTCTTTTTGTTATGGCCCACCAAAGTTCTGAATCAGATTGAAAAATGGGCCTTAAGGGTTTTTTGAAGTGTTGCATCACGTGGACAACTCGGATTTTAGGCTCACGTCATGTGTGCTGAGCCATGAAAAAGTGCTCACAGTACTTGTGAGAGAAGTAGGCAGGTGAACATTCCTACATATATATATATATATATATATATATATATATATATATATATATATATATATATATATAGGGAAATGGTACTATGAGGTCGACCTCATGGGAACTTCCCATGAGGTCGAGCTGTGTGGGCCCCACCGTGATGAGGATCGAACATCTACTCCGTGCATTTGATGGGTCCCCTTGAGGTTATAGGATACCCCAAAAAATCAGCCTTATAGGAAACTCATGTGGGCCATAATATCTAAAATCATGTGAAGACATGCTTAAAATATATAAAATCACTTGGTGGGGCCCACCTGAATTTTTTATGTGCCTGAAACATGGTATGACCCCTGGTACAAGTGGAACACACATAATAGATGGTCTGGATTTGTGAACCACATCTCGGTGGGCCCAATCAAAGATCATGAAGGTTTTAATGGGCGAATAACCCTTCCCAACTGTTGTCTGTGGTGTGGCCCACATAAGTCATGGATTGACTTGATTTTTAAGACCTTGGCCCACCACAGAATGGTGCATCTGACCAATGAGTAGATGTCCGATCCTCATCACGGTGGGGCCCACACAGCTCGACCTCATGGGAAGTTCCTATGAGCTCGACCTCATAGAACCATTTCCCATATATATATATATATATATATATATATATATATATATATATATATATATATATATATATATATATATATATAATTGAGTTGAGTGGCTATGATTGAAACCAACTCAAATTTTTGCGTAGCTGGATGTGTTGGAGTAAAGTTTGAATATGAAGATTTTCTATTGGAATAAAGTTTTACCGTGTTAATCTGAGTCAATCTTAACGATAAAACTCAGGTTCATGTCCAGTTCTAGTTAAAATGACATAAACGTAGCTGACTCTTTTTTTTTTTTTTTTTTTTCTTCTTTCTTTTGGGGTGTTTCTCAGGCAGGGGCACCAGCCTATCCGGTTTTCACAGGGAGAAAAGACGGCTTCAAATCAAGTGCCAAATCGGTGGATCTTCCGGACCCGAACATATCATTGCAGGAAGGGCTTGCTTACTTCAAATCCAAGGGTCTTGATGTGCTGGATTTCACAACCCTCTTAGGTAAATACTAGATCGATGACGTTAATTGCTCTACAGGAACACGTGAGTGTCATTTGGGTCCAATCATTCGCTTGGCCAACGGTGAACTTGCCCAAGCTCCACTCATCGCATGGGCCACACTGCTTATTAAGGAGATAGACGGTTAAAATGAAATCACTCCCACCTAAATTCAACATACGTATGTGGCTCACCTGACGAGCGAAGTGGTACAGGGAATGTTCACATTGAGTGCCCCCACCTAGTACACGGCTCGGATTTCACACACGTGAGTAACATTGGCACGTGCACTAAGGTGGCACGTTGGCATGGGGGAGTTTACACGGTGTACTCCACCTAGAGCCGGGCACGGGTCATCCAAACCAGTTATACTCGACTCAAACCGATCTGACAAGAACAGACGGACCTGGATCAAGTATTCTGGATAGGAGCTGAATCTAGATCGAGTTGAGTCCGGATTCCACTTTAATCAAACTGGCTCAACTCGAAATTTGATCCGAAACCTCATCTCAATCGAGTTCGGGTATAAGTTAAAAAGAAAAAAAAAATTACCTTTACCTTTTTATGACTAGGTACCTGTGATCAGGTCGGACTCGGATCAGATCACGTGGCTGACTTAGTTCAGATCGATTTAAGCTTGATTGGCTTGGCACTGAATCCGATTCGACTTGATTGAGGCCCTATCCTTGGCCAGATTGGATCGAGACAGCCCAAACTCAATGCCACCTCTAACTCCACCACAACAACTGTGGTCCATTCGAGTTCAGTCGACACACTTGGACAGCCGATCAACCGATATGGACTGTACATCAGGTCTAAGATACATTTTTGGGGCCACCATGAAAAGGTTGCACAGATAGGATGGTCAAATCCATTCATAAGATAGCCTAAGTCGTGGATGGGGTAAGGAGGATGACCCTATGAAAGCGATGGTTTACCATCATAAGTGGGCAATGAATAATGATGCGCTATTGAATCTAAGTAGCAAATTGCCGATCGTACTTAGTTTTTATAAAACAATCTCGACAGTTCATTTTATAGGCCCTTGATGGGGTGTTAGATTAGTCCAATTGGTGTGATTTTTTCACCGTGGGCCATGAAATGTATGCTAGACCTAATGGACCGTCTGGATCTTATAATTGGTTGTCTAGGTGATCCCATTGAACTTTGACTTGACCACAGTTCAACTCAATTCCACTCTCATTATCCCATTTGCAATGGTCACACTGAGAGCGGTTGATCCGCAACCACTGTAGAATATGTTTATTCTACAATGTTGTGTGTAGGGTCCACATCCACGCCGTCCGTGCGCTCCTTCAAACTCATACGTTCCAAAATACAGGTGGGTCCCACCAGAGGGTACAGTTGGGATGGCGATGGCCACAATTAAAGCTTTTCAAATTGTGTGTGGGGCCCACTATGATTTGTATATCCCATCTAATTCATTCTTAAGGTGAACCCTTTGATCAGGATAAATCGACACCTAAAAATCAGGCCATTCCAAAACTGATGTGTGCCGCACCAAGTGATTTTAGAGGTTTTGTGCTATTTTTCCATGGTATGGACCACCGGAGCCTTCGATCGGCCTGATTTTTGTCATTCAAGGAGAGAATGATGGATTGCAAATGATGGACGGAGTGGATGTTGTGAAAACATCACGGTGGGTCACACACACAGCATTGTAAAATAAGCTTATTTTACAAAGTCTTTTTACCAAATTTCTTGGAAAGCCTTTTTCCGGACGCGGATTTCCTGCGAAAGCCTTGCGCAAGAAGTTCCTGCGCTGGTAACCAAGGGGGCCGACAGTGATGTTTCTTGATAAATCCACCCCGTCCATCCGTTTTGGGAGCTCATTTTAGAACATGTAAACAAAATGAACCGGATCCAAGTCTCAAGTGGGCCTCGCTAAAGGAAAAGGTGGGTAGGGAAATTACTACCAATGAAACCTCCCTGGAGTCCACAGTGATGTTTATATGACATCCATACGGTTCATAACGTCACTACTACTGGGATGAACTGGAAACAGAAATATCATCCTGATTCAAAACTCCTGTGGCTCCACAAATATTTCAACTGTGAAAGTTCAATCCTCACATTTTCGGCCCACTTGAGTCTTCTATCCGGTTCATTTTTATTCTCATGTCCTAAAATGAGCTCCCAAAACGGATGGACGGGGTGGATTTATCAAAAAACATCACTGTGGGCCCCACCTTGGTTCCCAGCGCAGGAACTTCCTGCGCAAGGCTTTCCCAGGAAATCCGCCTCCTTTACGAAAATATCCATATCTTTACAATGACCAAATTGCCCTTCTTCCCATGAATGCACATATTCACGTACATATATTGTACGCAACAGGTGCACACACCGTCGGCTCTACTCATTGCCGCTACATCCGCAGCCGGCTATACAATTTCAAAGGTACCGGTAAACCAGACCCGAACATGAACTCAACATTCGTGGCCCAGCTAAAGAAGGAGTGCCCGCCGAAGAAGACCGGCCGATCTGACCCGACCGTCTTCTTGAACCCCGAGTCCGGCGATCGCTACAAATTCCGAAACACCTATTACTCCCGGGTGCTCACAAAGGAGGCCGTCCTTCAAATAGACCAGCAGCTCATCTTGGGAGGCGACTCGTTACAAATCACTCAGGAATTCGCAGCCGGTGCGCCTGGCATGCCCGGCTTCGAAGATTTCCGGCGGTCGTTCGCTCTATCGATGAGTCGGATGGGGAACCTGGGCGTCTTGACTGGAAAACAGGGAGAAATACGGAAGAATTGCCGGTTCACGAATAAGGAAAATCCGCACTTGAAGTAGTGGGGAGGAGCATATGCATGCAGGTGGCAGGGGCATTTTGGTCATTGTAAAGTTAAAAGATAGGCATTCATGCATGGCTCTTTGTTTTCTTGGAGTAGTGGGGATAGCTATTTGAATAAAGATATGCAATCTATAATGAATTTATTCTATGCTTTTTTTTTTAATTTTTTGGGAGGTGGTCACTATTAATAACCTGTCCACTATAGAAAGATGAGAAATGTATTTGTCCAACCAGAAAATAACTTTCAGCCTTTTATGTGTGAGTGACATCCAAGCCGTTCAGTAGGTTGGGCTAATCACTGGGATTACCTAGTGCAAAACTTAGCCACATCTACTTCTGAGTGGACCACAGTTGTATTTTTTATTTATCAATGGATAAATATTGTTTTTTTAAATAGTGGATGGATGTTTTTTCACATGGTGATCGTCATGGAGGGGCCAAAGTATTGGAAGGGTTGGATACCACCTCACAAAGATGATAGTCTAAAGCCAAAATCAGTCTACAGCAAAACTCAAGATGGTGTGGGAGTGAGACACCCACCATACGAACTTCCAGAGTGGGGCCAAACATGCTGTTTATATGCGATGGGCGTTGTGGGGCCACCATGATGTATGTGTTTCTAAATCCAACCCGTCCATCCGTTTTGCCAGTTATTTTAGGGCATGAATTTAAAAAATGAATCATATATATATATATATATATATATATATATATATATATATATATATATATATATATATATATATCTGAAGCTCAAGTGGACCACAACGTACAGGAAACAGTGGTGATCGAATGCTCACCGTTCAATTCGGACACACTGACACATGTAATGAATAACCCTACTTCGTTTAATCAAACTGAACAAGACCTTGTGACTCCTTATATCAATGAATTCTGACAATTTAGTCACTGTTTGGTAAAGCGATAAGACAATTTATAAAGGGGAAAATAAAGATTCTTTCTAAAGTGGTGATATTGGTAGGTTATGTTTCCTCAACAAAATCAATAAAGAAAGAAAAGCTAAAAGAGAAATGACTAGATGCTGATCTTATTGCAGTACAATCAGTAAGAAAAAAGTAACTGAGTAGAAATGATTTCCGACGGTAGCCTATGCCGGTGAAACAACTATAGTCGTGACGGTGCTCCGAATTTGAATAGTTATGAGATGGTAATTAAAAATACTAGACGGTCATAAAATGATTGGTGTATGGCGAATAGATTATAACCAGAGAATTACCAGGTAAGAAATCATCAATTTAGGGGATTCGATGACAAACTTATGATTATTTATACTAAACTAACTAGCTTATTGCAATGGTGCAATAGACACTAGTAGAAACTAAGCTACAAAACTATGCTTAAAACTAGAGAAGTGAATGAAACTAAAATTAAAACTAATAGAAGTATGTGTCTATAAGGGACAAGAGATTAGGTAAGCAACGTAGAGCTGAAAAGTTTGTGTGTGATTGTATTAATGTGAGGCCATGAGCTCTTCTTATGTATTACTTTTATACATTTAGGAGGTGGTGGGGTGGTCGTAAGATCTTGTGTAACTTTCCTTGATCATTTACGTAAGTGTAGTCTGTCACACTTAGCTACGTGTACAACAGAGATCACATGATATAGTATCCTTTTAATATTCCGTTCTTGCAATGTGCATTGGATATTTAAGTCTTCATATTTTAGACTCCTACTTCGATAGAAAATTGCTTTCACTGAGACTTGTATTTAATATTTTTGTTAAAAAATTTCTTTTCATGTATACTTGAATTTAATGCTTCCTAACATTAAGAGCCTCTTCGTTTTCACATTCATCATAATCATGTGGTGTATATGACTGCCTCATGACATCTTTTGGATCTAATTTGACCATGTTATGCTAGATGTAAACTATGGCCACAAAAATTTTGGATCAAGTTGATATTTATGTTTTCTAGTTATTCAGGTCTACGATCTTATCAACATATGGGCCCTAGGAAGCTTTAAACAGTGCGTGTAATTATCTTCGCTATTTCATATGGTGTGGTCCACTTGAGCTTTAAATCTACTTCATATTTGGGTTCATTTCCTAAATTGAGCTATAAAAACAAATGGACCGCATGGATATAAAACACATACATCATGGTGGGCTCCACAACACCCAATACATCACCACACCACCTAATCCACGTCCTACTTATGTTTATTAGTTAATCTTAGGTTTCATGTCAGATCGGATCAATCATCATATACGGACGGTCGAGTAAGGTTCAACTATAACTTGGCTCAGTTCGGCCAGCAGCTTACCTTAGCTCAAGTTCGGCTTAGCTTGGTCCTTGAGCTATATTGGCCAGCTCAGCTCAGCTCGGCTCGGTTAACAGCTCGAGTCAGCTTGAGCCGAGTTCGAGTTCGAGCTTTTAAACCAGTAGTCAATCCACTATGGCAAAAATTGAGCTAGGATGAAAAGAAAAGTAAAAAAAGGCAGGCATGTATTTTTTTTGCCCGCCTTTATGTGTGTGTGTGTGTGTGTGTGTGTGTTAAAATCGAGCCAAATCAAGCTCAAGCCAGCTTGATCTTGATTCAAAAAAAATTTGAGCTAAAAAAAACAGCTCGGCCTTTCGAATCCAGCTTAACTGAGCCAAGTCAAGGGAGCTAACCGAGCTAGCTTGGTTTGTGTCCAGCTCTATCCAAAATCAGCATCTATCACCTGAAACATGATATGGGTGTATCCGTCCCATATCGGCCTGAAACAGCCGGTTACAGGGCCACATGTAGAGGCATTGGCGGTGAATGAAACGTTACAAAACGCATGGATTTCAAACCTTGCACCATACACATTTGCTAATTACTAACCTTCTCTCGTCAAACTGGTTTACAGGGAGTAATTGTCATCCTACGAAGTTTTTTCCAATACAAAATCATTGCCCTGTCTAGTTGGGATCGGCTACATGAATCCGGCCGTTCGGCTGTGTCAAGGACCATATATGAGCTTGAAATGTCAAAAATGCACAGAGTAAGAGAAGAAAGCCCTCCAAGAACACCATGTCTTACAACCCATGTTCTTATTTGACATCAGAACATGTAAATATGAGCAGATAACATGCATTATACATTTGGGTTTTTGCACATTCCCACCTTATAATAGCATTTAAAAATGACTTTGCAAATTACTATATTATTATTATTTCCCCGTTATTGCAAATACCCATATTCCATCAATTTCTTCAACTTCTGTTAAGAAACAGTTAAACAGTAATAAACAGTAGTAAAAGTCACTATAAATAAAGATTTTTTTTTCTTGGCATCCACCATAGACTATGGGGCCTTATAGATGGACGGAGTGGATCGTGTGGATAGGCCCACGAATAACTCCCCCAAATCTTGAGGGACAGAAAAGATTCCAGTGGCAGTGTTTTATTTTTGGTGCAACCCATAGGGTTTTTGTTTATAAAGCCCCAAAAGTTAATGGTCATTAGCAAAAACTAAAGAAAAATGTGTATTTGCAATAACAACATATTAATGGTGTAGTTATTTGCAAAGTTTGGACGTGGTATTTGCAAATACCTTATTATTCACGTACAATTGCATATGCAGGACGACTAACCACTTACTCTAAAAGCTCAAGCTGATAGAGCATGGTGAATCAATCTATTTATCTCATAACTCAAGCTCTTGCTTTACACATGCCAGGCCCTCGGCCAAACCCTCCTTCATGGGCCCCACTTCAAATAGGTTCGCATTACACTAGCCAGCTGCCTCACACATGTGGGGCCCGCATCACACGAGTCACCTGCTTCACACGGGCCGCCCGCCCCGAGTGTGCCCCCGCATCCCACAGGCTGCCCCACTCAAGCCCGGTATAAAAATACCCCTGCATTAATTCACATTGACGCAGGACGACTAACCACTTGCTCTAAAAGCTCGAACTGATAGAGCATGGCGAATCAATCACTTTATCTCATAGCTCAGGTTCCTGCCTCACATAAGCCAGGCCCTCGGTTGAACCCTCCTTCGTGGGCCTCACATCACATGGGCCTCGCCCCACACGGATCGCCTACCCCGAGTGTGTCCCCGCCTCACACAAGCTGCCCCACTCGAGCCCAGTGTAAAAATGCACCTGCATTAATCACCCCCGATGAGGAGTCTCGAACACGAGACCTCCCGCTCTGATACCACTTTGACGCAGGACGACTAACCACTTGCTGTAAAAGCTTGAACAGATAGAACATGGCGAATCAATCCCTTCATCTCACAGCCTAAGCTCCTGCTTCACACAGGCCGGGCCCTCCTTCGTGGGCCCCACATCACATGGGCCTCGCCCTCACACGGACCATCCTCCTCACACGAATCGCCTACCCTGAGAGTGTGCCCCCACCTCATGCAAGCTGCCCCACTCAAGCCCGGTGTGAAAATGTCCCTGCATTAATTACCCATGTGCAAGGGTTATTTGCAAAATCCCATTATATAGTTACCCTGCCACACATGTCATTTATGCATGTCTACTCAGGCACCTAAGATGACATGGGTGTTCTAGGGTTAGACCACATTAACGGCCGCGATTGAGATAATAATAATAATGTTAAGAGTTAGCTCCCTCAAAGTAACTCCTTAGATCCAACGGCAACATAACATGGAGGTTTGGTTGTTGGATCTTTTCGAATGCATCTCACGTCACCAGAAGATGGTTACACCGCTTTTGCTAGCGTAAGAAGAGGTTTAAAGGAACACTTTTCTTTAAGTAAGATCCGCTGTAAATTGTGTGGCAGAGATGGAGTCCAGCTTCTGTCTCACAATTGATCTCTCTATACTATACAGATTGATGCTCAAAATCTATCAAATGCCCTAGTCACGAGTCCTCGATGCATTTTATAGAAATGCAGCCTTGACCGTTATCAAATCGTAGGAAAAACTATTCATGGAATTTGAAAACTGCCAGAGTAATAAACCGCAACAGAAACTGCTCATACAATTTGAAAACTATTAGAGTACTGGGTAGTCAGTTATCCTAAAACCACCACAACCCATCTCTCCATCTCCTAGTGGGTGGGTCCCACTTGGACGACACATGTTACAGTTACATCCCCCACTCGGACAAGTCGGGTATCAATCTAATTAATAATCAAAACTCTAGTTGTGTTAAAAATCCCCATACCATTAAATAAAGCATGCGACTAGTGAAGCACATAACCTCAGGAGAGAATAAATATACCAAGTTTTCATTAACTAGTGTAATGTATCTCATCTTCCCAATACTAACTTGCCCCAGACTCGTCCCAGTTACACCAAAACAGATACTCTCTAACCTCTTTTCAATACTTTGAACCTAAGTGGTTGTTTATTTACTTGTTCACAGACATGAGTTCAAACATGTTGAGGGACACGTTGGCTGGTCATGAACTTATCTTGCCCACACACATAAACATGTAAGGTGAAAACCAAACAGTCTTCTCGCAGTGCTCATACCTATCATCTTTAGCCTAACCTCTTTCTCAGACACCCTTCATTATGCTATTTCTTTTATGGTTTTTGGAAATGAGCTAGAGTAGTAGCATTAAATCTTTATTTCAAAGCATAACCCAAAGTCAAAAGGGCAAGGTTCACCAACACACCAGTTTTCTTACACAGAGGAGGAACTCATATCCATTCTCTATCCACTATAAGTGTTTTTGGTCGTCTCTAGCACATGTTGTATGAAAAGCATGTTATGGTGGAGCTCCTAAAAAAAAGTATGTCAACCTCTACACCGTACAAATCTTAACCCAGCTGTCTTCTAGGTGCCTAGTTTGAGCCACTCAACTCAGTAGCTCTCATAAGCGCCTAAATGAAATCTCACATCTGGCTTATTCAGGTTACATGACCCTAGTAGAAACAGTCATACTCGGTCCTCAAAGAACCTCATCTTGAACCTAGTTCGAGGCGATGTGCCGGTAATAGAATAATCGTAGCAATTTCGCGATCAGACATCTCATCTTGCTCACAATCAATGTGATGCAGGGGCATGCGATGACCTAACCCTAGATGCATGTATATTCAGTTGGAAGATATTCAAATAATAAAATTACGAAACTAACTATTTTCAATCAGAAAAAACTAACAAATCTCAACACAAAGATGAAATCCATCCGTCTGGATCATGTCCATTCCCATAAAACCATGAAAAATCGTAAAACAAGGAGGATCTAGGGATATGAGGATATCCCAGATCTAACATAGACTAGTCCACAGTCAAGTTTGGACCCGGTTCTCATGGCTAGGCATCCCTCGTTTCGATCGTACCCAAAAGGGGGAGGTTTAGAAAAGGACGAGGAATGTCGAAAAGCAATGAGTTCTCATGAAATACGAATTAGGAATCAAAAGAAGCTTACCTTTCCTCACACCTTGAAGAAATAGAGAAGAAAAAACGGAAACTCCGGGGTGAAATTCTCAACACCCGAGGGCCAATCCTGAAACCCTAATCTCTCAAACAAAGAGGAAGAAACTCACGAATTTTCTATTCATTCAATAATTTCGAAATAGGGTTTCTCACAGTATATATAAGTTACGAAAATAAAAAAAAATGCACTAAAGTGCCTGAAAACCAAAGAAATAACATAAAAACGCCTAAAGTAAATAATGACACTAAAGCGCCTAGAAACAAGGAAATAAACAGAAAAGCGCCTAGACGTAAATCCGCACCATGGTCTAGCAGTCATAATGCTCCCGCGGGTTCCTGCATCTCGCGTACTCGTAACGCGTCAGAAAATGGGCCCAATGGGCCCGGCGTCCATCCACATCAACTCGTCTGCTCCAATACTCGATCTGCGACGTCGCCTCCTCTGGTGTACTCTAAAGGGTGCACCACAGATGTTCGAATCACAATGTGCCAAGGCAGTTGTCATGTGAGATGCACAACTCTTGTCTGGTGATGTATCTCAACCCATGCCTCACAACGAAGGACGCGATGAATGTGTGTGCTATCAATATGTCTACCGAAGAACAATCAATATACAAATATCAAAATATAAACAATTTGACAAAGAAAAAAAAAGCCAAAATGTCCATGTCACAAAATCACATTCTACGAAAACTCACTCTTAATGTGAGTCTGAAAAGGATCTCGGGCGATCTGCTTAGTCAGCGAATTAGCAACCATCTCACGAGTAGGTACATGCATTAGGACAATCTTTTTCTTCGCCACCATATCTCAGGCGTAATGATAACATATCTAGATGTGCTTCAACTTGCCATGATATTTGGAATCCTTCACATAAGCAATAGTTGTCATGCTATCACAATACAATGTGGCAGGGTCATCAACATGTAGTACACATCTACAAATTTGAAGTGCCGAAAGAATCTCCTCAACCATATGGCTTCTTGAATGACAGAGCAACCCGCAATATACTCCGACTCCATGGTAGAAAGCGTGATACAAGATTATTTCTTACTGCTTTTTATGACGTGTTATAATTACAATTATAATAATGATCCTTAGGTCCTATTTTTTCGAAAAGCTTAGGTCTAACATACGTTTTGGGGCTACAATGCAACATTTGGGCGGGGGGTGGATTAAAAGCATGAAGCATCATTAAAGAGGAGAGAGAGAGAGAGAGAGAGAGAGAGATTAGGAGTAAGGATCCACAAAGATTTGAGGGAGAGATTAGGACCATGAAGAATCATCAAAGTTGTCTGTGTGTGTGTGCGCGTGAGAGAGAGAGAGAGAGAGAGAGAGAGAGTATGAAGGATCCACAGATTGGAGGGAGAGATTAGGGCCATGAAGAATCATCAAATGTGTGTACGAGAGGGAGAGAGGGAGAGAGAGAGAGGGAGGGAGGGAGAGAGAGAGAGAGAGAGAGAGAGAGAGAGAGAGAGAGAGAGAGAGCATGAACAATAATCAAAGATTTCCCTTGATATGACACGTGTGACAGGCGTGGAGAGAGAAAAGGGAAAGATTTAGTGGGGTGTGAAAGAAAGAAGAAGAGAGGCAGAGAGAGGTGGAAGTTTAAGCAGGTGCCTGCTATAGAGACAAGGAAATGGTGGGCGACCCATCCTTATTGTTTGTCTTTTTGTGGCCCACTTGTGTCCCCAATCAACCTAAGTTTTGGGGCTGGCGTCATAATATGAGCCAATACAATAGATGTACACTCACACAGTCATCAAGTGGGCCCCATAGAGCCTTTGTTACACGGTCTCCATAATTAAATGTTTCACGTGAGCTGCAAGAAAAGAATGGAAGTGCAAATACACGCGTTAAAAGAAGTGAAAGAAAACAGGTGCAATCTATGACATTCCTTGTGCCATGAAATCTCAACTCTTCCCGGCCAAGCGCCTACATATCTATGACAAATTTACCTTCTCTCATCCAATGTTGTGAAGACTAATTGCAAGGGTAAAACTGTCCAAAGCTATCGCCATTATATATACTAGAGATGTAACTCTAAAAATCTATGTTCTCCATTGAAATATATCAGTAGTTTAAATCATCAACAGATGGGCCTCTCAGGTACAGCTTGTTGGGCAGGGCAAACGCTCCATTGAACATTGTCCGTTTCCCTCTCAGATAAATAAGAACATAACCCACCCCAAATAGATGTGACAAGGAGGTGATGATGACAACCATGAGGAACTGCTGACTTATTTATTGAGATGGACATACCTCAAGAAGGGATCACACCTCAAAGCATAGACCCTAGAAGCAATGTAAGGAGATGGGAGTGTTTGGCCTGGAAGCAAGATCATGAATCCTATAAAACATAAAACGAATATCAGATTGTTTGTTGGAGAAAGATACAGAGAAGTTCCACAAATCTTCCTAATAGCCATAACTTCCGCTCGAGTCATACCGCCTGGCTGATTTGCGAAAAGAAATCCAAGAAATAATCCTATCTAAAGAACAAACCCAACCTGAAGGACCCATTTTACCAGAACTGGATCTATCCACATTCAGTCTCCAAGATGCAGGTGGTGGACTGCTTCTACTTCTCTCCAGCTTCCTGTTTCAATGGCTGCTTACCAATCCCTATATCCAACAGTATGAACCCTTGCAACTCCTTTGACATGACTTCTTTATTCTTTTAACAGTCAAGAACAACTTCATTCAAAGCAGCAGCAAAAGATCATGCAAAAAAAAAATCTAAGAAAGAGGAAAAGATGGACCAACAATAGGAGACCCTCTCGTCAGTTACTAGGACAAAAGCTCAGAAGAGACTGGGACCCTTTTGATGCCCAAACCCCATTATGATCCAAAATGCAGTCGGTTTGGTGTGTTTAAATGCCCTTTGCAAACCCCATCTCACTCCCCCACTCGACAAAATAGACCCCAAAGAGCCCACTCACTGAAAACCAATCGGTGAGTAGACTGAAAAAAGAGGCTTGAAAAACCCTTAAAGGAAAACCCCCCATTGCAGATTTGCGTCCAAACTGGCCCTAAAGAATTCACACCTGTTTTTGTTCACAGACAACATCACATTCTGTCTTCATCCTCGCAAGTAATTTGCATGGTTAAGGAAATGACTCAAGAAAGAACACGTACAAATGGAAGAAAGATACCTCAGCCAACCATATCTAACACATGAGAGTACATTTGGACAGTCTTGAGTTGTTCTTTTCTTTTCCTTTCTTTTCCTCCAATAAATAGATTTCAATGTTCGTGGATACAGAGGAAAGCAAGCCAATTGATCCAGCACTCTTTTTTCTGGATACAGCAATTTTAAAAGCTAAAAAAAATGGTAATGTATGGGTCTCTCTTGCTTACCGACCAGTGGTGCCATGAGACAGCAGCGGCCAGATGATGCTTCAAGTCTGATCTCCAGGCAGCTAACAGAAAACAACCACTCCATTTTTATACAATTCAGCAAGCTTGAAACAATTGTTTGAAGAACCTGTACAAAATACAGTAGAGCAGAATTTGAACCCGGTAGGCTGCTGTCTAAACTTGGAAGATATTGCATTTTAAAAGAAGGTTTGCTCGAATACATCCCAACGAATTGCAATAAGATGTCAAGATTGTAGCAGTTGGATTTGGGACTTTTTCAATGATGAACCGTTTATTTGATAGGGCTCCCCTTGCTTAGGGGATGCCCAAAAAAGCTCTCAGATTGAATATTTCAACCCACTGATTACACAAAAGTTATGGTGTCTGTTCATGTTCAAAGCAAAAGAGCCAATTTATCAAAGGATTTAAATGATCCAATTGAGAGCTTCCAGTTGTCATCTTTCCACTATAGAAAGAGAGACTTGTCATATAAACTGTTTGGATCATTGGAAGATGACCAATATTCAAAGGCTAAAGCCGTATCGTATTGCAATACGTCGGGATGTATTCGAGCAAACCATTCAAAAATAGGACATTTGAACAGGATACATCTACTGGAAAAGGGAAAGTTGTAGAATTGACTTGGAAGAACCTAATGATGATTCATTTCATTAAAAAAAAAAAAAAAATTTAGAAGAAGAAGAAGATGGCGAACATACTGCTAATTTCTTAAGTGATTTGAAATAATTTCAAAACACGTTTTATCTCAGAACTCAAGTTTCTTTGGGTCTCTGAGTTTGACACAATCAAGCCAATAAAAACTTGAGGATTTTATAAAATATCAGACTGCCTAATTTGATCTTTTCTATAAAATATGAGCATCGATGTGGTTACTTAAAGAATGGTGAAATTGAGCCTAGTTAATCACTGGACTTTTGAACATTTGATCAGAGTATATTCTTCTTGAAAGAAACACGGAAAGCATCCGTAAGGTATAACTAAGTTTTGAGAGTTGAGAATGCTTCAAGGGCTCCAAGAAATTTCAGCAGCTCCCTGGTGGCTTTTCAAGGAAATTACTTCACTGCCAATAGTCGTACAACCTATGTATTTCTATAGTCTACAACCTATGTATTTGGACATGGGCGTGTGTCATAGTAAGAGGTGAATGAGTATCCAATATCATTACAGGTGGCAAACATCGGGCCTGGATTTACCTGACTTTTTGAACTGCATAGGCCTATTCAAAATTCAAACTTTTGAGTTTGCAGGGTATGTAACACATAGCAACAACACAAATGAGAGGCAGGTCTGACCTATTACCAGCCCTAGTTTCCACAGCAGATTAAAAGCCCAACGGTGAGCTTCACTGAGCCCGCATGTCACACCACATGCACGCATGTGGGGACATTTGAATTGTGAATGAGGCAAGCCCCGTCATGTAGACAACTTGGCCAAAGATTCAGGTTAACGTGCTCATCAAGGCCCCATACTCGCAAAAACAACGGACTGCTTGAAAATATCAACAGTGGTCCATAATAACAAACATGTGCCCCACTTGAAGAGTGCATGGTTTTAAGTTCCGATGTTATTGGCCAATCTATCCAGTTTCACGCCTTGGGGAAATGAAACCCTCTTTAATACATTAATTACAAGATATTTACTAAAATATTGTCAAAATCTGCCAATAAATCACAATATAAAAAATTACTCTATTGCAGTGTTTTAAATAGCTACTCTATGTAGTGTGTAGCTTACGCTGCATAGCGTAGCTTAGCATTAACGCTGCATAGTTCATGAAAATAGCTTAAGTCGCATGTAGCCCACAATATGATAATTTGCATATGCTACACACTACATAGACTACACAACACGCTACATAGCTTACATTGCAAGTTATTTTTTACTACAACATTAAAATCAATTAATGTTTTCACTAGTTGGTTACATTTTTCTATTTTCAATAAAAATTAGTTAATCTTTTAAATGCTTTTAGTAAAATAATATAATTAACAATATTAAATCAATGTTGTTGCTCTTTCTTTACCTTTATATTTAATCATCGCCCTTCCTATTACTTTAGGTTACATTTGGTTGCACCAAAAATCATGAAATTTTGTTAATCAGTCTAATTTGGTGCAGAATATCATGAATTGGTGCAACTAAGCGCAACCTTAATTAAAAATCTAGGAGTAGCATGTAGCTTTACTCATGCTTCAGAGGCATGAATACTACACTACACACTATTCGCAATTTAAAACACTACTTCATTGTTCCAATCAGTGTTCTAAAGAACCAAATTTGCCAAAAATTACTTCATTGTCCATAATATCCAATATTATCGATAATAGCATTGATATTATCAATATTACCATATCAGCGATATTGAAACTGTTGGATGTTTAAAAATTTCCAAATATCACCGATGTTTTTTGTAATATTGATGATATTTGACGATATTAGCGATTTTGAGAAGAATCCTCTATAGAAGTTCCCTGGTATCAGTGATACCATCACTAATATCACCAATCCAGGGAAAGATCCATAAATAGGCGAAAATTATCAGAAAATTGGAAAAAATTCAACAACAAAAAAATCAAATTTTGCTCTTTAGGTGATTTCAATCACTCTTAGTTTTTATATTCATAGTTTGGATTTGGGGAGAAATCTTGACTCGAACAAAGATGGGCCAGAACTCAAAGATAACAAAAAACCATAAAAACTTTTTTTTTTCAAATGTTAGCATGGATTGTAATGGAAATCCATGTCTATACATAATTCTCATGCATTGACATGGATTTGTGTTGAAAATATTAACATTTAAATAAAAAATGGGGGAAAACTGTGAAATCCTAATTTTCTCATTTTCTATTGGAAAATACGTGTATTTCACTATCAGTTAATATGGCAATTTTCTATATTAATGAGTGTTGGCCGATCTATTGATTGGCTACAATTTTTATATATTTATATTACACTGATTTTTTTTCCCAACGTTTCCCGAATGTTTCCCTCAAACGGTGATATTTTTCTGAGTATCAACAATAATGTTGGAGATACTGTTACATGTTTCCGTATCCCCAGTCTTCAATACATGTAATGATATCGATACTCTAAACAATGGCTCCAATTGAAACTTGTGATATGTTGCGAGTTTCAATCAAAACTTCCATATATCTCCAAAAATCCATAAAAGGGATAAATTAAGCCCAAAATTTTTTTTTTGGTTTGTTTGTGATTGCATTTTAACAACTCCACCTGAGATGCTTCACATCAAAACATAAATTTAGTAGAGAAATTAAAATTAGAGAGGATTCAAGAAGGAACCACAACCAATGACATTAGAAGTGTGACAGTTACGATGATTGTTCAATATCCACCAATGCACATATCAGTGCAAATTGCTGAGAATGAGCACCATTTATATGTTCAAGAATACATGGCTTGATATCATCACCTCATGAACTAGGCACAGTTTTGTTGTTATGCAGAGCAACGATATTATGGCCTTCCTTTGTAGGGATAGGGATGAGAACTTTGAGCTGCCTCATAACTCCACATGGAACTAAGACCAAGATATATTCTTTGTTCAATTTTTTTGTTGTTGAAGGTTTCGTGTTTTATTTCTTGTATTGTATATCATTTGAATTATACGAACTCATTTTGGATATAATTGAGTCATTTATTGCTGATAACGCATAGTTTTGTCTCCTAAACAATGGAAAACTACCAACATAGTTTCTTTTTTTTTTTTTAAATACTTTTTTGAGTTCCAAATGTGTATCCATGTGTCTTTCAACATCTCCTAAAGTTTCACTGAAAATTCCACCATCCCTCAGACTACGAAACTTTACACCATATGGAAACATTTCTTGGTATTTACTGTGAGATTTCCCATTCACAAGGTGCGAAACTTTGTGCAAAACCAGTATCTAAAACCTTGGATGAGTGGACCAACCCAATTTTTGGGTCTGGTCATCTACATGGTGAGGCCTAACTGACGCACAGTTCAAATGGTTGCCACATGTAACAGCATGAAGAGGTGCACATGGGCTAGTGGAAAAATCTACACTTTATTATGTGTGGATGTATTATTCTGCCAACCAACGAGTGTTATGGAGGTGAAATGAAAAAAAATGCCTTGTCTATCTATTTGCTCCAAAAGTTGGATCAGGCGTTGTCGGCCTATGCGGTTCGTGCATGACATGTAACCCAAACAACAAGTGCACGCCACCATGATGATTAGACTTCCCAAAAATCAAGCCGATCCAATCATCAAATGGACCACACCAAAGAAAACAATGTACACGTGTCGCCTGCCTTCCGATTGAATTGGCCTAATTTTTGTGTCATCTGATCACCATCGTCAGATGCATTGATTGGACAAGTTGGATGTCATATATGCATCAAGTGGGCACCAAAATGCTTGGCCCCAATTTTATAGGGAGAAAAAAAGACAGGACGTCTTGGTCATTTCACCCTCTTCACCCTCCATGTTGGACCTTAGAAAGAAAAGGCCTGCTTTGGGAAAATCAGAAAATCTTGAGGATTTTTGTCTTAAAACCCCTGTATATTATTCATTACTTCATAAAAGAATAAAAGCAAATATATAATACACTAAAACAAGAAAAAGTACAAGCCAACTTTCTCCCAAGAATCATGTCCTCGTGGAGTGGAAACTTTTCAAAAAAAAAAAAAAAAAGTGCCCTAGAAGCATATATACCATGACTTTTGAAGAGATTGTTAATGTAACCACATTTTTGAGCAACAGTATGATTCCCTGGACAAAACATCTTTTTTTAACCTCAAGAAAATTTGAAATTGCCATTTTAAATTGATATTCCTTTTCAGGTTTAAGTACATGATAAGATAACCATTCCCTTGAACCAAGTTTTGACTTTTGGGGGGGGGGGGGGGGGGTGTGTAAATTGATTGCACTTGAAACTTTCTGCAAGCTCATGTATAGTTAAGAAGATTTCAAGAAAAACCAAGTGTGATCCTGAACTTTCCCTCATATCTGGTTATCTGACTCTAATATGAGGCTGAAGCACTAATAAATGGAGCAACTTACCTTGCACAAGTGCTGAAAGAAAAGAACGGAAGCTGCAGATAACCGGACTTTCAAACAGACTAAGAATCGGTTCCTGTTCTAAACTCCCTCCAAATAAAAGTCAGAAACGACAGAATTGATCATATCGATCCAAAAATTTGTATTATCAATGTCCAATAAATGCACCAGCCACCTTCACAAATGAGTGAAATCCGAGGCACTATCTGAACTTTATCCCATGACAGCAATGAGGAATTGTGAATCTCTACATTCTTGTGGTAGTCATTGGTCTGAGCTCCCTCCACTCGTGTGCTGCTTGATGAGCTGGTCCAAAAATGATAGGATTTCAAAACAGGCTTCTCCAGAAAAAGTCACAGAACATTAAACAGACATACAGCAATAGGGGAACAAAATAGTCAGACAGGCAACAAGCCAGACATCATAAAAATGTCATGATTGGTGCAAGACATGCACCCCAGACAGCAAGTCATCTGTTTTGTTTTCTCTTGGGCCAGTGAGCTGCATCTGTGACACGTCTAACTTTATTGTGTATGACTATATCACTCTCCAGAGAATAAGATCCATGTCAAAATGATAGAAGGGAAAATGCATAATATGCAGTCAAAATGACGGGAGCCATTCTGGAATCATTGGGAAGCCATGCACTCCACCTTGTAGAAGTACTTCTTCCGGAGTTTGATGGCCATCCTTATGCACCTTTTCACATTTATTTTCAGTATCTTATCATTGAACATCTGCAAAAGGTTACAAAAACAGAAGCAGCATGTTATCTCCTATACGACCATAAAAGACTTGGATTTATGCAAGAGAACTGTTCTTCTCAGATGTCAATGCTAACGTAGATTTCAAACTTAATTTCCTATGCCAAGGGAGCTCTGGAAGCTGATGTTTGATGTAAAAGGAGAAGCATTGGATAAGGACTGTAAACAAATCCAACAAGATATCCTCGTAATTTCATTCAACAGAACATCTTTTAGACATACATGGCACAAATGCAATGAGCTAGCCTCTTAATTTCATTTCAACCGAACATCTTTTACTGATGCATGACATATGCAAGCTAGCCTCCTAATTTTGTTCAACAGAATATCTCTGAGCAATGCATGACGAGGATACTCCATGGAAATTGTAGCGACCAAACTTAACCTAACCTGCACATATGATGTCGTATTTCCCAGATGTAAATCCCAATTCAGAAGACATGATCCTCAAATCCATACAATTAAAAAGGGACATTGTGAGATGGAGCTCTCTAAAGAAAATCATTATTTCCAGGATGTTGAAAAAAGGGCTCGTGCACATGTCAAACTTATGCCATGCAGACAAAATAGACAAAAGCTGCAATTTGACCTTCCAGAAATTCTTATCCTTCCAAAAAAAAAAAAAGCGCACTGCTATTTGGTCAATTTTCTAAGAGGCTATGAGTAACAGACAGACCAGGGAAATGAAGCTACCTTTATCAGATCATCAATTGAGTGGGTTTTTTTCATAACTTTCTGGCGATGGATGATGATAACTGCTGCTACACAGAAGACAGGTAATTCATCATCCCCATTTCTCGTTGATGAAGTAATGGTACAAATCTGCATGCGGTCATGTCTTGTGCGGAAACTAGCCCCAGTCAAGCCACAAAAGGGATATCTTAAACCTGATCTCATTCCATTATTATCAGATGCAGAATTTTCTACACAGCCATGTGTTGATTGTGAGCCCTTCAAATCTCTTTTACCATTCTGCAGGCTTTCGACTATTGGTCCTGCATCTGAATCCCTTGGAAGCTGTAAAACCAATGGTTCAAGACAATTCTCCTCCAATTCCCGGGCAACAGCTTCATCAAAATCAGCAGCCCACATCATCTGAAAGAAAAGAGCATAGAGTTTATAAACGATAACATCCCACCTTTGACAGAAGAATGACATGAAACAGCAGAATCCACTTTGTCATTTAAAACACATGGCAGTTCATTTCCTGTTTTCCGAAAAAGAAAAGAAACTTAAGCAAGTATTTATCAGTGTCAAAAACAACACAACAAAGTCTTCAGGCTTTGGAAGAACATATGCCATTCAGAAATTCTCATCAACTTTCATGCCTTCCATGGGTAGCTTGGTGTTAACATTGATGGCCAAATTACACCATAGAACCTCCCCATGTAAGAAGTCCCAATTGGTTAAATCCATGTTCAAATAACAAGTTTATAAACCACAAGGTCCATGGCTTTGCTCCAGGACATGGTTCAAAATTTCATTGGTCATGATACTCGTGCAATGCATATCAGCAATAGTACGAAAGTTTATTCCCAGTGCTACATAGGACTCGTGTGGTTACAGGCAATACCATGGGCATGTCATCAGATGTTTATTGATACGTATAGTCTCAAGCAATGTTCCAAATATCACCAATATCATCAATAATATCTCCAGGTGGCCCATACAGTTACTACGTTAAAAAAATCTTACTTTCAACGGGGACATTATCACCAGTATCACTGACCCGTATGGATGTATCATGCATGTATGTAGTGAGAACAGAGATGACAACTTCAAGACACCTTGTAACTACATTTGGGTTTGAGGCAAAGGTATGTTTCTCATTCTCTTTAATTTGTGGATTTGTTGCTTAAGTTTCATTACTTGCATTACATGGTATTTGGATTATATGAATTCATTTTGGTTATACTTGCACCACTTTTATCCAACAACGCATGGTTTAGGCCCCTATAAAATGGAAACTCATTGAGTATAGTTATTTCTTGCAATATTTTGATTCCTATATGTGTAAACATGTTCTTTTTAACATCTCTTGAAGTATCACTGAAAAATTCCACCTTTTTCCAAATATCGACGATGTCAATACATGTTTTCTGTATTCCCGGTCATCAGTACATGTGATGATACCGTTACTCTGAACGTTGTTCTCAAGAACCATCAGATGCCCTGGTCTCGAGATGTCAAACAATGCTCCATAACCCCTTTCGCAAATTTTAAAGTTTCTTTCAGGGGTCATTTATAAGAAGACTGAAACTGTTCCTAAATCATTTGTAAGAAGACTCAAACTTAAAAACTTTACAATAAATTATGAGAGGCAGTTTAGCAGATGCACAAATTATAGTTTGCAGGGACATTGTCCCAAATTAGCTTATGAAATAGGGACCATGCACACAAAACCAGGTCCCATCACAAGCTAGGTGACAATCATACCTTCTTATATCAGGGGCAGCATGAGGGCTACAATTCTTGTGCACTACCAATTTGTTTCTATTGTATTATACTCCTTCCAACAACAACTAAGGAATACAAACCTCCCACATACAAAGGGCCTCGTCAAAGGACAACTCCCGACGGAAAAGCACCAGCAGCATTCGGAAAGCAAAATGCAGACTTTCAGCACCTATAAGTGACAAATGCCTGAACATTTCAGCATCTGTCAGTTCCAATATCTTCCATAATGCTTGCAACTGCTTCATTACTCCAGTTGGCCCTTCCATCTGGAAATTATCACGCTGGAAAATATATCAAAGGATATGTCACCACGAGGCAGAAAACACAGTCACCCAGTCCTGGATTACTGAGTGGACAAAACAAAACAATGTAATGTGTTTCCAGCAAGTATGGGGGTACCATTCTCCGTAGAAGCATCTCAAAGCACCAAAATGCATCTGCGTTATCCTCATAGAGAACAACAAAAGGAGACAGCAAATCACTCATACCTAAAATCAAAATTCCGATTATAACACTGCTTAAAAGGCATAAAAGCTGATATCAAATAAGAGGGAAACTTTAGGGGTATTATGTTAGAAAATGTATAGTTGGCTTCAGTGCAGGGTTTTGATCTAAACTGTAGATCTGTTGGAACCAAACATGTCTATGTGATGTCCCAGAAATCTTCTAGATTGAAAGATTTTGACTGTTTCTTATGGTGTCACATAATATGAGAGAAACAAAGCAACGGGCCACATAAAGTGGAGAAAAGTCAAATACTGAAGGGTTAGGATCTTCCAATCTAGGAGATTTACTAGAAATCCCCAATGAAAAAAAGAGGCACATATAACAAATAGTTCAGATCACCAAACTGGAGCTCACATGTATGGAATTATGTGCACAAGCAAATTTCATCAAACTATACATTTGCTAATAAGCAGGACCTTTGTAACTCCTCGAAACTTAAACTGCACACAGCACACCAATTTCCTTATCTGGTACACAAACTTATCAAGGATGTGAAAACAGAGGTCTCCTGATCCAGGTTGTTCAATGGATGGGTCCCACAGTGAACCGGCCAGAGTAGGAAATTGTCGCTGATGAGAGTCTTTAACTGCCAGAACAGTGACCTACAATACCCAGTGGCCAGCATTGAGTGAAAATTGTCTGCCAATTAGATGGATAAGGTTTGTCCAGCCCATGCAAGTTGCAGATGGTGGCTCATCCACTGTGGGACCCTCCTGATGAATGATCAGGATTCAATATCAGGGATCATTATGCCACAAGCCCACTTGAGTGCAGTGAACCAGATGAGGAAATCTCAATGAGCAACCAATAATCCACACGCACGCATGTATATATTACGTGCGTGTGTGCCTACATGACATTGAACAGCAAAGACAAAGGAACAACCTTGGCAGTATCCAGTAGCAGGATCAACCCACGCATAAACAGCAAGAATATCTGACATTCGAGCCATATTTTTAGTGTCCTCGTAAAATTCAAGATGGCTGTCCGTTCTCACCACATCAACAACTGAAATGGCATACATAAGTGTCACGGTCGAAAACTAATAAGATAAACGGATTAAACCATCAGAAAGTGTAACATGGGAGAATTTATTTAGCTACCAATTCTGTGAAGTGTCCAAAGCCATTCAGAAACTCTTTCTTCACTGGCCCTCACTCCATTAGATGTAGTTGCATTTATCATGGCTGCTTCTGGAACATCTGATATTCTCAGTCTGTTTACTATTTCAGTTTTGAATTCCAAGTCTGCTTGTCCTTGGACATCTGAACTAAACATCTCAATCTCACTGTTTCTTGAATGCAAGATATCACCCGAAGGTAAAGCCTTCGATTCCATAATTAGATCTACATTATTATTAATTTGAAAACTATGCATGGATTCATCCTTTAATCTAAATGATTGTTCTGCAGATAGCCCATCATCATGTTCCCCACTTCCTATCTCATCTCCATCATCCTTTTGGAACAAATCTGTGACAGGTAGAGGGGGAAAATCAAAATAGTTCTCAGTTACATATTCTTTAGAAGATGGCACTGCACATGAAGAATCATAGGCTGCACTATCAGTGCTTCCCCTAACACTGACAAGGTCGACTGAATCACTGGAACTTTCTCTTTGCCATGCATATGATGTATCCGTACAACCATTATTCAAATCATGGTCTGCCTCTAATGTGGCAGCACCATCTTGAGAAGCCCGTCCACTTTTGACTTCTGCTTCCCCATTGCCATTATCTCTAGACATGGTTCTCGCATCCATCACTTTGGAGCCAACAACATAGGCAAGGGTACCAGTGCCAACACTTGAATGCATCATCTGACACTGCTTGATTAAATCCTCATACCTCTTCCTGCATAAAAGATCTCATAAGGCTCTTCTCAGCTATCAATTGAAGAAAAAACAAGAAAATGATATAATGTTTATCAGGAAACCATATGACCCACAATAAGTTGTTGTGGTAGAAAGGATCTGAAAGTTATAGCAGTGTCAATTTGTAGAAATACTGGGGATATAGGTGACAGCTATACATCTGAAATTCTGCAACCTTTCGTTGTGTGTTTGAATAAAATCCAAAACAAAAGGGATTACCAGTATAATCAGCAGCAAGGTATCCCAAAACGGATACATATCGGTCGTATCGGCCGATACGTATCGGAAACGGCCAGTGCCGTTACGCGATATGGGGTAAAAAACGGTGACCCCTAAAAACTTGAGCCGTAACGGCCATTACAGCCCCGTAACGGTCAGAAAATGGCTAGTTTGGTTTTTTTTCCTTTAAATTTGATGTTTTTTTTTCCTTTTTTCACACTTTTCTTCCCTCATTTCTTTCCTACTCTATTCTTTTGCTAAAACCGACCACTCTTAGTTTATTTTGGAGGATTAAAACGACCAATTTCTACGATTTGGATGAATCGAAGCTCCGTGGGCCATTTTCCGAAGAAATCCAAAAATAGGTATTTATACCTTTGTCTTTCTCTATTTGCTTTTTTTCACCTTAATATGATGTTCTAACCATTGTAAAATATTAAAATGTGCATTTCAAGATTATGCAACTAATTTTTATATTTTTTTAATTTCGGACTATTTTCGGAATAATATTAAAAATTAGTAAAAATCATGTTTTTTCTATATTAATGGTTGGATAACATGTGTTACTTATAGTAGAACACAATCATGTGCATTTTACAGATTATGCACATGATTTGCTATTTTTTTGTATTTTTTAATTTCGGATTAATTTCAAAATAATTTTAAAAATTAGGGAAAATCATTTTTTTTTAATTCTAGTTTAAAGGTTAGATAACATGTGTTACTTATAGTCGAACACAATCATGTGCATTTTATAGATTATGCATATAATTTACTTTTTTTGTATTTTTTTAATTTCAAATTAATTTGGAAATAATTTTAAAAATTAGGGAAAATCATTTTTTTCAAAAAAAATTCTGGTTTAAAGGTTGGATAACATGTGTTACTTATAGTAGAACACAATCATGTGTATTTTACATATTATTCACATAATTTGCTATCTTTTTGTATTTTTTTAATTTTGGATTAATTTCAAAATAATTTTAAAAATTAGGGAAAATCATTTTTTTTTTAAATTCTGGTTTAAGGTTGGATAACATGTGTTACTTATAGTAGAACACAATCATGTACATTTTACAGATTATGGGCATAATTTGCTTTTTTTTGTATTTTTTTAATTTCGGAATAATTTTAAAAATTAGGGAAAATCATTTTTTTTCCACAATTTCTGGTTTAAAGGTTGAAAACATGTGTTACTTATAGTAGAACACAATCATGTGCATTTTACAGATTATGCACATAATTTGCTCTTTTTTTAAATTTCGGATTAATTTTGAAATAATTTTAAAAATTAAGGGAAATCATTTTTTCAAATTTTTTTTTCTGGTTTAAAGGTTGGATAACATGTGTTACTTATAGTAAAACATAATCATGTGCATTTTATAGATTATGCACATGATTTGCAATTTTTTTATTTAATTATATTTACAGATTAATAACTAATATATGTTTATATTTTTATTTTTTTGACAGGTTTTGCCGTTTTGGAGCTTCTTAGCTGTAGCCCGTAGGGTTTAGTATTTGAATTTAGTACTTGATTTCATTAGCTGTATTTAATATTTACAATTACATTTATAAGTTTTGAAATCTAAGTAATTCACTCTTAGACTCAGTAGTCGGTATCTAACATAAGCCATCTCTAATTAAAAAATGTCTGGAACTGGAAGTGGAACTGCAAATGAGGATATTGGATGGGAACATTGTAAGAGGGTAGGTGGTAGAAGGCACCAAATAAAACGCAACTATTGTGATAAAGTAATAAGTAGTCGAATTACGCAACTTAAACAACATTTGGCACATCGAAAGGGTCAAGTTGCGGGATGCACCAGAGTTCACAATGAAATAATGACCATGATACAAGCCAATTTAGATGAGTCGAAGGGGAAACGAGTTACTGTGCAGAAAAAGAAAGATGATATCCTCGATGCGGCCCGACAGGAGGGGTTTGGTCCGGAATATATGGGCATTTGTAGCAAAGATATCATTGATTCTAAGGAAAATTCTGGTCGAGAAATTATTATAGCCTAGAAGAGAAAGCATGCGCTATGCTCGTGAAGAGGAAGAACGTCGATGTATGTTTGGTTCAAGTGCGAGTGGGAGTGGGAGTGGCCAGGGGAGCACAACTGCAGACCCAACGGAAAGTGCAACTGGGGTTGGAGGGGGTAGGTTTGGTGGATGAAGACGTATGTTTAGCAGCCGGCGGAAGACATCTTCACGTGCAACTCCTATAGATATAGATGTGGAAGAAGTAGATGTGCCTAGGAGACCTTCTATTGATCCGATCCTCTTTAGGAAATAATCAAGTAAACAAAAGAAGATAAAACAAATGTGGAGTAGAACTTCTGTTACGAAACTGGGTAGGGCAGCAGCAAAGTTATTTATACATGCCAACATACACCCTAATGCGGCCAATTCTCCATATTGGCAGGTGGAAATTGATGCAGCAGCAAAAGCAAGCGAAGGAATTAAAGTTCCCACAGCCAAGGAGATTAGGGAAATGGATAGACTGCAAAGTATACGGATACAAAGGCATACGTAAGTACCTTTTAAACCATATGGCAAGTCGGAGGATGCACGATCATGTGTGATAGTTGGACTAGCCCAACAAGACGCAGCATGATAAACTTCATGATGTATTGCCACTTGGGAACAGTGTACCACAAGTCAATTGATGCCTCGGATGAAATAAAAAATGCTAAATATATTTTTAGCCTGATGGATAAAGTAGTGGATGAGATTGGGGAGGAGAATGTGGTTTAGATTGTGACAGATAATGAAGCAGCATACAAGTCTGTAGGAAATATGTTGATGCTAAAGAGACCACATCTATTTTGGTCACCATGTGCTGCACATTGTATTGATCTTATATTGGAAGATATTGGAAAGAGAAAGAATGCCAAAGAAATCGTTGAAAAAGCAAAAGAAGTCACAACATTTATTTACAACCATAATCACGTAGTTACAATAATGAGGAAGTTCACGAAGGGACAAGAGTTGCTTAGGCCAGCGGCGACTAGATTTGCAACTAACTTTATAGCTTTAGAGAATTTATATCAGCATAGGGGAGAGTTGAGTGAAATGTTTGCTTCCCAACAATGGCTCAACACAAAATATGGGAAGAAGACATCAAGGACCCCGGTTGATGTTGTAAACACCATAAGAGACAACAAATATTGGAAGAAGGTTAAGAAAATTTTGAAGGTGATGGAACCACTAATGAGGGTACTTCATCTTGTTGAAACCGATGAAGCACCTACGATGGGCTTCCTCTACAATGCCATGGATAAGGCGAAGTTGGCAATTCAACGTGATTGTTCAAGCTGGCAATTTTACTAGAATTTGATCGACAAAAGATGGACAAGGCAGCTCCACCATGATATTCATGCAGCAGGTTATTACCTAAATCCTAGGTATAGATATGCCCAATCATTTGTTATGGATGATGAGGTTCGTATTGGATTAAAGAATGTGATAAAGAGATTAGAGCCTGACTTAGATGCATAAATAAGGGCTTTGAATGAATCAGATATATTTAGAAGTCGCCAGGATAGCTTTGCAGATGTTCTTACATAACATGCAATATCTATGTTATAACCCGCCGAATGGTGGATAAATTTCGGAGACACTGCACCGGTTCTCCAAAAAATTGCAGTAAGGATTTTGAGACAGAAAACGTCTTCCTCTAGTTGCAAAAGAAATTGGAGTTGTTTTGCACTTATTCATACGAAGAATAGAAATAGATTGCAGACTAGGACGTTAGATAGACTTGTCTTTATGCATTACAACATGAGGCTAAGAATGCGCATGCATCAAAGGAGGCTTAGCGCCAATAATGCCGGTGATGTGGATTATTGTCCAATAAACTTGGACAATATTTATGATGAGGAAGACCCACTTCTACCTTGGTTGGAAGCAAGGGAAAAAGAAATAGAAGAGGATAGTGAAGAAATAGAAGTTGAAGACCAAGAAATACGCAAGGCGCAGCAAGAGAGTTGTGCATTTGTGTTGGACCCAGAAAAGGGGGCGGATTTCATGCAAAGTCAGCGGAAGAGTGCGAGCTCTAGCGATACTGAAACAGATGATGATGATGCACCTAATGCTGGTCCTACTTCTGGCATTGCTCAACCCACCAGGGCCACTGATACCATACAGCCGTCTACGGATCACAAGGCTGATGAGCTTCGACGAAGTAAGCGGGGCAGCGGGGGTGGGGTGGGGGGGTCGAACTTATAAGTGTACTGAGTCACGATGCAGCCAGCAGGAGGAGCCTGGCTCCAGTAGTGCACCTGCAGGTCCTGCACCGCAATCGACACCGACAGATCTGGAACATCAGCATACGTATGGCTATGATCCGAGGAATTATGGGTATTCTTACGACCAATAGGATTACAGGGAACCTGTTCCGCCACTTTCATGTTGAAGTAGTCCTCCTCACGCTGATCCACATCTACCATATGAACCAAATCCAAGTTATTCATCTCAATTTCAACAACCTGAATACGAGTACCAGTAAGGGCACGACTATTCGACGGGCACTAGTGGATATCCTTACTCGGGGTCAAAATCTTTGCCTAGTCAGGATCAGTCATCATCGGGTTTCGTTGACCTGGTCTTCCCTCCGGCACTGGATATTATAGATATGCAACAACTATTCCACAACCGCAACAACCCGATGATAATGACGAGGACGTGGAGATTGAGCAACCACAACAAAGTAGATTTTCATTTTGGTGGTGAGTTCGGTCTGGTGAGTCTTTTCCATTACCCACACAGTCACACATTCACCAAGAAAACACACACTTTACATTGTTGAACTTGTGTTTAAAATAACTCCCTTGACAAGTGACAACCAATCAAATACTCTTTAATCAACATGCTTGCAGGGGAGTATATCAAGTACTACTAATTTTTTTTCTACTTTAGAATGTTCAATTGGCAGGACAAGAATCATATATTCAAGATAAGAGAAGTCTTATACATTATTTTTTTGCAAGTCCTCAGTCCTCATTCCCCAATCCTCACTCCTCAGGTATGTAAATAATATAAAGTAAATTATAAAAAAATAATAGCACATGCTGAAAATTAAAATACTTTAACGTTACATTTATTCTAATATACCTATTATTGGTATTAGACAGTGAAAAATTTGAATTTATAAGTTTTGTAGTTAATTCCAGGTTGTCAGCTTCATATATTCATCAGACAGCCCGATACAGCTTTTTCACCAAAGAGTGGACTGCTTCACCACCATAAACATGTTCAAAATTATAAATGAATGCATATTTGGAATGTTTAAAATTTTCTGGATTTAATCTACATTTTTTTAGAATTTTTTGGCAACAAAAAAAAAAAAATTGACCGTTACAAGAGGCGTATCAAGCCGATACGAGCCGTATTCGTATCGGTAACGATGGGCACCGTTACGCCCACCGATACCGCTACGGGACACCTTGATCAGCAGCCAAACATCAACCAAGGGTTGTGTATGAACTGTGGGACAGAAAAGTAGTTGGACAAGCAGTAACGGATCTTCCAAATCTAATTCAAAAACTGACTGGCACCAAAAAACTGAAGAAACTCCCTCCAGGAATCACTCATGTACGGTCATGCAGCCATAACTTACAAAACTCTCCCCTTTCCTCACAGATGGCACTCATGTACAGTCATCCACACCACCTAAATTCGAGGGTGCATTATGGATGGAGCATCCAATTGATTGACGTCAAATGGATCATTAATTAGAAGGGAAAAAAAAACAGCAATAAAAAATCCTAACCATCCAATTGATTGATTTAAAATGGATCATTAATTAGAAGTGAGAGATCCAAATTCCAAGGGCAAAATCAGATGGTAAATATCATGTTCCTATTGTAGTTTTTAGGCTATGCTCCATCCACAATTAGTATGGTGATTCGGTAGGTCTGGATTGGCTTACAACTATGCCACATGTATGGTTGAAGAGTTGGCACCATTTTTAAAATGGGGGTGAAATATTGTAGGAATCTAACATACCAAAAGAAGCCTAATTTAATAACAGTTTCCCCTACCCTCTCTTCACAATTTGCAAGTCAACTCCTCTCCATGTGCATTGCACTTGCTACTTTTCTAGGCTGCGTGCGTGCGCATGCATTATAAAAGCAGGACAATAGTTGTATGAAGTCCGAAACAAGGCGGCAACAAAATAGGGTGCAGGAGTGGGAAGTGTTTGTTTCAAGATGTTGACGGGTATTAACAGCTAGGAAGCAGGAGTGCAAGCATGAGCTTGAAGCGCGATTCAAAGAGGGAGCATAAATTGGTTTGAAGGATCGTGCAACCAAGACAGAGAATGGGGATAATAAATAATGTGGGTTTGCTTATTGTTTTGGGTAGTCATCTGCTTTTTTATCTTTGAAGTTATCCATTAAAAAAAAATCCCTCTCTGCAGCTTCAAACAGTCTCCATGATCTCGTCTTGCCCTCTCCCCCTTTGCTACATCTTGCCTATACAGAAGTCAAAGATTTGCCAAGCTTGGCAAGTGAGCCTTCTCTCATCGTTGGTGGCTATATCTTCAACAGACAGTCAGTAAATTTGGCATGATTTGGAGGGGAAATATGGTGACTTGTCCTGTAGGGTGGGGAAGACGATGAAGGTGAGAGTTAGGTTAATGGCCAGAGTCTACGATATGGTGCTTTCCACAAAGATGTTTGGGTGGGGGATCAAATGATGCTTCGGCCATGCTTCGGCCACAGCATTCCCTTATCTATTTCATTGAATAAAAGGGGGCTTGTTAAAGACTTTGACGAACCTATTCTGCGACCAGTGTGGAATCTTACCTTTCATTGAAATCTTAAAGACGATGGAATTTTGTGTTTCTAGACGTTGGTGGTTTTAAAGGAAGTATTTGTTTATCCTTGGAAAGTAGATAATGCAAGGGCATTTTCACACCGGGCTCGAATGGGGCAGCCTATGTGAAGCAAAGGCACACTCAGGGTGAGCGGTCCGTGTGAGATGGACGGCCCGTGTGAGGTGGATGACTCGTGTGAGGCGAGACCCATGTGACGTGGGGCCCACGAAGGAGGGTTTGGCAGGAGGCAGGACCCATGGGAAGTGGGGAACCCATGTGAAGTGGGGCCTAGCCTAGGCTATGAGATAAAGGGATTGATTCACCATGCTCTATCAGTTTGAGCTTTTAGAGCAAGTGGTTTGTCATCTTGCATCAAAGTGGTATCAGAGCGGGAGGTCTTGTGTTCGAGACTCCTCACCAGGGGTGATTAATGCAAGGGCATTTTTACACCGGGCTCGAGTGGGGCAACCTGTGTGAAGCCGGGGCACACTCAGCGTGGGCAGCCCGTGTGAGGCGGGTGGCTCGTGGAGGCGAGCCCCACCCATGTGAAGCGAGTGGCTAGTGTGATGCAAACCCATGTGAAGTTGGGCTCACAAAAGAGGGTTTGGCCAAGAGCCTGGAAGAAAACCTGAAGAAAACGAATTTCGTTCATGCAAAAAATAAAAATTTATGGGTTGGGACTTGGGATAACGAGGAAGTTGTTGACCACTTATTTATACATTGTCCTTTAGCGAGAGAGTCGTGGGTTCATTTCTTTATTTTTACTGGTGTTAAAATAGTGTAGTACCTCTCTGGAGCACATTATCAATAGTTGGTCTTGGGGGGCTCTCCCTTTTAAAGGAACGCTCTGTGGAAAATAGTGCCTTATGCTATCATGTGGAATTTATGGAAAGAAATGGGAGGATTTATTTTAAAACATAACAACTTCAATTGGAAGTATCAAAATAATAATTACATCTACAATTGTGGAGTAGGCCATGGGAAGATCAGAGTTAGGGATGTCTCTAGGAGGAATTCATTCCACATTGGAAAGGTGCCATCATAGGTGGAAGCAAGCTTGATTTAGATCAAAGTTAAAAGCTTGATGGTTGCCTCCGCCTTTGGCCCATCGTAAGCTTAATAACAGTGGTGCTATGTGCTGTGCAGGATATATGGGTCAAATTGGGGTGGGAGGCGTGGTTCAAAAGGAGAAAGGGTTAGATCATCTTAGCATTCTTTGGCCAGGGTGGAGCTCTGAACTCAAATTGAAGTAGAAGTTTTGGCTCATCAGATGGTTTGCACATTGTTTTAGCATGGAGTGATGGTACTTTAATGATTACTCTTGCAACTTTTTCAAGTGGATGTCTTCTGAGTTGCGGGCCCATAGAAGATGCCGCCTTGTATAATTGATGCAACCATAAGGCGACACAACCTGGATAATCAAAGATCTGGACAGTCCGATCGTTCACATTGTCTTGATTGATGATTTCGGCCAAATTCATGGTCTGATGATAAATCTGACATGATCAATAATCAGATTACATTGTGGGGGCCCATAGGGTCAATAAATGGTCATCAAGTTCATAAAATTTATTTATTTTAATTAGTTGTTAAATCAGAGTGAATCATGACATATTCAATAAGTTTCCCTTTTTTATTTTTGTCACTTTTTGGTGGGCCACTTTTTGGGCATTGAATGATGTCATAACGATGCGAAATTAGTCAAAATCATGTAATTTTGATACCATTGGAGCTATGACCAATGTACAACAGGCCTACATGGTTTTGACGGGATTCGAGGGAACTACAGTCATGATAACCGACCACATACAAGCAACAGTAAGTCGGTAACACAAAGTTGTAGTATTGTACCGTCTTTCCTTCTAGCATACCATTAGTGTAGGACATCATCAATACCATGAAAATGGTAGGTCCCATCATGATGATCACCATTCTTGAAAATCATGTTGATCCATCCACTAGGTAGGCTGTAGGCCACATGTGTATGTTGAGTGCTGAGTCAGTCTGCCGACTGTCATTGATTCCTATAGTGAGGCGCACCTAGTGAGTGAAACAGCCTAATTTTTGTCTCAGGTGATCTTCATGTTGGGGACCTACCATTTTCATTATTTCTGAATTTTTTTTATTTTATTATTATTATGTATCAGCTAGGCGAATCATCCAATTTCAAACAAATCAGGCCAATTTCTGGGATCCGTACTAGAACCGGACAAGTCGCATTCCGAAATCGATATTTAAACCCTTGGCATAGAGGTAGTTGTTTCTTGTTTTCAGTTATCCATTGGGATTTGGGATGCTAATGAGATAATTGATCTCTTGCAAAAGAGGGAGTGGTAAGAGGGTCACTCGCTATCGACGCATAGATGCCACTCAAAATTCTTATTGTTTTTCTCCTTTTGCTCTTTTTTTTTTTTTTTTTATTTGAACAATGATGATATAATATAAAAAAGCCAACAATGATGATATAATATAACAAAGCCGAAGCCAGAACTTACAGTTATACAAGTATACAAAAAGAAACAACCCTCACCCAAGATCCCCTCAAAAGCAACAAGAGAAGATTAGAAATCTAAACTGCCACCCAATCCTTCATATTACGAATTGCCCTATTGAACACTTGCACCAGCCCACTCATTTTGTTGTTGAAGCAGTGTTGGTTCCTTTCCCACCAAATTGCCCAAAGGGACGTTAAAACACTTAATCGCCACTCCTTTTTCCCTTCTTTCCCTATCCCTCCACCATGCCAAGCTATGGGAAGATCCTTCATCAACTTTGGGAACACCCATAAAACCTCGAAAGATTGGAGAAGCAAGCCCCACACCTCCCTAGCAAACACGCAGTGAATGAATAAGTGTTCCACAGATTCCGCGTCTTTGAAGCACATCAAGCAAACATTTGGGAAATACATGTTCCACTTACCAAGCTTGTCTATTGTTAGCACCTTGTTCCTGCCTGCTAGTCAACCAAAAGCAGCCACCTTTAAAGGAGCACCATAGTGACATAGGAAGGCCATAGCCGCCACCTCTGCATTTTCGTCTGACGCACTCAGAAATCAATACAATGATCTAACTGAGAAAGAACCTGTCTTAGACTTGAACCATCTCAAGGAATCCACTTCTAAAGAAAGAGGAGAAAACTTTGATAACAACTAAAGCAAAAGCACCAACTCTTCGAATTCCCCATCTAAAAGATTTCTTCTAAAAATAAGTATCCATGGGACTCCCTCTCCTCTTATTGAATAACAATAATTGCTCACCATCTCCCCCTCTTCCCTAGCTAGCCTTGCTAAAGATGGAAATCTCTCTCTCAACCTCCCCTCTCCCACCCATCAATCATCCCAAAATCTATTACTCTTACCATCCCCTAAATGGAAGCCTATACCCTCCCATACTCTCTTTCAAGGACACCACCGCTTTCTACAAATAAGAACAACGATACAAGGATGAAGCCTTTGTCCACCACCCCCTTCCTCTACCCCATATTTTTTCGCTATTACCTCCCTCCACCTAGCCTTTCCTTCCAACCCAACCCTCCACACCCATTTCCCCAATAGAGCTAGGTTCATCTCTTCCAACTTTAAGATCCCCGCTCCTCCTTGAACCATTGGTTTACAAATTTCATCCCATTTCATTAGATGAAACTTGTGCTTCTCCCTCAACCCTTCCCATAAAAAATCCCTTCTTCGCCTCTCCAAAGCATTCAAAATGGATTTTGGACACTTGAAGAGAGACATAAAATAGACCTAGAAGATTCAACATAGATGATTTAATCATTACCAATCTCCCACAAAAAGATAAGAACTTTGACTGCCAATTAAAAATCCTTCTTTCTCACCTTTCAATCACTCTGTCCCACATTTGTTTCGCCGGCCTCCTTATACATAAGGGTAGCCCCAAGTATGATGTTGGAAAAGAAGCTTACCTACATCAATCACCATTGCAGAGAATAAAAGATGAAAAAATAATATGGTCCAAAAAATAAAAAAGTCACAAAAACCTACAATGATTCGATGAAGTAGAAAGGGTTTAAACTTTTCAAGGCAAATGACCCAATTGATTCATTAAGATTGTGTTTCAACTTTCAAGGCTTATTATTTGCATTGAAGACACGTTACACACTAAATGCTTGGTTTTCTTGATTTAGCTATGGTATCTTTTGGTTCTTTCTTATTAGTGATATTAATATAAAAGGAAAAAAAATGAGTACAGAATTGTTAATATTCATACTTTTTACCAGACATTGTGTAGAGAGGTGTTAATATTAATATAGTTGACCAGAAATTTTGCCAGTATGAGATGATACGCATACTATGCGTGATGAATTGGATACGATCGGTTTCATCTGAAAGCAGAGAATCAAAAGGAGAAGCAGTAGTTTAGTAAATAGAATTGCATCTTCATATAGCATGATCATTAGATGAAACAAGATAAAAAAGCAAATAACAGCGCACAGACCGGCGGGCTATCCTCAGTTGCATTCGATGCTCCGCTGTGCTGCCCAGCGTATAACAACCAAGAAGAAATTCCCAAACTTCTGCCCTTATAGATGGATCCACACCCTAAGCATACAGGCAATAAGTGGAAATGGTCAGATGGTCTTTCCTGAAGAAATACATTTAACAATATCATTGATGAAAGTAAATCACTGTAATTGATTACTAAGGGTGCTCTTGGAATTGAATGAAGTAGTTTCCATGCAGAATACTGAATGAAGGAAGAATTTTCGAAGGATGAGCACACAAATGAAAAGAAAAAATAACCATCTTTTATGGAACAATAAGAACAGTTTTCAATAATATGAGATTTTATTTTACAATAACTGGTAAAGATGACAACACAAAATTGCAACTACAAGTCTACAACCATTTTTCGCCTCAGAAAACAATTGGCTGTCAGAGTCCAGGTGCATAGAAAAATCCAGCTGTATCAGCACTCATGCATAAGGGATCAATCTTTAAAACCCCTCTCCCAACAACTCACTGAGAACACAGAACAATTAAGCCTTTCCTAATGTCGCGAGAGCTGGTATAGCATAATAACAACACTTCCCTTCAAAGTCTAAATAGCACTGATCTCTAATGTCTATGACCTATACAATGAATCTGATCTAGTCACCCATCTTTGGATATCAATGTACAGCAGATGCATGAAGCTCTACAAGCAAGGAAACATATGTGGCAACAAAGTTCCTCCCCAGGAACCATGAAGTAATATAGTAAACTGACTTACCAGATCCAATAGTTTCTCTCTTACTTACATGGTGAATTAACTAACCCCAACAGCGAGTTTTCCAACAGGCCTTACAAGGAACTTTAGGAACTCTGAATAGTTGTTCAAACAGCAAGTTACATTACTTTATCATTATATTCATTTTCTTTTTTCTTTCATGATTTGTTTAGGTACCGGTATTTTTCATTTCTTAGTTATATCCCAAGTGGAGGGGTTGGCCTCTTCATTTTATGTACTTCTATAATGGGATTAAACCCATTCCTTATAGTTGTTGTATCTCTCTCGGCCGTAGGAGGCATGGAATGAAAACAAGGTCTTTTGGACCTTTTCCTGTCATCAGAGCTGCAGATCGGCTGCATGATCAGTCTTCCATTTCAATCTTCAATCAGGATCCAACTTATAGGCATCTCCTCTATTCCTTTCAGGGATGATCCTTTATCCTTTTTTTTTCACCTGTTCAATACAATCCCAACTTAATTCATTGGGTTTCAAACCCCACATTTTCAAATCTCTCCTTTCATGTGCCTTCAAGCCTTCCTCCTACTCATCCTTTTTTCCATTTTCTCTTTCTTGCTTCACTCTCAACTAATCTTCTCATACAAAACATAGCCTCCTTACCTTCTTTTTGTTCCTCTTTTGTTTCTCCCTTCTTTCATTTTATGCTCTTTTCATTTAATCTTGTTTTTATGGATCTTTTGATCCGATGTTTCCTTGTAGTTAATTGGTTTGTCGGTTCATGCATGTGACCACCAAAATCATGATATAGCTGTCATGAGATTTGCTACCATCTTTAAGTGACTATCATGGTTCTAAATATCAGCATCAAGGGTGTATCGGCCCAGCCAAGAAACAATAGGATAAGGGTATCACGTGTCGATATCAATCCATATCGGTCAAAATTTCTTTTAAGCCAAAACATTAAGGGAAATGTCAGATATTGAAGAATCTTTCTTTCTTTCTTCTTTTTTTTCTTTTTTGTATTTTGGACATGTATCTAATGTTGTATCAGACTATTCTTCAATAAGAATGCTGTATGTACCTAATGTTGTATCGGACTATTCTTCGATAAGAATGTTGTATGTATCTAATGAGGTATCAGACTATTCTTCGATAAGAATGTTGTATGTCGGCTTGACCTATTGAAAGTCAACCAAATGGGCCCCAATCAAACTTATATCAAGCATGATTGGTGAATTAGTTTCCATTACATTGAAATACAAGAAAAAGAAGATGAAAACACTAAAAGATAAAAAGAAAAACTGATGGTTCACCCTTTTGATGATTTTTCCCATGATAGACCATTCTGTTTTGAGTCATCTAGTCCCAATCAAATCTTTTCTTTTGATCCCCAAAATGGGCCAAAATCTAGTCTAAAATGACTTTCTAAGATTCCTCCATGGTTGAAATGAAAAAAAGATGAGAAAAAATGAAAAAAAAAAAAAAAGGAAAATTCAAACATGGCCCTTTATGGCCATAGTGGGCCGTATCCAGCCCATATTGGCTAATAGCCTGATATGGCCCAAAATTTTACAGTGGGTCGATTCAGCCCCGTATTACATACCATATCCAGCCAATACAATTTGTATATTGCAAACCATGGGAACTATAGATCTGAGAGATCACCCTTCATTCCAAGTTGTTGCTTCTTTTTCATGATGAATGGAGAAATTTTTATTGGAAGGAGTCGTCACCGTATATTATTGCGTACAATGGTGCAGATTGGGCTGCTTATCTTGATGGTCGTCTCTTTCTTCATCATCATCTAAACATTATCCCAACTATTAGGGTTCAGCTAAACAAATCTTGTTCATGATTCCACTCTATCAAGGGCATTTATCAGATCCAATTAGTAGTGACGGTCGCCTCTTTCTAGAGTCAAAATTTTCAAGTTTTAAGACTTCCACTATGAAAAGTCTAGCCATCCATCATATCCAAGTCTTAGAATCCAAATAGTGGTAACTCTTGTTTGATTTTAGTTACATGTATGATTTTCCAGCAGGATGTTTGCAGATGTCAGTGTTTTTTTTCTTTTTACAAGACAAGGGATGGAGTAAATACAGAACTAGATGTATGGAGGGGTGCTTTAGAATCTAAAGGATTTAAAATATCAAACTAAAATAGAGTATATGGAGTGGAATTTTAGTAACAATAAGAGTGGAAACAAGGAATTAGTTAAGATTAAGATTGCTAACCAAGAAGGTTCCCAAAATGACCACTTTCAATATCCTAGGTCGATATTTCCATGAAAGTGGGGAGATTGAAGAGGATGCCCATAGAATTCAAATTGGGTGGAAAAATAGAGATGTGCCGCTGGAGTTCTTGGTGATTGTTGCGTAACACTCACATTGAAAAAAAAAAATTATAGCATAACTATAAGACTAGCAATGCTTTATGGGACAAAATGTTGGGCAATTAAGGAACAACATGTTCATAGGATGTGTAGTTGAAATGAGGATGTTAAGATGGATGAGTGGCAAGATGAGGAAGGATAAAATTAGAAATGAAAGCATTCAAGGGAACTTGGGAGTAGCGCCAATGGGTAGTAAGATGAGGGAAAGTAGACTTAGATGGCATGGTCACTAGATGGTATCATCACGTGCAACGGGACCAAGTATTGTGCCGGTTAGGAGTGAGTTGGTACAAGTTGAAGGCTCTAGAAGGGGAGAAGGGGAAGTAGAAGGGGAAGGTCCAAAGAGATGTAGGTAGAGGCAGTAAGAAAAGATTTGATGACTTATGGTCTAACTAAAGTTATGGCCCTTGATAGAATGGAATGGTGGAACAAGATTCATGTCGTTGACCCCAATTAGTTGGTATAAGGCTTAGATGATGAATGATGATGTATGATTTTCCAGCATGTTGGCCAATCAATTCCACACATGGTGTACCCATAATACAGAGCTCAACCCACATAGCCAAAGCAAAGCCCCCTAACTCCCTCACGTACTAAAGATCCCAAGTCTCTTAACTCCTTCACTAGAAGATCCACATATGCATCGACCAAAGGGGTAACATGCACCAGAGAATCTTGGCTTTGTTGTTCCATGGGTGGATCTTAGTGGCATGAACTTACTACTTAAGTGCCACTCCCCACTCCTAAGATGTTTGTACTTCTTACCATTTTGAACCAGATGCTTCCCCATTCCTACTCCCAAATCTACTGTCTCTTCACTCTTCATGAGACTACAGGGTTGATGATCCCTTATCCTTCTTCGCTTAATGGTGCTCTTATAATTTCACGAAGGGTCACGGGAAGAGGCAACAAAGTCGGGTGCAAAAGCATGGTATAAACAGCTAGGAAGCAAGAGTGCAAGAGCAAGGGCAAGAGCAAGGTGGGATTCAAAGGAGCAGCAATATGACAGAAGTTTTATGAAACTAAGGTTGCTCTCTATGGTAGTTCCAATTTCCAAAAGCCTTTAGAGGCATGATTGCCCTTTTCATTAAGACTCCCCAGAGGATAGGTCTTTTCTTGACTCATTGGTCAACCCATCGAGTCTTGGGTAAACCTAACCACGTGACTAGCCAATTCTCAACACAAGTCCTGGTTTGTAAACTATGGTCCTCGCTATCAATGGGAATAAAGGCATACCATATCAGTCATGATGGTTGTAACGGCCATTATGGCTTCCCTTTTTACTTGTTCTTTTTCTTTTTTAAGAAAACTAGTATCAGCCCCGTAATGGACCATTACAAGGCCAAGCTGGATCGGTATGGCAGGATGACCCAAAATACTCGTAACATGAATTTATAGAAAGATTGAACCAAGAACACTCCCAAACTATCATGGCTCCAATGCAACGAATCCTCCTCCCTAGGGTGTGGCACAAAACCCTGTAGACAAGAAATGAGACAAACTAAAGCTATACACAAACTGAGCTAGCTCGAAAGGCTCGCTCGGCTCGGCTCGAAAAAGCTTGGTTTAGCTTGGCTCGTATGGTTGAACAAGCCAAGCCGAGCCTATTTTATAGGCTCGTTGAAAATTCAAACCAAGCTTGAGCCTGGCCTGAGCTCGATTCGGCTCGACTCGAACCAGGCTTGGTTTGGCTCGAACCAGGCTCGATTCAACTCAGCTTGTGTACAGGCTCGATTCGGCTCAGCTTGTGTACAGGCTCAGTAATTAAAATATATTATATATTATATATTAATATTATTATATAATATATATAAAAAAATTAAAATAAAAAACAAAACACTATAAGTCGCCCTTGCCCGCAGCTGCCTGACCGTCGTCCGGCCTCCACGAGGACCATGACCTTCTGATCTCTCCGACCTCCTCTCTCTCTCTCTCTCTCTCTCTCCCATCTTCTCTCTTCTCATCTCTCTCTCTACTCGTTGCCCCGCCATTCCGGCATTCCTCAACCTTGTTCGACAGCCGACAAATGACCGCCCTTGTCTGACAACCAACCTCCCTCCAGCCGACGACCGCCCATGTCCGACAGCTGACCTCATTCCAGCCGACGACCTCCCCTGTCCAACGCCCCCAACCTCAAAAGCCCAAGCTCGATTCGACTCAAATGCCCAAACTTGATAGTGGCCGAAGACCTCCCCTGTCCAACCGCCCCAACCTCGAAAGCCCAAGCTCGATTCGACTCAAATGCCCAAACTCGATAGTGGCCGAAGACCTCCCCTATCCAACCGCCCCAACCTCGAAAGCCCAAGCTCGATTCGACTCAAATGCCCAAACTCGATAGTGGCTAGAAAGCTCGGCTCAAATTTAAGCTCGAAAGCATGAAGCTCGAACAGGCTCAAATTCGGCCTGAAAGCTCGACCAAACCAAGCCAAGCTTGCCAGTTGGGCTCGAGGACCAAGCCAAGCCGAGCTCGAGCCTAGGTCGCCCGCTAACCAAACTAAGCCGAACTGTCCAAAGCTCGGTTCAGCTCAGCTCATGTACACCTCTAAGACAAACTAAGTTATCGATTTCTAAATCCAACAGATTCCTCCTAAGTGGGGGGAACCAAGACCCACCTGAGCCAAGAATCAAGAAGCAATCAGCAACGAACACGCCCTTGATAGGGCAGAGGTTTGCCAAGGACGGAAAAGAGGACCTAAGAGCGGAACCGTCATCCAGATATCCTCCTAAAACCTATTCTCTCTCCGTTGATCAACGTTATTTTGCCCCCAAGAGACAGTATGTTTATTTTCCAAGGGGAGATTTTCCTCTCCATTCTCTTTATAACCTTATCCCAAAGGCACAAGGCTAGCTTCCCAACACAGAGGCAAACCTAAATAGGTAGATGGGAGGGAGTCGATCCTACATCCAAAGGAAGAGGCCAGCCAGGACACCTCCTTCCCCGACATATAGATACCAAAAAACAAACTCTTGGAACGATTGACCTTGAGGCCCAAAACCACTTCAAACCAGCACATGGCCATAGTCAAAGATTCCACCATAAAGTCATTAGGTTCACAAAAGAGGAGGGTGTCATCTACAAATTGCAGGTGACATATACGCTAATGGAAATCTTCAACTTCAAAACTACGAAAAAAAACCCTGCATCTTAACCTCTAGAAAGCATTCTACTCAAGAGCTTCTAACGCCAAAATAAAGAGAAATGGGGATAGGGTATCCCCCTGACGAAGCCCACAAGAGGCCTTGAAAACCAAAAGAGGGGATCGATTAATAATCACTGAAAATCTAGCCAAAGACACGCAGAATCAAATCCAAAGCCTCCTTTTCTGCGAACCCCATCCAACCTAGCATGTAAACCAGGAAAACCTAATCAACATGGTCGTAGGCTTTTTCTAGGTTAAGCTTGCAGAGAATGCCCTAACTACCTGCCCTGTGACAAGAGTCGAGGCATTCATGCGCAGTAAGGGCACTATCAAGAATCTATCTCTCGAGAATGAATGCACTTTAGAAGGGGGAGATAATCTTCAAGAGGATAAACCTCAGCCTCTAATTAAGGATTTTGGCCACAATCTTATACAGACTACCAATAAGACTAATTGGAGACACACCATGGAATAAGGCTGCACCCAATGGGTTTATGGTAGCCATCAAGGAATTCTATGAAAGGAATCAAATAAATAGGGGTGTTGATTAGATTTTGCACTCATTCAAAAGAGGAAGAAGATGAAGAAAGAAAGAAAAGAATAGAAAAGAAATAAAAAGAAGTCTAGGTGCTTGCAAATTGTAAGCCATTAGCCTTCCTGGAAGTTTGCACAAAATCTTGGTGGAAGTCTTAGCTAATAGACTTAAGTAATAAGTTTCATTACCTCTTTTCTAGGAAGCTATTGTTAGTGACCTCTAAATTATTAAAGGGATTCTTACAACAAATGAACCCATTTGATACCTGAGAAAGTGAAGGCTCCCTAGGAATTATGTTCAAACTTCAAAGTGGATATGGAAAAAGCTTATGACCATGTGGAATGCTCACTTATTTTGTATATATGAAAGATGGAGACGACGAAATGAGAGTTGTACCTCTTCGGCCAAAATTTGAATGTTGACTTGAGGTTTTTTTCAGAAGCTTTTTAAGGCCTTAGGAGGAGATCCGTTTACCCCTTTCCTCTTCACGACTACATCAAAAGTCATAGCAGGTTATTCCAAAGGGCTATGGAGATAGACCTGATGCAATGCTTCAAGGTGGGAGTTAATTATGTCCACATGCACCCACTCAAATTTGAAAATAGTAATCTCCTTTTTCGTGAGGTCGTATGTGCAAATCATTAAAGCATACCCAGAAGCTTTGGGATTGTCAAGTCCTAGGGTGAATTTCAGCAAGTGATAGACAATTCTTTGATTTCAAGCTTTTGCAACATCCGTGATTTGTGAAGCAGCTTCTATTTCTGTGACATATCTAATATTGCCATTTGGTGCAAACTGAAAAGCGGTTTCCATGTGTGATCCGGTCATATTGATTGGAGTCTACCACCTGCAGCATAGATGAATCTGAATGTGGACCATTGCTCTTTCGGTAACATGAATGATTCAAGTTGCGGAGGGTTTGCTTGAGGCGACAGGGACAATGTGCATTTAATTTTCTTGGGCCCCGCAGAGCATGGTGATATCTTTTTTTTCTTTTAATAAAGGTGCTACCAAAGAGGGGTTTTTTTTTTTAACAATCCTCTGGTAATTGAAGGGGACTCAAAGATGGCCCTCTTCTGGTTAGCAGCAGTTTTCCAGACTTCCAGTGCTAAGGAAATGAACCTTCTTTGTATCAGAAATTAGAGCCTTAATAGCTTGTAATCAGATTTCCTTTGAGCATGGTGCTAGAGCAGCCAACTCCTAAGTCAATGTCTTAAGTTAACTAAGGAAGTGCAACTAGGTTGCGTGTGTGCGTGTGTGTGTAACAGAGACTCTTATCCAGAGACTCAATGTACCTTTTCCTCTTTTCAATGGAAATATTGTGATCAATCCAAAAAATGATTTTGTTGATAACCACAACAGTAATCAGATGAATTGATCAACGAACAAGACGCAAGGTCAAAGAGTAGATACAAGAGATATTTCCCAAGCACATACATCTCACATTCTCATGTCTCAGTCAAAGCAAATTCCTTCGATGTGTATTGTGACCATTGTTCAAAGTATCAGTATCGCCACAAGTTTCACTAGCCAAGGATATGGAGATTATCGATATCACCAATAATATTGCCGAAAACCGGAAATGCGGGAAAACATGGGGAAATAGTGGAATTTTTCAGTGAAACTTTAGGAGATGATAAAATACACAAATTTGCATATTTAGGAACAAAAAATTGTAAACAGAATGCATACATATATGCTTCCATTTAATGGGAGCCTAAAAGCATGTGGTGTCATAAGAAAGCAGTCCAACCATCCCATTTATCTATCCAACCTTCCCTTCTATCCATCCAACCATCTAAACATCTATTGATATTTCAGAATATTGACAACACACATATTTCACCGAGAAATCGTTGACAACCAGAAAGGAAACAAAAGACTACAGTCTCGAATTAACACATGTTGCAACAACGATAATATCACGATATGATCAATATTATCATCAACAATTTGAACACTAAATACAACAATGCGCCCATAAAAAAAATTAAATGGAAATTTTTTTAATAAACAGATTTTTTGCCATATGGATATCGCCAATATTTTCGACTGTGTAAATTCCAGGTGGCGCATGTATTGCCAGCGTATCGGTGATATTTCGTTAATATCACCAATGTATTGATAAATTGATGATACAAGCGATACCTAGAATTTACACAGTAGAAAACACAAGCGACTACCAATGTTATCGGTATCGCTACTAGTGTTATCAGTATCACCGAGATGGGGACACGGATAATATCAAGGATAGTTCGATAATATCGGGGATACTCCGAAAAATGACTGTGACTTGTCAAATCATACATAGCTTCAACATTGCACATCAATGTAGCAACCACCACATCTTACCCACACCATTTGGAGAGGGCTACGTGTACCATGGTACTTTCACATGCACACTGACAGCAACATGTATTGCTCATGCACCTAATCAGAAATGGTCTCTAGCATGTGGTAAGAAATCCATGTTTTGGTGTAGAGGGGATGCACATGGAACTCCAATGAATATTCAGCTAATCCACATCACACATTCACCAACTGACAACCAGTTGGATCATCCTATAGATGCCATCTCCGAGCTCACAGAATCCTCTTATTTCCGTGGGGTCTGAATACATCCCTATCATCAACATTAGCAAGGGAACCCAGATTCATCATGCACGCCTTGTCAAGAATTTCTGAGACACTGAGGACAGTCAACTTTGTACAAGTAGCAGACTGGCCTTCCAATAGTAATAAGTTGTGTTCTCACAGTATCATCGTAATTAATCCTAATTTTTATGATGCACGAAAGATGACCACAACCATCATCATCAGTGCAGATAAAAGCAGTTATGTGAAATGCTACTGCATGCATATCCAACCAGTTTCAGGAGTTCAAAAACACGTGAATGAACCGAAGGGATCAGCGTAAGGCCAGAATGTGATGTAAACCACTTACCCCCAAAACAATTAATTTAAGTGCTTTTTTAAAACCGAAAACCTTTCCATCGCTATCAAAAGAGGCTTGCCACTTCTCTGGCTTGAGCATTTTGCTTCCCTGCATCATTACAGAAAAGACAATAGGTAAGCATTCAAAACTAACTTCAAATTATCTGCACCAACTGAGAAAAGAGGATGAATTGACAATAATACTTCAATGATATAATAGGAACAGATAAACATCAAAGAAGGAAATATCCCACCAACATTCAGAAAGATAGACAAGGCATTCAAGAAATTTGAGGCAGACAACACTAGCTGAATGGAAATAAAAGGAAAAGCCTAGCAATGGTCATCAAGGTAATTTACTTAAGCTATCTCTGGCAGGCATTGTTACTTCGAAGAACTACGTACGTCCCTACTAAAGCAACAAAATTGAAAGATAAGGATTTTAATTCAGCTATGTGCGATGGCAAACTTCAAGGTTCTCCACAGAATTTATGAAATAACCAGATAGCCAAAAAAATAAAAGAAGCAACAAAAGATAGGGCAAAAAATCCAGCAACTAATGCTTTGATAATATCAACACATGCTAGGGAAAAAGCAACACATGCCAGTAAGCAAAATATGCTTCATATGTCAACAGGAGGAAAAAAGCATCTATTCAATTGTTCACTATTCCATGTGGGATGGCTTCTTTTACAGCCATTGAGTACATATCAAAACTTAATGCTAAAAACCAACAGACAAACTCCATTGGTTACAAGCTTAAAGAGAAAAACATAAAAGATACCCAATTGGTCTAGACTTCCTTAAATGCTCTTTAGAATAAACTAAAAAAGGAGGAACAAAAATGGAGTTGAACGAGACAGATTGGTGGCTAGAGATAGAAGGCAAACTGCAAGAAGATGATAGAGTTCTTCTAAAAGGCCCTAATGGAGAAGGTATGGTGGTTGCAGAACGATGGAGTTTGGGGGTCATTGGAGCATGGTGCTTCAAAAGGAGACATCTTCTAAGGACTCCCAATCCAATAATAGGTTTATCCTGGAGAGACCTCGAGACTCTGATACTATAATCACAGAAAGGTTAAATGAAGGAGGTTTGTGGAGAATGCAACATGCATCAGGGGCTTCTTCCAGGAAAGGCACTAGGTCTTTGAGAGGATATCATGGGGATATCCCATCTCATCATTCGTAAAAGTCCAATGGGGTGGGGGATAGTGGAGCTGAGGGCTCCTCTACTCTCAATCTTCTCTACAGGGGAAATAGGGAAGAAGGGCAGAAAGAAGGGGTTGCGGTTTACGGTATGGTGGCCGACTGCAAAGAAAATGGAGTTGAAAAGGGGGCATTTGGATTCCAGCAAGTAGAGGAAGAAAAAAGAGGGAAACCTCTACCTAGGGCAAGTTTGAAAGAGCATCCGACCTTGTTTGTCGACAGTTTTGCGGAGTGGACGGAATTTAATTTCCAAAGGGTTTTCACCCATCACGGGAAGATTATTGAGGTGATTATCTTGAGGGTTAAGGGCTTGTCCGCTATTAGTGTTTCGCATTTGTGAGAATGGAAAGGGAAGATGACCTTTTGGGGGCGATCAAAGCGGCTTCAGGGAAAAGATTCAACGGAAAAAAGCTACAGGTGCAAAAGGCTCAAAATGGTTCTTCTGAGGTGAAAGGGAAAGAAGAGGAGGAGAGGGACACAGAGCAGGGATGGATGATGGCAAGAGACCATCCGTAGCCGAGAGTAGCAAAAATTCAGCCCTAATGAAGTCGAAGGCAGATGCGATCATCCGGAAAGAGGGTTCGATCTCATTTAAAGGACCTCTAATGGGAGATGCATCAATGGCAACAAGGTCGAAAGCTTACATTCTTATCACTCCAAAGGTATGTCCATCTTCTTCCCCTAAGGTGGTCAGTGTTTTTCATGCGAAGTCTATCTCGGTCTCAAGTTCATAATGTCAGTTCATCCTAGTATCCTAGATAAGACCATTTTCAGCCTCTAGTGAAGCCTTCTTGCTACTCTGCAGTGCTAAATCAGTTTTGTCCGACCTCACTTCTCGGTAGTGTTTGAGTTGTGATCTTAGGGTCCAGGATTTCCTCATTCGACCTATCAACGATTCAGTCTTTTGGATGTCGTTGCATCCTCTGGGAATGTGGAGAGAGTCATCTTTGCAGGACAGATCCATTGCAATGGACCAGTCTTGTCTCTCACCAGATGGGATGAATGGTTCATGGTTGGTAAAATGGATATCTGGGTCCACCTTCTCAATCTCCCACTAGAACTCTGGATTGAGGAGGTTCTTTTGGTGATTAGGTCTTATCTGGATGAGATTCATTTGACAAATGAGGCAACTATTAAGTGGGAAGACCTTCAATGGGCTAGGATATGTATCCGCCAGAAAAATTCGAAGCCCTTTCCCAACTTTATCACAATGGTGGTGGGGGTAGACAATTTCAATATAAAAATTCGACGTGAAAATCCCCTAGTTAGACTTGGAAGCGTCATCTCTCCCACCATAAGAGAAGGTTAGTCGGACGGGCTACTAGGAGCGGAGGGGAGGCCACCTAGAGAAGGAGTAGTGCATCCCTACTATGGCAAAGCATTGGGATCAAAAGGTTTAAGGGTGGTAACATGTCTCTAGGCAGTGCCACGTGTGATAAGTGCATGACAACTGTCTCCACCAAGGTCTACAATGGCTTCTCGTAGCATTGTTCAGGAAGGAAGAGGATCACGATGGAGTTCAGACAGTCCGATGGCCGAAATAAACTCTCTCCTAAGGGAGTTGAAGTCTAATCAAGAGAATTGCTTTTTGAGAGATGATGATGTCGAGCTGTCCTCTCTAGCTAACAATGATTTAATGCATATGACAGGTGTCGAAAGGGTATTCTCCCCTGCTCCATTGTCAAATTCTGCTTGTAAGTCCCCCTACCAATCGCAGTCCATTTTTCAAATCTCCTCAGGAGATGATCTTTCAGCAGCCTTTGGGATATGAGGAGTTTCTCTCTACGACGCGTGGCTCAGATGGTAACGTAGATCGAGAAGATATTTATGAGCAATAGCCCTCAGTAATTAATTTTCATACATCTTTACAAGAAAAAGGTTCACAACAAGAGGATTTCATAAATATATATATATTTATATATTATTGGCATTGATATTCATCGGGCAGTTGAGTTTGACTAGCTCCCATCATTGATTCATCTCACTAACCCCACAACACCACCCCCCCCCCCCCCCGCCGAAACTCATTCTTGTTAAAGATATTTGCAAGCGATCGAAGGGCTTTGGACGGGCTTCGGGCAGGATTCTAGTGTGCTAGAATCCTACACTACGGTGTTTGCAGGACAGTTGGGTCGGTTCTTTTTCGATCAATGTCTTGTTTAAAGAGTTGTTGGCCAGGCTTAGATGGATTTTTATAGGTGTATACAGTCCTAATGCTCCCTCTCTTCAACCCCCCCCGGCCCAAAAAAAAAAAATAGGAGTCTATTTACAACAAATGGCACCTCCCATGGTGTTTAGGAGGTGACTTTAATGTGGTTCACTTGCATAATACATCCAAAGTGTCCAGCAGTATTCAAGGGTTTGCTGAATGGGTCCATAATCGATTGGTCACTCTTCCTATGGGTGGAATCAAATATTCATGGTCTAATGGTCGAACTTCCATTGACATGTCGCTTCTAGATAGGTTTTTGGTGTCTCCCAAGTGGGGTGCATTGTTTCCCTTTTTTGCGTGAGCATCGACTTCCAAGGCCTATCTCAAATCATTGCCCCATTTTGCTGGAAATCAACAAGCTAAATTGGGGGCCTCGTCCCTTTAGATTTCAAATAGCCAGGATAGAGGTTGAAGGGTTTCACAAGTTAGTAGCCGAATGGTGGAGGTCTTTTGTGGTCTCTGGCAATGCAGGTTTTGTTATCTACAAGAAGGAGAATAATTCTTGGAGGCGAGAGGTGTATGCTCTAAGAGAAGGTGAAATGGAATCATGCTAATCAAAATCCACACCCTGGACCTTAAAGCAATGTTCCATCCAATTCTAAATCAAACCTTAGAGTAAAGTTACTTTTCCGATTATGCTGTCAGGGTTAAAGAGTTGGAAATCAAATGGCGTCAACGTTCAAGGGTTGTAAAGTTGGCTAAGGAAGGTAAAAATACTTAATTCTTTCACATCAACATCAGTGCTCGAGTGAGGGCCAATTGCATTTCTTCTCCTTTGACTGATGGTTCCAAATTCACAGGTAAGGACGAAATTTGCGACGTTATGATCAGTTTTTAGTCTAAGTTATTTTCAAATGATGGGTACGTAAGACCTAATGTTGATGGTTTGGCTTTCAAGTCTCTCTCTCCTGTGGATGCTAAGAGGTTGGAAGAGCCTTTTACAATTGAGGAGCTTAAGGAGGCAGTTTGAGATTTGGGTAGGGATAAAGCGCTTGGCCCTAATGGGTTCCCGGTAGCTTTTTTCCATCCTTTTAGGATTTGGTCAATTCGGATTTGTTGGCTTTTGTGGTGGACTTTGACGCCTCAACAAAGCTAGCCTTTTAATTAGGGTGTACTTTTTTTGCTCCTATTCCAAAAATGCAAGGTGTTGATGAACTAAAGAAATTTAGACCCATTAGTTTGGTATGTAGTCCTTAAAAGATCTTCTCGAAAATTCTCAGCCAAAGGTTGAAACTTGCGAGGTGTGTTGTCCAAGGTGATCTCGCCTTATCAAAGTGCTTTTGTCTCGGGTCGGCAAATCTTGGGCAGCACTCTGATTGCTCATGAGTTCATTGATTCCTATTTAAAGCAGCATCGAGTGGTGTCATGTGCAAACTTGACATGGAAAAACCATACAATCATGTCGTTTGGCTTTTTAAGTCTTCCCATGGTCTGCGGCATGGAGCCCCTCTTTCTCCCTTTCTATTTGTTATTATATCGGAAGCTTTAAGTTGAATGCTATGTAAAGGTCAATCTGCTGGTTTATTCAAAGGCTTTTCTGTTAAAAAATTTCCACATCCGATCACTCATCTCCAATTTGCCAATGATACTATCTTGTTTTGTGAAGCCGACGCCTCTATAGTGGCTAATTTGAGGCTTGCAATGGGCTAGTTCAAGGTCATTTCTGGGCTGAAAGTAAATTTGTCAAAAACAAAAATTCTAGGAATCCATAATTCCTAGGAAACCCTATCAGCCTTAGCCAAGATCTTTTTAATGCCGAATTGGTTCATTTCCTTCTTCCTATTTGGGACTTTCTCTTTGTTTAGGGAAGCCCCCGAAGCATCTTTGGGACAAAGTTATCAAATGCATGGAGCGTAAACTCAACTCATGGAAAAGCAAGTTGGAGGTAGATTATCTCTTATCAAATCGTCGCTCTCTAACCTTTCCTAATACTTTTTGTCTTTATTTCGCCGCCCCAACTATGGGAAGGTGAGTCAGCTAATGGTAAATTTCATCTGCTCAGTTGGGCAGAGGTTTGTCAGCCACTCGAGAGGGGGATTTGCAATCTGGGCCATGTCAACGCATCCCTTCTAGGTAAATGGGTTGGAGATTCACGGTGGAAGATCACGCCTTCTAAAGGGGGATCATAGTTGCTAAGTATGGTCTCGCTCCTTTGGTTTGGTGGACCAAAGACTCATCTGTTTATCGTGCGTCTTTTATTTGCAAAGGGATAGCGAAAGTGGTCCCTATGGTGAGGGAGGGGATAAGATTTCCGGTGGAAGATGGATCTAGAATGAGATTCTGGGAGAATGTTTGGTGTGGGGACTCTTCGCTTTGAACCTCCTTTCTGAACCTCGCCATTTTATGCCATGTCGATAATATTCCAGTGGCCAGTTGTATGTCATATCAGAGGGGGTTTGGGTCCCTCCGTGCCGTAGGAATTTGAGTGATGCCGAATTCGATGATTTGGCATGTTTGTTATCGCTTTTGCAGGATGTGGAGCTAGCTCAAGGCGAAAACAACTCTTTGGCTTGGAGGTTCGATAAGTCCAGCAAGTTTTTGGTGAAGTCGGTATATCAGTGTCTCTCTTAACAAGCAGCTTCCAACCTCTTCTCAAACTACTCTCACTTGATCTTATAGAGCCCCTCCGAAAGTGGTAGCATTTGCTTGGCTGGTCAAGAAAAACAAGATGTTGGCAATCGATAACCTTCACAAACACAATATGGTGCTGCCTAACATGTGTATTCTTTTCTTGGAGGTGGAGAAGACGGTGGATCATCTGTTTATTCACTGTGCTTTCACCGGAATAGAGCGGTCTAGTATTTTTAGTGAGGCATCAATTTGTTGGGCTATGTCAGGGATGATAGAGCACTTGTTCAGGGGCCTGGCATGGCAAAAGAGGGGATTCTTTGGGCTGGAGCAAATGGACGATTGCGATGTTGGCTTTTCTGTGGGCGATATGGTTAGAGTGAAATAACCGGACTCGAATCACATCTTGTCTTAGTTATCCTTAGTTGGGTCTTGTTTTGTATTTCAGAATGGGTGTCATTAAGATTAGTGTAAGGGTTTTGGGTGTTCTGTTTCTTTGCGTGGGTGGTCTTGTAACTTTTGTTTCTGCTGTGGGTCGGGTTTGAGATATTGTATAGTTTTCTTTTCTTTCTTGTTTTCTGTTTCTGGCTTTTGCCTTAATAAAGTTCATTTCATCTTTCAAAAAATAAGCTAAAAAGGGACCAAAGAGTCCAAACCTAATCTACTCCTCTATAACCATGTGTGGCCTTATTATGCAAAAGCATGTGTATTTTAGGGGTGTACAATTTGTCCAAAACCTTTTTCAAAAGTTGAACCTGATTGGATTTCTTCAAGTTTTTGCACAAACGGTCTTCAATTCATGCGTAGGTTAAATAGTCAAGGTATGCAAGCCCAAAAATAGCACATGGTTGGTATTTATACACATTTCATGCACTTGGGATCCTAATCCCTCTATCTATCATTGTAGGAGAAGATTTTCAACCAACGAATGAAAGAGGAAGTACGGTTGTGTAAAAAAATAATGAGATCAACCAGCTGATGCATTGATGCTGAGATCTCTATCCAATGAGACCTGGCAGACCTCAGAATCTACTGGAGTCCAGCATTAACAAGTATGTCACATGTGGGGTTTCCACGCAAGATGCATGGCTTAGATGCATCCTGGATGTGTCACCTAAGTTTGTTAAATTGGAGGGGCCAACAGCGAGGAGAATAGCCACATTTTTGGACAAAATCCATGAGTTGTTGGTATTTTCTACTCAATAGCAGTTCACAGTTCAGTTTATAGTTCATAAATTTCTGGTGCCTAATGAATCCATTTCTTTTTTCTTTTCTTTTCTTTTCTTTTCTTTTTTTTTTTTTTTTATTCACTCTGGGTCATCATTTTGCTACTTCTGCATATCCAATCAGTTTAGTTCATGAATCTGAGAATTTAGTCCACTGACCTGATTTAAATCTGATAGCAGCTACCATGTTGAAGCCTTCATGAGCTCTATTTTCAATCAATCCAGTGAACTTAAATAATGCAGGGCCAATGTTAACTAGCAACTTTCAGCAGATTTAAGGATCCAGACATTCCGAACCAACACACAAACTTAGAAGAATTCACGAGTAAGGAATCTTCAGTTCAATTTGCCCGATTCATGGAAAATGGAAATTTGGTTTGCATTGAACTGCTACTACGCAATTCAATTAACTTTATTCTGAACATCATACCTGTTCTTTTTTCTATAATCTCTATTCCATTACCAGCACTCCTACAAGTGATTCATCCATCCGCATGCCCCAACCCCATCTCTATCATTTGAAAAAAAAAAGATCCTATTATTATAATGTTAGATGTCCCAGATGTACTGGAGCGAGCAGGATGCTTTCCTTCAAAAACTAGTATCCAATAAATTCAAGTAGGATATGAATAAAATTAAAGTAGGATATGAACAAAATTAATACTGAATCATGATGGAAAAGGCCGAAAAACAAATGCCCATCTAGTGAGGTTTCTGTTTTCAACTGCCTCCAATGCACGAGGTGAGATGGATGATGATCCATTTCATTGTCAATATTCAACTAAATTGTGATTTGGGGTACATCCAAACAGTACCCAACATGTAAGAAACTACCCAAAAAAATCCCTCGAATGTAATAAACACGAAAACTGAGTATCTCTTATAACTGAATGCCAACTTTTACTCAAATTCATCTAAACAATGAAGACCCATTATTTTCTCATAGAAATTAAGATCGAAAACTCCAACCCGAACGCATCAGATTCAATCGCAGAACAGAAACGCCACAGATTACCGAAACAAAAGCCAAATCTCAAATTCAAATAAAACACAATTTTCTAGCACTTCCACTGACCCTCACAGGCGACTGATGAAGACAAGGCTCCCGGATATCGCGAACGATCGAACTGACAAGGTTCAGATTCACTGAAGCAGCATGCCCGCAGACACATAGCTTATCATCACCGTCGAAAGACATGAGCAATCCCTTTCTCCCTCTCTCACTCTCTGAAACAGGATTCAATCAATCGATCCAAACTACTGAATTACTGACTGAACTCGAGCGATGATCGACGGTTGGGATCGAATCTGAAGCGAATCTGATGGTAGATTCAGGACGATTCGTCAGACGGAAACGATCTTACCTGAAAATGGAAGAGATTTGAAGAGAGGGCTTGAAGATCTGCATCGCCATTGACTGTGAATGAAAAAACAGTTTTTATTCAAATGATTTTTTTTTTTTTTATTGTGGAGTGTTTTTTGTCTGGCAAGAAATGAAAATATGGAAGATGTTCGACAGTTCGAGTCAGGCCTCTCTCTCTCTCTCTCTCCTTATTTATGATTTTAGTGCTGGTTTTATTACAGTTCGCACGGTGCGCAGTACGCATGCCCTGTGCTCGTGTGTGTGCACGTGGGACACGTGTGAACAAGGCACGGCTGTTCGACCAGGGACGCGATTTTCCTGGAACACATGTTGAGGCGGATCGCCTCGGGACCAGGTCACCCAATGACCTGACTTCGTAGGGCCCACCGTGATGTATACGTTTTATCCACGCCGTCCATCTGTTTTTCCAGGTCATTTAAGAGCGTGAGCCAAAAAATGAGGCAGATCCAAAGTTGAAGTAAACCACACCAGAGGAAACAGTAGGGATAATGATGCCTACCGTTGAAACCTTTCTAAGGGCCCCACCATGATGTTTATTTGCCATCGAAGCTGTTCATAAAGGTCACAAAAACCTCGATGGAGGGAAAACACAAACTTCAGCTTGATGCAAAACCTCTTTAGCTTCCTAAGAAGCTTTCAACGGTGGGCATTCAATCCCCTCAGTTCCTGTAATGTGGTCCACTTGAGCTTTGTATCTCTCTCATTTTTTAGTTCATGCCCTCCGATGAGTTGGCAAATTGGATGGACGGTGTGTTAACACATACATCACAGTGGCCCCCACAGAGTCAGGTCACCATAAGAAACACTAGAGATTGAACGCCGACCGTTGAAACCTTCTTAGGCTTAAGGAAGTTCTGGATTAGGAAGATATTTGTGTTTTTTCCCCTCTTGGTGTTGAGAATTATCTTATGAACGGTTTAGATGGGATACAAACATCAATGTGGGCCCATCAATGGTGGGCATTTCCTTGAGTTTCCTGTCGTGTAGCGCACTTGAATCTTGCATCTGGATCATTTTTGGGATCCCAAGATCACATGAGCTGATGAAATTGATGGACGGAGTAGATTTCAAATGAGGATTGTAGTGGGCCCCACAGAGCTTTGGATTACAGGAACTCCTGAGGTGGGACGCGAACTACTCTGACCGTCCTGGATTTGAAGAACTGGGGCGGGATCGCTTCCACGTGGGTCCTATTCATTGATGTGGACGGTTGATCTGATGGGTCCCACCGGAGATTAGGGAGATCCTGGGAGATTTTCCTAGATGGAAGGAATCTAAACTCTGTGGGTTTTTTTTTTTTTTTTTTTTTTTTTACGTTGAATTTGGACCGTTGATGTATTTTCAAGTCTTTCAGCTTCTGATCAGGAAGGTTTGGGGATCCCCTATTCACAGTGGGACCCACCAGAAAATAGTCATCCTGATGGATGGTTGAGAAAAAAAGACTCGAATTCACCGTCAAGATAGCCCCACCAACCTGATGCATCCGTCAGATTGCTTCCATAGTGGGCCCCACCAGGTGAGCGGTTCATATCAGGTACAAGTCTTCACGTGTGCGACGCGTGTACATGGCATCTTTTTGCACACGATTTCTCTTCTTTATCTTTTTTTCGTGAAATCTGCCAACGGTTACGTTACAATAGGATGGGAGCATTGCGCGCAGATGCGCACTGTAGCGTCCTGATTTTCGTCATATCCATGATGAGGTCTTGAAAGCCCACTCGCATGTAGTGCCCTGCACATCTACACGCATAGAGCATGTGGGAAATATATGGCACACTTGTGAAAGATCCGAGACCTAAAAAATGTGGGACACACTTATTAGATCTTCTTTCTCAAAAATCAAGCTGTTCCACTCCTTATATGGGTCACAATGTACTAAACAAACGGACGGCTATAGAAATCTTCTTGTAGCCATCAATTTTTCATGAACACTGTCGCCCATCTGTGGTGCAAAACCGTTTTCGTTTCAGATAAGAATATGTAAACGGTGTGTAGATCGCTTGATGGAAGGCTCAGATCTTCTACACTTGTGCCATATCTACATGTGTGATCGCGTGTAGGTCTGAAGGGCTATGTAGGCGTGTTAGGCTTGAGAAACCTCCTTTCATGATATCTTTCTTATGGGAAAAGATTGTGTCATCAGCATAACAGTCAAACCAATTTCATGACACAAAAAGATAGGAGAGACCGAAATGATGTTTGCCACTTTTTTCATCTTAAATTATCATGACTCGTTTCATCCTGACCGTTCATCTCGTGGGCCCCACCTTTGATGGGACATGTGATAAAGGTTCACACGGATCGAATAATCTCAGCCCTGCAATTTGGGGGGGATTCCTAGCAAGGAATGGACGGTCAAAGGAAATCTGGTTGACTTCTCTTACGGCTGGGATGGTTAAAATGAGGGGCGATTTGTGGGTGTGGCCCATCTAATGTATAACAGTACCTGATGAAAGGTTAGGATTTGGTCCGCTTCTGCCACTTGTGTCAAAGGTCGTCTGGACTCGTCTAGGGGTCCAGGTCCCACTTTTTTGGACCCATATTGGACGGGTTAAAATCGGTTCTGGCTGAGTTGGGATTTGGTCGTCAAAGTTGGACCCGGTAAAATTTGAATTCAGTTGATTAGTCTTTATAGTTTTATCATATAAGATGAAAAAATGGTAGCATACCACTTTCAAGGAGTCCCTTAAGATGCCTACTCGTTGACTGGATGTGTTTGGCAAATTGTAATTGGAAATTTACTTCACAGTTTTATTGGAATATATGCGAATTTGAATCCTTAGTTTTAGTTGGTAGTTTGTAATTGAAATGTGCTAGAATTCAAAATTTGAGTTTGCATGCAGTAATTAGAATGATATGGAGTTTCTTATCATTTTGATAGGAATATGAATTTGATTAACTAAATTAGTTTTAGGAGTCGTTTGGATCATAAGTTACTTTGGCTGAACTACTTATGTCATAAGTAGTTTAGCTTGGTTGTGAAAGGGCCTGTAGCCTAGCTGCTTGAGTCTGAGTTTATCAACCAACTGGTCTCAGGTAGAGTTGCACGAGCCGAGCTCGAGCCGAGCTCAAGCCGAGCTTTACAAAGCTTGAGCTTGGCTTGATCGATGGCCCATTGAGCTTGAACTTGGCTTGGCTTGAGCATCGAGCTCAAAACAGCCGCTCGAGCTTTGTTCAAGCCAAGCCGATCAAGCTCATCGAGCCGAGCCGAGCTTTGTATTTTATATATATATGAGCGTATAACTACAAACTAAAATAATTTGGCATTCTACCCTACCCAATCCAACCCAACCCAGGCAACCCAATTGACCCAAACCCTACCTACATGACCCATCGACCTAACTCAACCCAACCGTTGACCCCAACCCAACCCAACCAGCTAACCCAACGGCCTCTCCAATCCAACCACCACCCCCCCCCCCCCCCCCCCCCCCCCAAACAAAAAAAAACCCCACATTTGGCATTCTCTATTTCAAAAAATAAATAAATAAGCCTACCGGGTCCTTGTTAACGGCCTGGGGGGTGTGCCGCGTGCGTTCCGTCCATGTTCGTTGCTAACTGCTGGGTTGGGAGTCGGGACTCACTCATTCATCTGGTGCGATGCGGCCACTCAGGCGTTGGGACTCACTTGTTCGCCTAGTGCGATGCAGTCACTTGGGCGTTGGGACTCACTCGGGCGTTCACTGCCCGGAGAGAGAGAGAGAGAGAGAGAGAGAGAGAGGGGGGGGGGGGGGGGGGGGGCGCAGTGGGCTAGAGTCGGGTGGGGTTTTAAGAGAGAGAGAGAGAGAGAGAGAGAGAGAGAGAGAGGGAAATGACAAATTAGCGGGCAGTGGGGTCGAGTTAGAGTTTAGACTTTTAAGTTTTTATTTTATTTTATAACTTTATTGTGTGTGTGTGTGTGTGTGTGTGTGTGTGTGTGTGTGTGTGTATATATATATATATATATATATATATATACGAGCTCAAGCCGATCGAGCTTTATTCAAGCTATAAGCCAAGCCAAGCTCACTCGTGCTCGAGCCGAGCGAGCTTTTCGAGCTGGCTTAGCTCGTGTGCAGCTCTAGTCTCAGGTTTGAGACACACCAGCAGCACCTTTGGGTGCTTTGGGCCCCACCTTTAATGTGGGTTGCCCATCATGCAGGGCTCGCCTTGGATGTGGGTCATTCATCATTAGGGACCAACCTTGATGTGGATCGTCCATCATGTGGGGCCCAACTTCAATATCCACTGCCCATCATGTTGAACCCACCTTTGATGTGGATCGTCCATTACATAGGCCTCACCTTTAAAGTGAGTTATCCATCATACCAATGCACTTTGGATTTAGGTTTTTTATCATTATAAGTTGACCTTAGTTGTGGACCATCCATATGTGGGCCCACATTAATATGGGGTCATCCATCATGTGGGGTCCACCTTTTATGTGGATCGTCCACTGTGTGAGCCCCATCTTCAATGCGAACAGTCCACCATGTGGGGCTCCTTTGATATCAACCCTATGAGAGAGAGCTTCCTTTAACATGGACCTAAATGAGAGAGAGAGAGAGAGAGAGAGAGAGAAGTCACAAGTTAAAAGGTAAAAAAAAAAAGTTATTAAGATAAATAACTTTTAGCGCATAAGTTACTTTTACAATGGTGCTTACCAAACTAAGGGGGGTTTGGCATCTCTACAAATAAGAGCTTGTTGGCTTATTTCTATAAAAAAAAAAAAAAAAAAAAAGCTTTTAGACTGTTTGGTAAAAGTCTAATGAAGTGCTTATTTTTTTAGAAAGTAGCAAATAAGCTCCGATTTAATAAGTTGGGGACAGGTTACTTTTTGAAATGGAGCTTATTCAGCTTAAGCGAGTGTTAGAACTAGAAAATGAACTATATGTACATTTTTTGGAGATGTATTATTGCTCTGGGTTTCTGAGTAATAGAAATATTCATAGACAATCACAAGCATTCACAAAAGGTACACAAGAAGAGATATCGCAAGGCGAATTTTATTCCAGAGATCCTGGGATCTTGTACATTCCAGGCCGTGATCTGGCACAAGGCCCTTAATTACATCGAATGATCGATGACCCTTGATTAAAAGGTAAAAGACTAGTCAGCGGGGACTATGGTCTTAGAGTTTGTAGTCGTAGAGACCTGTATTTGTTTTGTTATGTATTGAACCATCTTTGTATTAGCCAGATGTCTATGTCCCATGTTTTAACCGGAGATCCGGGTTGAGACTATCAGGGTTTATGACTGAGAAGGAAGACTCTAGGCCCGCTCCTGTCATGTATGGACAGGTGACCTCGGGAAGTCCAATCTACAGTTGTGTGTACCTGCGTAACCCAACCGACAGATGCCATTTGAATGGGTAAGGCATCAACTGTTGTATTATGGCAGTTCATAGCGATTGCTTTGTAGAGAATTGAAACTCTTTGACATGGTTTATCGTGATAACCATAGTCCCGTTTGTCTAGCTTTTGACCCAAATCAAATCATATCTTTACAGTAGATATAAATGATGACATATTTGCATAGTTCTGGATGCTGGCGGTCTCTTTCCGAGAAGTCATTTCATTCAACGCGTCGAATCGGGTCAAACCTCGACGATGCACAATTCTGCTCATTTAGAGATCCCGGAACATCCATTTGACCGTTCCATTGCGTCCGGAACGCTCAAAATACCCAAAATAGACTCAAACGGAACTTGAAAACACTTAAAATTGAGTCTGGTGCACCCGTAAACATGTTCTATAATTGGCTGATTTTTTTGGTGCGTGGGACTTAATTTATGGGTGCGTGGGCTCCAACGCACCTTTAAATTAAGTGTCTGATTTTTTATGAATTTATGGATGCGTTGCGCATTTTTCGGGTGCGTGGGACGGAATATGCAAATCTGGATTTCATCGAATTTATGGACGCGTGGAACCCGAATTTATGGACGCGTGGGCCATTTTTCAGGTGCGTGGGAGTCCGATGCACTCGTCTACTTCATGTCGAATTAATGGACGCGTGGGACCCGAATTTATGGACGCGTGGGCCATTTTTCGGGCGCGTGGGACAATTTTTAGGTGCGTGGGACCGAATTTATGGATGCGTGCCCACACTTGTGATTTCTCAGAATTCGGACCTGCGGTGGAAATGTCGGTGATCGGAAAGGTATTCCGGCGACCGGTAAGGGTTTCCGGAGATCAAAAAAGTATTCCGGCGAGGGTTTTCCGACGGAGATCTCGAATACCCAGAGGATGGTAGCTCTCTCTCTCTCTCCAAAAAAACGTAGAAATGAACAATTGAACGAGGGTATTTATACCCAAAGATACCGGAACTCCGTCAATGAGGGGCTGCCACGTGCCACGCACCCATAAAATACCTCCAACGCACCTTAAAATCAACGTGCGGAGGTCCGACGCATCCAAAAATGGGTTCTGAAAATATTTGATTTTTTGAGTGCGTGGGACCTTATTTTTCGGGTGCGTGGGACTCCGAAACACCTTTAAATTAAGTCCTGAAATGTGTGAAATTTAAAGGTGTGTGGACCCATTTTTCGGGTGCGTGGAACAGCAAAACACCTTTAAATGAAAATCCTGAAATTCGTTGAATTTAAGGATGCGTGGACCCATTTTTCGGGTGTGTGGGACACCAAAACACCTCTAGACTAATTTCTAATTTTGCTGATTTTTCGGGTGCGTGGGTACCAGAATTTACGGATGTGCGGGAGTCCGATTTTATGGGTGCATGGACGGACTTTTGAACGTTCCAAATTGGGTTTTGAATTCTGATGAGTTTGTGGGGCCCGTTGGATCGTGCGATCACATGCACTATTCATCATAAATGATAATGAAGTTATGGGTTCAATTTTGGACGGTTCTGATCACGATGATTGGCAGGGCCCGCTGAAGATTTTAATCGAAATTGGCTAAGTAAGGAAACTTTTGTAAATATCCGTTTTGCATGCACCAAGAGGCGTTTTGTGGAATTCTTTTGAAGTCGTGTGGCTATTTCAACCATTCTAAGGGCTTTAACATTTTGGGACCCCAACAGCGAGTAGACACTTTGGACTAATTTTTAGACAAGTTTACCCTTAAACTTTTCAAGTAATTCCACTTACCCTCTTCTTTCTTTACAATTTCTTCAAGAAAGACCCACATGATGAACGACCCATAGTGAAGGTGGGCCCCACATGATGAATGGCCCATTTCAAAGGTGGGCCTACATAATGCATGGTCACATCAAAGGTGAGCCCCATATGATGGATGGCCTACTTCAAACTGTGGCCCCGCATGATGAACGATCCACATCAAGTAGGCCATACCTGATGATGGTCCACATCAAAGGTAAGGACCAACACGATGGACGGTGGGCATTGAATGTGGAACCACATGACAAAAGATTGACATTAAAGGTGGGCCCACATGATGAATGACCCCATATTGAAGGTTGAGACCCACATGATAGGTAGTCCATAACAAAGGTGGGACCTACATGATGGATGGTGGACATCAAAGGTGGGTCCCACATGTTGGACTATCCACATCAAGTGGGCCCCACATGATAGATGGTCCACAACAAATATGGGACCCACATGGTGGATGTTCTACATCAAAGGTAGGTACCACGTGATGGATGGTGGACATTGAATGTGAGACCACATGATGGAAGGTTGACATTAAAGGTGGGCCTACATGATGAATGACCCATATTAAAGGTTGGGCCCCACATGATGGACAGTTCACAGCCAAGGTGGGGCCTACATGATGGATGGTGGACATCAAAGGTGGGTCCCACATGATGGACTATCCACATCAAGTGGGCCCCACATGATAGTGGTCCACAACAAAGGTGGAACCCACATGATGGATGGTGGACATCAAAGATGGGCCCCTCGTGATGAATGACTCATATTAAAGTGGGGCCTCACATCAAGGTGGGCCCACGTAATGAAAGGTTCACATTAAAGGTGGGCCCCACATGATAGATGACTCGCATCAAAGTGTGGCCCAACATGACGAAACATGTGCATCAAGTGGGTCTCATTTGATGGACAGTCCACGTAAAAGGTGGGACCCACATGATGGATGATGGTCATTGAAGGTGGGCTCACATTATGAACAACACATAATGAAGGTGGGGCCCCACACAATGAATGGTCTACATCAAGGTGGGCCCACATAATGGACAAAGTGGGCTTCACATGATGGATGGCCCACAGAAAAGTGTGGCCCCTCATAATGGGCAGCTCACATCAAGTGGGCCTCACCTAATGGACGGTCCACATCCAAGATCTTTCATGATGGATGGCTCATATCCAAAGTGGGCCGTATTGTTGGGGTCCCAAAAGTCAGTACCCTCCAAAACAAATCAACTGGGCATGTGCTTCGAGGAAACTCCATAAAATACCATCCAACGCACCCAAGTATCCAGATTTGCAAAGGATCCAGTACTTAGCCATTTTCTCCGGTGGGCCCCACGAATCACCGTGATCAAAACCGCCCAGAATCAAGCAGACAACTTCTTTATGAATTATGATAAGCAGTGCATGATGATTCACCAAGAAGCGGGCCCCGCAAGCCCTTCATTTTGCAAAACCCAATTTTGCAAAACACGAGTACGTCAAGCGCACCCATTTATTCAACCCAACGCACCCTTAAATTCATGAAAATTCAAAAAGTATTTTGGGATGTATTTTAGCTCTGACGCACCCAAACATAGCTTGACGCATCCGAAAAATACCTTCGACGCGTCCATAAATTCAGAAAATTTGGAACTGCAATTTTAGGGTGCATTGGACCTTGACGCATCCAAAAATGGTCTGACGCGCTCAAAAATAGCTCGACGCACCCATAAAATCACCAAGAACCAGCATAGCGTTTTTTGGGTGCATTGGAACCCAACGCACCCAGAAAACAGCTTGACGCACCCAGAAAATTAGCCATTTCGGAATATCATTTTGGGGTGCGTTGGAGCTCCCACGCGCCTATTTTTCGGGTGCGTCGAAGGCTTTATGGGATGCGTCATACGTGGCAGCCCCTCATTGGTTACTGTCCGGTATTTTCGGGTATAAATACCCCTTCCACTGTTCATTTGTACAGATTAAGAGAGAGAGAGAGAGAGCCATTATCCCCTGAGTATTTGGGATTTACCGCCGGAAACCCTTGCCGGAATCATTTTTCGACCGCCGAAAAACTTTCCCAATCACTAGAATCCCTTTCCGATCACCGTTATCATTCGTCGAAAGATCACTCCGACCAATACCACTACAGGTTCGGATTATAAAAAATCATAAGTGTGGGCGCGCACCCAAAAATAGCTCGACGCATCCGAAAATTCAACATAATTCGTACTTGTATTTTCAGGGTGCGTTGGACTCCAACGCACCCGAAAATTGTCCCACGCATCTATAAATTTAACAAAAATCGATCGTTTAATTTAAAGGTGCGTTGGAGCCCACGCACCCATAAATTAAGTCCCATGCACCTTAAAAATCAGTCAATTGCAGAACATGTTTAGGCCTGCACCGGACTCAATTTTAAGTGTTTTCGAATTCCGCTTGAACTTATTTTGGGTATTTTAAGCGTTCCGGACGCAATGGAACGGTCAAATAGATGTTCCGGGATCTCTAAACGAGAAGAATTGTGCATCTTCGAGGTTCGATCCAATTCAACGTGTTGAATGAAATGACTGCTCGGAAAGACGCCGCCAGCATCCAGAACTATGCAAATATGTCATCATTTATATCTACTGTAAAGATGTGATCCGATTTGGGTCGAAAACTAGGAAAAATGGACTATGGTCACCACGATAAACCATGTCAAAGAGTTTCAATTCTCTACAAAGCAATTGTTATGAACTGCCACAACACAACAGTCGGTGCCCTACCCATTCAAACGGTATCCGTCGGTTGGGCTACGCAGGTACACACAACTATAGAGTGGACTTCCCGAGGTCACCTGTCCATACATTAACAGGCGCGGGCCTAGAGTCGTCCTTCTCAGTCATAAACCCTGATAGTCTCCGCCTGGATCTTCGGTCAAAACATGAGACATAGACATTTGACTAATACAAAGATGGTTCAGTACATAACAAAACAAATACAGGTCTCTACGACCACAAACTCTAAGACCATAGTCCCTGCTGACTAGTCTTTTGCCTTTTAATCAAGGGTCATAGATCATTCGATGTAATTAAGGGCTCGTGCCAGATCACGGCCTGGAATGTATAAGATCTCAGGATCTCTGGAATAAAATTCGCCTTGCGATATCTCTTATTGTGTACCTTTTGTGAATGCTTGTGATTGTCTATGAATGTTTCTATTACTCAGAACCCCAGAGCAACAAAACAAATAAAACATTCAGGAAATGTCCTTGGAGTTCATTTTCTAGTTCCAACAAATTGGCGACTCTGTTGGGGACCGAACCATACCAGAATCTCTGGTTAGCTCTGAGTATAGAAGTGCTTTAAGAGCAATCATTCGCAAACATGAGCGTGTATGTAAGATATTTATCGCGAGGCATAATGTTTCGGCGCCCCGGGGCGTCAAACTGGCGACTCTCAATGGGAACGTTCTTCCCTTCATCTATAAGGTAATAGACAGTAAACTACAAACCCACAAACTTCCACAACTACACGTATTTATCTCCTTCTTGCTTATTACTATTGGTTTACGCACCACGATCGATGGGTTTACACTCCCGACCGCATTTGTGAACTGTTATAATGATTTTCTAACAACCGCAGAATTAGCAAGATAGTAACACAGACAGGAGAAATGACATGCTCAATAACGAGTTCGTTCACCTTCCTTGCTGCAGGAGGCTTCAGCTTCCCTCGTTTCACCGCAATCGCAAAACCAAGCTTAGAGTGGTAGTTGGTTGAGACCCGAAGGTAGAAGAAGGAACAGAATAAAGCTGTCATCGTAGCAGTATATAGGAAGGCGAACGTTGCAAGACCTCGCCCCGTGATCAAGAAACAGTGGCAGCTGAAGCAGGGGCAGAAGATCCCTATCGACGGCCAGGTCATATTAGTCAAACCCGCAGTGCCTAAAATGACAGCCGAGCAGTTTCCGCCATTGTCCAAGGTCGCCCGCACCTCTCAGAAACCTATCAGGCCTGCACACGTAAAGAAAGCCGAGCCCATGACAACCCTTGAATCGAAGCAGAGATCAACTCAGAAAATCCCGTTAGCACAAAGTGGTGATGGTCCAGGTGGCCGAAGGAGAAGAAGAAGGACTGTATGAAGTAGAAGAATTGCCTCCATTCCAAGATCAGATCGACAGATTGGTCGAGGCTAACCTGCGAGACGAACGATCGGATAAGGGCTATTCAAGAAGCCTTGACCACCCTGATAGTGCAGAATGCCACCAGAAGTATCGTGCCGCTCACCCGTCAGTCGGCAGAGGAATCCCAAGGGGCAGCGGAAGGTCCGGCTGAACCTGAACCGCCCGCCCAACTCAGAGTCACACCAATAGAACGTGCACCGCTTTCCGCGTCTCACGTATCACGAGAAGAGTTATCCCAAACGATAGCCCACATGATGCAGCAAGAAAAAGAGAAAGAGAGGAGGGGCGGCTATAAATATCGGGTCCCGTACCCGTCAGAGGTGGAAGAGGTACCGTTCCCAGCCAATTTCAGATGCCTAGACTTCGAAAAATTCGACGACAGAGGATCGCCAGAAGAGCACATCACCCACTTCTTGACTACGTTAAGAAATTGGTCCGCGGTCTCGCAGTATTGCATGGGCTATTCGGATCTACCTGACAAGGAAGGCCTTTCAATGGTACATGTCGCTACCGGCCGGCTCTATAAGGACATGGGAGCAAATGCAGGATGCTTTCATCTTGAAATTCTATGCGACCGAGAGGGAGATCTCGTTAACAGGCCTAGCATTAGTCAGACAGAGGAATGGTGAACCAGTCGAGAAATTCATCGACCGATGGGGAACTACAACGGCTCAATGTCATGAATCACCCAGTGAAGGCGAGCAGATGAAGATGTGCCTAAGGGCTCTAGACCCTATGATCTTGTACGGACTGTCAGGTAACACCTTCAACTCCTTTCGCGAACTAGCAACGAAAGCCCATTTGGTGGAAGAAGCAGCCTCCCGGGTAAACTTCAAACCCGAAAGACAGAAGAGAGAGACAGGAAGAGTGGTAGAAACCCACCAAGTCGACAAGAGCAGGGAACAGAAAGACCGAAAATGCCCCGCTGCCGATCATAGGCCGGAGATGAAGACAGCAGTCATACAAGACAAGGGTAAGAGACCCTATGTACCTAAACGCGTATCAATAGCCGAAAGAGAAAGGACTAATGGCCCATATACATTCGATATGGCCGATCTGGTTCCGATCATGGAACAATTGATCAAAGAAGGCTTAATGCGTCTACCAGAGCCCGTCCGTCCCCATGAAGTTGGACGAGTAGACGATCCCAAATATTGCAAATATCATCAATGTGTCAGCCACAAGACAGAAGATTGCTTCTCCTTGAAAGGAAAAATACAAGGGTTTATCAATCAAGGGGTTATCAGCATGAAGGTACCCGAAACTGGCAAGAGAGACAGCCGGGGCAATTTCAGCAATCCCAATAGAAGGTGGCACCCACCGAACGACTTCATTCCCTGAGCCGAAGGAACCATGGACTCTAGTCAGTAGCAAGAAAAGACTCGAGAACAGACGAAGGCTCGTTAGCCGAGGAAGGAACAGGGGGAGAGGAAGGAGAGAAATATTACAGAAACGACTCGCGACGAGCGTGGCATATTGCGAAATGGTGTCGTTCGCCAAACAAGCACCATTCGAAGCTACCCCACAAGCGGCTGAGGGAGAATTTAATGCGGTCATCTTACGATCAGGAAAGCAAATGCCTGACCGTACCCCTCCAAGACCAGACGACCCAATGCAAGAAGACGATGTCCCTAACAGGCCGCAAGAGATACCTCGCATACAAAAGTCGAAAGAGAAGGTTGGTGAAGCCACGACTAGTCAGCCAAGCCCGAGACCAGTAGCGTATGATGTTGTGTAGCACTTACGGAAGGTTCCCGCCCGTCTAAGTATATACGATGCTTTATGTCTCTCGAAAGTGTACAGAGAAATGTTAATCAATGCCTTACTTGGCAGTGAAGTCAGGGAGGTCATAATGATAGAGATAAAAGAAGAAATGAATAATACAGAAAAATTTTGGGAGGGGTATATGCCAGTGTCATAAGTCATGCATGTCAACCATCCTTCAACGATCACTTTCTCAGAAGAAGACCGCACGATCGAATTAATAGACCACAATCGCCCGTTGATGGTCACAGGAACAATCAGGAACACCGAGGTTAAAAGGTGCATATTAGATGATGGGTTTGCCGTGAATATCATGTCATTGAAGACATTACAGAAGCTGGGTTATAGGCAATCGCACTACGCCCGAGTCTCATGATGATTTAAGGGTTCAATTAAGACAGTCAACGCACACTTTGATCAATCACGGTGATGTTAGAGATTGAAGAACTGATGGCGAAAGTAACATGTCAGGTGATCGACGCGGTGACAACATACAACCTCCTTTTAGGAAGGCCCTGGCTCCATTAGAATCGCATAATCCCTTCGATGTATCACCAGTGTTTCAAATATAACAGAGATGGTGTCCAATACAGGATAGCGGCAGATCCGAATCCATACATGATAGCGGAGTCATTTTTGGCCGATGCAAAATATTACAACCCGTCCAAAAGCGATAAGACCAACAAAAAGTCCAATGTGATGAAGAAAGGGCAAGGGGCAAAACCTCGAGTTGAGAAGTGAGTGCAGAAAAGTAAACCTCAGCCTGTCACTCAGGGGAAGATCCCAATGTCAGCGTGAAAACCAACCTTAGCCGATGACGAAGAAATTCTATGTAGTACCGCAACATATGTGTCAGCCGGGGCAGTCTGTGTTAAAACTGATCTCAGATCAACACATGAGTGTACTCAAATCCAGCTTCAATATGCCGATACCCAAGATAGGAAGAACCATGCCATTTCGAAAAGCTCCAAGCCAATTCATCGTGCCATTAAGAGATACCACCCAGAAAGATATTAAGTTCCACTCAGGGCCAAGTCAGTCAATACCATCAGAAGAGAGAGAAAGGGAAGAGGATCTGTCCAACCCCGAACGATAGAAGAGAAGAGATATAGCAGAGACAGCCGAAAGATTATGAGGAATATGGGATTCTTCGGTCAAGGCTCAGACACAAAGAAGAGATTGCTGGCTCCATTTGAAGAACATAAACAAGTATACAGAAATGGAGAAGGTCTAGGAGCCAAGGCAAGCGTAAACATGGTAACCATTGGACCGGTAGAAGAAATTCAGTTGCAAGATTCTGTCGATGTTATCCAGCCAGGTGTCGCACCGGTGCAACTAGAAGACGGCGGACAACCGACGATTGATGAACTTGAAGAGGTGAATCTGGACACCCTAAAAGAACCTAGGAACACATATTTGAGCAGAAATGTTTCGAAAAATGAAAGGGAGAGATACATACAGTTGTTGAAGGAGAATAAGGAAATCTGCACCTGGACATATTCGAAAATGCCCGGGCTCAGTCCGACAATCGCCTTGCACAAGCTAAGCATCATGAAGGAAAGGAAGCCAGTGAAGCAACCTCAACGACGATTTCATCCCGATATTGTACCCAAGATCGAGGAAGAAATCAAGAAGCTGATTCAGGCCAGGTTCGTTCGAGAGGTAAAGTACCCCCGCTGGATTTCAAACATTGTGCCTGTCAAGAAGAAGAGTGGATAGATCTGCGTTATGCGTCGACTTTCGAAATCTTAACGAAGCTTGCCTGAAGGACGATTTTCCTCTGTCGATTCCAGAATTATTGATTGACAGTACAACAGGATATGCAGTAATGTCCTTCATGGACGGGTATTCGGGATATAATCACATCCGCATGGCCCCGAAGGATGAAGAAGCTACGGCCTTCCGTACAACTCTCGGCATCTACTGTTACCGCATGATGCCCTTTGGGCTAAAGAATGCAGGGGCAACGTATCAGCGTGCGATGCACGTTATATTTCTAGATATGATGCACAAGCACATTGAATGCTATGTGGATGATTTAGTCGTAAAGTCAGCCGATCACGAACAACACAGAGAACACTTAAGGCAAGTGTTCCAACAGTTGCGCAAGAAGAGTCTCCGTATGAATCCACTAAAATGCGCGTTCGGAATTGCGTCTAGCAAATTTTTAGGCTTCATGGTCCGACACAGGGGCATAAAAATCGATCCCGCGAAGATCAAGGCCATCATAAAAATGCCGCCTCCAAAGAACTTGAAGCAGTTGAAGAGTTTCCAAGGCCGCGTAGCATATCTGAGAGGATTCATTTCAAACCTGGCTGGTCATTGTCAGCCGTTCTCCCGCCTCAACAAAAAAGATGTTAAGTTTGAATGGGATGTCGCCGGTCAGAAAGTTTTCAATTCACTAAAAGAGATGCTCGGGAATTCGTCAGTCCTTGCCGCCCCAATTAAGGGAAAACCTACTGATTTTATACATCGCAGTAGGTGATAACTCACTGGGGGCACTCTTGGCACAAAGGAACGAAGAAGAGAAGGAGAACGCGCTATATTATTTGAGCTGCACGCTGGTAGGGGGCTGAATTCAATTATTCAGCAATTGAGAAGATATGTCTCGCTCTCATTTTCGCCGTAAAGAAGCTTAGGCATTACTGTCTCTCGCATCAAATAACATTGATATCCAAGGCGGACCCAATCAAGTTCCTTATGAACCGGCCTATGTTATCCGAACGCTTAGCAAAGTGGGCTCTTCTTCTTTCCGAATTTGACATTACATACGTCCCGGCCCGAGCTATTAAAGGACAGGCAATCGTAGATTTTCTCGCTGCACATCCGGTCCCGAGCAACGAAGAAATGGAATGCGATTTCCCAGATGATCAGGTTATGATGGTCGGAGAGCCACGCCTCTGGCAGATGTACTTTGACAGAGCCTTCAGGTCGACAGGGGCAGGAGCGGGGGTTATATTTATTAGCCCACAGGGGGATTTGCTGCCCTACTCATTTATAATTGTACCAGCTTTCACCAACAACGAAGCAGAATATTAAGCCCTTATCATCAGACTACAGCTCGCATTAGATATGCAAATCAAGGCGATACAGATTTATGGTGACTCTAGGCTAATCATCGGACAGTTGACGACAAAATATGAGATTCGCAAACCTGAGTTGTCACCTTTCTGCCACCAAGCGCAGTCACTGTTCGACCAGTTTTGTGACAGCAACATCTCACATATCCCAAGGCAGGAGAATGTACAGGCCGATGCGTTGGCGAGCCTGGCCGCTGCTTTGGCTAATCTTGGAGGCAGCCCACTTCAAGTAACAATCGAAGAAAGAAGGATCCTACCAACAGCTGTACTTCGTGGTGGTGAATCAGGCGCAAACCCCATCTGCTGCTTCGAAATCACAGAAGAAAATGTACTGGAAAAGGCCATTCATCAACTACTTGAAATATGTATTCTTACCAGAAGAGCCCAAGATGCGCACGCAGGTCAGGAGGCACGTTGGGTCATTTATACTACAGAACGACGTCCTCTACAAGCGCTCGTATGAGGGAGTGTTGCTACGCTGCTTGGACCAGAATGAAGCGTATGCTACATTAAAGGAAGCCCATGGAGGAGAATGCGGTGCCCACCAAGGAGGCAAGAATCTACATTACCATGTCCAACACATGGGATATTATTGGCCCACGATGACGAAAGAAGCGATAGAATTTGTCAAGAAATGTCATCAGTACCAGATCATGTAGATATTATACACTCGCCACCGGAAGAGTTGCATCAATCAGTGATGTCCTGGCCTTTTGTAGCCTTGGGCATGGACGTGATTGGACCAATCAGCCCGCCCTCTTCCCAGGGGCACCAATACATCTTGGCTGCGACAGATTACTTTTCCAAGTGGGCCGAGGCAGTGGTGCTTAAGAGCATAAAGGCTAAACATGTCGAAAGTTTCATCCGCCATACCATACTATGCCGACATGGTATTCCCGAGAAAATCACCACCGACAATGGAACACCCTTCAAGAACGCTACCATTGACAAGTTGTGCACAAAGTTCAAGAGCAAGCACTACTATTCAACACCTTACTATCCTGCTGCAAACGGACTGGCTGAAGCTTTTAACAAGACTATTGTAAATATTTTAAAGAAGACAGTAGCGAAAAGTAAGAAAGATTGGGACAAGCGTCTGCCCGAAGCATTATGGGCATATCGAACCACACACCGCACAGCCACGCGAGCTACACCTTACTCGTTGGTGTACGGCACGGAAGCAGTGGTCCCGATGGAGATACAGGTTGAGTCATTACGGGTCGCACTTCGACACTCCCTGACAACCAAGCGCAACGCTGAGATCAGAATGTCAGAGCTTGATGATCTAGACGAAAAGAGACTGGTCGCTCAACAAAGGCTCGAAATGTATCAGAAACAGATCTCAGCCTCATACAATAAACGAGTTCACGGTAGGTCGTTCAAAAGAGGCGACCTGGTGCTAATGATGAAACGCCCGGTGCTAGCTCAAGGTCCAAAAAGTAAATTCGACCCGAATTGGGATCTAGTGTGCATCGTCGATGAAGTATATGTCAATGGAGCTTATCGAGTGATCGATTGCAAGGGGCAAGGCATCAGCTCGTCGGTGAACGGTCGATTTTTGAAAAGATATTATACTTAACATAGAATACCACTGTGATTTGTAAACACCCCTGCTAGAGGAAAAGTGTAATAGACAAACATAAAAAGGAATGATACAATGCGATAATCAATGCTTACAATTACAGATACTAATCATTTATTCTATGTGTTTACACAGGCATCAGGAAAGACATCGAAACCCGAGATGTACCAGGCATCGCCACCCCGCCCTATCCGAGGTTATCAAGAATCGGAATGAAAAGACAAACCTAAAGATCAAGGCTTAGGCACACCCATTCCGCATAAATATAGGTTTGAGTCCTGACAGGGGGGACATTCCTTCCAAAATAATCTACGTTGTATTCGAATCCAAACTTAAACGAAAGAAATATCAAGTAGATAAAATGCATAGCACGATCACATGAATAGTATACATATCATTACAACATTACCGCCACAATGTATCTCCACAAATTACAGAATGAAACATTCACAAAGCTTAACTGTTCAAATTTCTTAAACATTATTCTAGCAAATGAATTGCAGACTCCTGGGTTGCCCTCTGTGTTGCCTCCGCCGCGGCTAAGACCTGTGCAGGATCGGGAACGCTTTGAAGGAACTCTCTCAATTCCGCGACCTGATTTCGTATAGTATTACGTTTGGCCTCACGCTTTTCGACAGATAATTGCAGACGAGCCTTCTGATTGCCAAATTTTGAGAGATTAAGGTGAACAACAAAGTGCTCAGCTTGCAGCCGTGCTATCTCATTGTCTATCTCTGCCAGCCGATCCGTGGCTCCCTGATGCTCGACAGTGGCAGCTTGCATGTCCCGCCTCATCGCGGCTATGTCTGCCTCGCACAACTCAAGCTTCGGCAGGAGGGACTGCAAGTGACGGCGCCTCTCCTCAACAGAAGGATCGACTCTGAAGTGTCTCGCCTCGCTGAGTTGTGCCATGCCTTCCCTAAACAAGACTACATGATTGATCATCAAGGAGATGTCAATCCCAAGCCATGCAGCATTGCATTCAAGCGCTTGCAGTCCTTCATCCAAAATAGACCATTCATCCATATTCCTCAGAGAGGCGGCGATGTTCGTTAGAAGACTCTTCAAAAGATCCGCCTTCACCTTTGACAGTCCTCGGAGAGAAGAAATGAATGCCTCAGGCAAGGCGACAGGGGCTAAAGCATGAGCAGGAACGGTTGCTGATAAAAGAAATGGTAAAGTCAGTATGAAAATGCCTCAGTAAGGAAACAGATAGTCGAAATGATAAAGACAAGTAATATACCGGTGGCTTCAGGAATGTCAACAGCAGGCGCGTTAGTCGAGGCAGTAGGCATAGGCAATACTGGGGCAGGTTCAGTAATCCCCTTGGTCGACGACTCAGGTAGTTCCGGAGAAGATAGCACTACGACCTCAGGAATGTTGGTGTCAGACGTTGGCATGTCAACAGGAAAGGGTTCCGCAACGGGTTCAACTGACGACGGTACAACAGTAGGAGGAATTTTCGTGGCACGTTCCGATGCACTTATTCCTATACCAGAAACTTCAACCCCATGGGAAGCCTTCCCGATAGGTTCAGCTAATGATGGTCCAACAATGGGAACAGCTTCCACAATAAGCTCAGCTGATGGTGGTTCGACAGACAGTGATGCTTCCAAGGTAAGTTCAGGCACACTCGATTCAGCAACAGAAACTGGAACACCCCGAGAAGCTAAATCAACATCCCCGACCCCAATATCTCCAGCGCAGGAAAGGGTCAGGGAAGGCACAACCTCCACCGCGACAATGGTCGTCGTTTCATGAACAGGACCCTTGTCATCTGTAGCTTCAACCATGGGGATATCAGAGATAAGAACAGTGTCAGTGGGCACCTCGTCATCCAAGTCCATGAAAATAGCTCCAACATCCGCCTCAGGGATGAGCTTATCATATATCGGTTCATCATCATTGCCTTCCCCAGTATGACGATCCCCGCTTAAATTCTCCTGAAGGCTCAGCTCACCCTCTTCCCTGACGGCACCCGCGTCACCGATCGGAGTGCCACCAACAACCCCAGAAAGTCGTTTCTGTAATCTCTCTTCATCATACCTCTTACGCATCTAGGCAAAGTTCTTCCCTCCATCAACTACTGAAGTACGATGAGCAGTCTTCACCCGAGGACCAGTCCGCTCAAGTGGCATCTCATCATCACCACCATCACCATCATCACCGTCGTCTCCACCATCATCACCACCATCATCGCCATCGTCTCCACCACCAGCACCACCATCACCACCCTCACTGCCATTGTTATCATCACCGTCCCCATCATTTTGATCGTGGTTACCCCTTGGAGCGTCACCTCCCTGATGCGCCTCATTAATAGGCCCGAGAGATGGGAACTCTGGCCCCTCCTGGACGATACTCCTTTCCCCGTAAGCAACCCAACCTTCCAGGGTATGCTCGGGCTTCTCGTGATGAATTATCACATTCATCGAAGTCATTAACCTCTGAGTACCCGGCACAGCGGGCTGATGAAGATGCTCCGCCACGTACCCTAGTCCGTCGGCAGGAGCTGGGCTAACGATCGGAGGCGTAACAAAGATGGGATCGGTAACATGATGAACATTCCGGATCAATGTATATTGATGAGCCCACCATCTCATCCACCCGAAAGAGGCATCAGTGACACTTTTCGTCCCAGGGATAGCAAAAGATGAATCGGTCCCGGTCAGCAGAAGCTGCCGCCACATCCATTTCCAATGGATAGGCCCGATACCATATGCCCGCTGCTCACGAGTCACCGACTCCAATGTTGCAGGCACTCCTTGATCATACCCAAATTGACGAGCAAAACTGTTGGGGTAGTACGGCTCTCTCCAAAACTCCAACCCTTCCCGTAAAGGAAGCGAGGATGGGCGGATGGCTATCAGGAACAAGCGTTCATTGTGGTCTATGCTGTCATCGTCTATGCACAATATAGAATCTTTACTCCGGGTGCCCGAAAAGTGGAAAAAGTGGACGTCGTCGTATCCAGCAATTCTCTCCTTGACGGTGTTCAAGTTTTGCCCTACCATCTTCCGCTTTTGAAAAAGTATAACGGGACCACCCCTCGCTGAATATAATCCCCGGATTCGATGCCGTATACCTAGGGGAAATACACTCCGAGCCATCCGGACAGGAAATGCCATCCGCAGTAGGCCGAATTCATACTGAAGGCAACACGGTCCTTATTACTGATAACGTAACCAAAAGGCCGATAAAGAGAACACAACACAGCAGGAGCTATTGTATAACAGTGGCCATTAGCCAAAGCCCCTGCGACGGCAAAGCAAGATACCCTCATGCTGTCGGCCTGTTTTGAGCTTGGCAAGACCACGCAACTCAACCAATACGCCAAAAAGCCGGCCAGCTCACAGGTCAGGTATAACTTGTTGGGACGGGGGAAGTTTTCCTTCATTCGATTATCTAAAAAGGCCTTATCCCCGCGGTCTTCATCATAAGCCGCATAGTTCAGACTGAAATGAAGAAAACAAAGCATTAATGGAAGAGAGAAAGACGGAACAAAATAATGACGCACAGCTCGCAACTAAGTGCTTACTCTAAGCCATGGCTGAAATAAACCAACCAGTCTTCAAAAGGAAGTTTATCCTTGAAAGCCCAGAATTGCGGAAGCTCCGCAAATAGCTCGTAACAAGCCGGGAAAAAGAAGCCCTCATTCACTCCTTTTTTTTCTGAGACAGTTCCTCGTCGCTCGGAACCCATTCGTCATATATTCTCCCACAAATTGGGAGACCGACAATGTGATTCAAGTCCCATAGTGAGATGCTCATCTCTCCATACAGGCAAGTGAAAGGTATTGGTGATAGAGCACCAGTGGTTCAGAAACCCCTTGTAGACCCACGGTTCGAGGCAAAAGTAACTCTAGGTCGCCGCAATGGCCTTAAAGAGACCTACCACTTTCAAAGCCTCCCTATGATGTTCTAGAATTTGGTTCGCCCACGCTTCATATTCGGGATGGGCAATTAGATGACCCCGGGTCCGAAATGCACCCGATAGCCAGATTTCAGTATCTCCCAAGTGATGAAACCTTTGCCGAAGGGTCTCGAAGTAGTGCGTAGGGAAGGGTCGATGGGGGTCATGGTTCGGCCCTAAAAATATCAAAATCTTCGGGTCCAAAACGGCTTGACGCCTACCATTCTCAGACAAGGAACAGTTGAGGAACTGCCCAAGAGTAGATGTCCATGTTTCCACGCTAAAAAAGGAATTTGCACGGCACACGTCTGAAGGCTCAATGCTGGGAAGAGAGTGGTGCCGTTGGAAACTTCTGGTGGACCTGATGTACCCTCGCGTATAAGGGTTCCAAATGGTGAGAGGGGAAGTGACTAGTTTCACGGTCGACCAAACGATCTTCATTTTATCGGACTTAGACCTGGTCTGCTTCTCCAGGTATACCTGCTTCGCGCCCTTGCCGGCCCTCTTTGGGCGACCACGCCTGGCGGATTGGGCAGAGGCCAACGGACTCGCCTCGCCCTCTTCGGAACCCGTTGTCCCGTCACTTCGGAAACCCCATAAAGGAGCAAACCAAGTGTCCCATTGTTCCTGTGTACCTCTGTCTGGAGGGGGTAGCATAACCCTATCATAGAGAATCTTCTTTTGCATGTCCTTGGACAGCGTCAGTATGCGTTCATAGAAGTTGAAAGTTTCCGGAAGTTGAAAGTTTCCGGGGTTCTGATCAGACGGGCGAATAACGTTCTTTGAAGCCGCCCGTTTGCGCTTTGATGGAGTCAGTGGAGGACCTGAAGGACCAGCCTCAGAAGGGTCGTTAGCCATCACGATCTGTGACGGCACACGAAAAGCTTAGATAGCTCAGAGCAAGAGAAAATGCACACAAAAGAAATCGACATTCTCAAAGTTCAAGAGGATGCAAAGCAGCAAGGGAGGCACAAGCACCAATAAACGAATCAAGGTCACAGTAAAATATGTCCGAACTAGCAAAGAAGGAAATAACATGACAGTATTCACAACCACGACATCATCATCAAGTACAAACAAGAACGGATAGAAGAAAGAGAAAAACGATATAATCATCATTCATTAACTAAGATAGGCCCAAAATGTTCGGACTGTCATATTAATTGTTTAAATGTTAAAATTAAAGTTTGTCACAAGCTGACATAAAATTGCGGGGGTTCCTCCCCCATGGCTAGAGCAACATCTCAATTCTGTAGCAGCGGAAGAATTCGAGCCTTTAATTCATCCACTTTCGCCTGGACCCGGGCTTCCTTAGAGATCAGGTCCATTAAGTAGGAGATGCATTGCTGCACGAAATCGAAGTTTAAGTATTCGGAGTTAGCCCAGTTCCTCACGATAGAGATGTCGATCGCGAGTCTATCATGTTCCCTTAAGGCCTCTCTGACCAATCTCCAGATTCTAGCACGACGATCTGGAAACTCAGCCTCCATCAGTGGGATAGCCCAAACAAGGAATCGATGATTCTTCCTCTTCTCCTTCTTTAAGGAGTGAAGTCGGCTCAGCAAAGCTAAGAAAGAATCAGCCAAGGGAGGCTCCGCCGCCTCAAGGAGCGCCAGCTCTTCTGGGAAGGAGGAGTCGCCAATGAAATTAAGGATGGCTTCTCTGTGCTCATAAAAAATGGAGGCCATAAGTGAAACATTCCGAATAGCCTATAGTATGGGGCGAGAGTCTGCGCCAAGTCTGGATAAAGCCTTGGACACCTCATCATACTGAACATGGAGGGATGACCAAGCCTCCAAACGATTGAGGGAGTCAAAGAGCCGTTGTAAGTAGTCGTGAGCCGCGCGCAAGGAGGCACGGGTTACAACCATTGTCTGTTGGAAAAACAAGACTAATAACCCGATTTAAGAACCATGGCAATTCGATAAAAAGGAGTAAAGAAAGGAAGCATATGAAGACTATTTACATCAGATCCAAAGTCAACGGAGGCATGCGCAGGTACGTCTAAACTCCATCTAAATTAATCATTATAATTCCCAGAAAATGCCATTTTTGGCCAGGCATAGCCCAAAAATTATGACAGAAGTGCGGGGCCCCATATCCTTTAAAGTAACGATCCCTGTCACCACAGGAATAGCTTTGCCCACCCAAATGTGGATATAATGGGCAGTGTTGGGCTAATTTTACACATGAAAGAGCCCCAGAAACAAGAAAATTCCAAGTCCTGGAAACTGGGTGCGTCAGACCCAACGCACCCCTAAAATGATCCAAATTTTGCAAAAAGATACAAAGTTGAACATCTGGGTGCGCCAGGCCCAACGCACCCCAAAATGCCAAAAAATGTCACGACTGAATATCTGGGTGCGTCGGACCCAACTCACCCTAAAACATTTTACTTGGTCTAAGTCCAATACATAGGTGCGTCACGCCCGACGCACCTCGAAATTCGATCATTTTCCCCAAGTACAATATTTGGGTGCGTCAAGCGTGGCGCACCCTTAAAATCTAAGGGTTTTCCCCAACTTACGACGAAGGGTGCGTTAAGCCCAACGCACCCTTAAAATCCCGAAGTTCAACCAAGTTCGAATACTTGGGTTTGGGTGCGTTGAGCGCAACGCACCCTTAAAATCGAAAATTTCACTAAGTCATTAACGCACCCCAAAAATCCAACTATCTGAAATAAAAGGGTGCGCTCGACCTTTTTTGGGTGCGTTGGCGACAATAAAAGGGTGCGTTGGCGAATATTTGGGTGCGTCAAAGGCAGAGCAAATGCACAGTAAAAAAGCAAGGAATGAACGAAAATCAGGCTATCTTATCTATTTATAGTGTGGACCCAGAAATTCGATGCGTTGCGTTGAACAGTCGCGGGTCCATCGCAACGCACCGGAGGGGCATCTGTTGGGGTCCCAAAAGTCAATACCCTCCAAAACAAATCAACTGGGTATGTGCTTCGAGGAAACTCCACAAAATATCATCCAACGCACCCAAGTATCTAGATTTGCAAAGGATCCAGTACTTAGCCATTTTCTCCGGTGGGCCCTACGAATCACCATGATCAAAACCGCCCAGAATCAAGCAGACAACTTCTTTATGAATTATAATAAGCAGTGCATGACGATTCGCCAAGAAGCGGGCCCCGCAAGCCCTTCATTTTGCAAAACCCAATTTTGCAAAACACGAGTATGTCAAGCGCACCCATTATTCAGCCCAACGCACCCTTAAATTCATGAAAATTCAAAAAGTATTTTGGGATGTATTTTAGCTCTGACGCACCCAAAAATAGCTTGACACATCCGAAAAATACCTTCGACGCGTCCATAAATTCAGAAAATTCGGAACTGTAATTTTAGGGTGCATTGGACCTTGACGCATCCAAAAATGGTCTGACGCGCCCAAAAATAATTCGACGCACCCATAAAATCACCAAGAACTAGCATAGCATTTTTTGGGTGCATTGGACCCCAATGCACCCAGAAAACAGCTCGATGCACCCAGAAAATCAGCCATTTCGGAATATCATTTTGAGGTGCGTCGGAGCTCCCACGCGCCTATTTTTTGGATGCGTCGAAGGCTTTATGGGTTGCGTCATACGTGGCAGCCCCTCATTGGTTGCTGTCCGATATTTTTGGGTATAAATACCCCTTTCACTGTTCATTTGTATAGATTAAGAGAGAGAGAGAGCCATTATCCCCTGAGTATTTGGGATTTACCGCCGGAAACCCTCGCCGGAATCCTTTTTCGACCGTCGGAAAACTTTCCCGATCACCGGAATCCCTTTCCGATCACCGTTATCATTTGCCGAAAGATCACTCCAACTAATACCACCGCAGGTCCGGATTATAAAAAATCATAAGTGTGGGCGCGCACCCAAAAATAGCTCGACATACCCGAAAATTCAACATAATTCGTACTTGTATTTTCAAGGTGCGTTGGACTCCAACGCACCCGAAAATTATCCCACGCATCCATAAATTCAACAAAAATTGACCGTTTAATTTAAAGGTGCGTTGGAGCCCACGCACCCATAAAATAAATCCCATGCACCCAAAAAATCAGCCAATTGCAGAACATGTTTACGCCTGCATCGGACTCAATTTTAAGTGTTTTTGAATTCCGCTTGAACTTATTTTGGGTATTTTGAGCGTTCCGGACGCAATGGAACAGTCAAATAGATGTTCCAGGATCTCTAAACGAGCAGAACTACGCATCTTCGAGATTCGATCTGATTCGACGCGTTGACTGAAATGACTGCTCGGAAAGACGCCATCAGCTCCAGAACTATGCAAATATGTCATCATTTATATCTACTGTAAAGATGTGATCCGATTTGGGTCGAAAACTAGGCAAACGGGACTATGGTCACCACGATAAACCATGTCAAAGAGTTTCAATTCTCTACAAAGCAATTGTTATGAACTGCCACAACACAACAGTCGGTGCCCTACCCATTCAAACGGTATCCGTCGGTTGGGCTACGCAGGTACACACAACTATAGAGTGGACTTCCCGAGGTCACTTGTCCATACATTAGTAGGCGTGGGCCCAGAGTCGTCCTTCTCAGTCATAAACCCTTGATAGTCTCCGCCCGGATCTCCGGTCAAAACATGGGATATAGACATCTGGCTAATACAAAGATGGTTCAGTACATAACAAAACAAATACAGGTCTCTACGACCACAAACTCTAAGACCATAGTCCCTGCTGACTAGCCTTTTACCTTTTAATCAAGGGTCATCGATCATTCGATGTAATTAAGGGCTCGTGCTAGATCACGGCCTGGAATGTATAAGATCTCAGGATCTCTGGAATAAAATTCGCCTTGCGATATCTCTTCTTGTGTACCTTTTGTGAATGCTTGTGATTGTCTGTGAACATTTCTATTACTCAGAACCCCAGAGCAACAAAACAAATAAAACATTCAGGAAATGTCCTTGGAGTTCATTTTCTAGTTCCAACACGTATGATGGATGATCCACATAGAAGGTGCACCCCACATGATGAATGGTGGATATCAAAAGTGGGCCCCCACATGATGGACAATCCACTTCAAAGGTAGGGCCCACACTATGGACACATCAAATGTGGAGTCCACGTGATGGGTGATGGGTAGTGGACATTGAGGGTCCCACATAACGAACAATTAGGAATGATGTTGGGGCCCACATGGTGGATGGTCCGCCAAAACAACCATTTGGATTTAGGGCTGTAAATGGTCAGGTTCGGGGCGGGTTTAGCCAAAACCAGACCCGCCCATTTACTAAATGGGTTTGGGTCCAAATTTTAGACCCAGACCCTTTTACTAAATGGGCGGGCCCGGGTCGGGTTCAAGTCAACCCATCAAACCCATTTATAAATGGGTCCGGGTCTAGTAGAGGGAGATCCACCCAGACCCATTTATAAATGGGTTAGGTCTAATGGGTCTGAGTCTGGATCAAGTATACAAGCATTTTACAAGGCTTAAAATCGGGTCTGGACGGGTCCCTTGAAACATAGACCAAACCCGCCCACTTACTAAATGGGTTCGGGTCGGGTCGGGTCGGGCCTAATATAAAGGAAACCAAACCCAGACCCGTTTAGCAACTGGGTCTGTTCTTAGACCCAGACCCATACCATTTAACAAATGGGTCGAGTCTAAATGGATTGGGTCCGGGTACCCCATCAGGTCCGCTGACCCATTTATAGCCCTATTTGGATTGCTCTTATATTAAAGTTGTTATAATCTTTAAAAATGACATCAACTACCCTTAAATAAAGCTCTTATTTGAAAGTTTTACCACTAGTGCTTATTTTAAATAAGAGCTTTTTTTTTGGAGATTTTACCAAACGAGCTTATTTAAAATTGAGCTAGAACAAAAAGGACTTATTGAAGTAGCTCTTATTCAAAAAGCTCTTATTGGATTAGAGCAGAGATGCCAAATGAGCCCTAACTTAAATAAAAAAAGTAACTTTATTGCTTAACCTAAGTTAAAAAGTAACTTATTTGGTAGTATCCAAATGGGCCCTTAATATTTGAAATTAGTGTATATATATGATATTTGATAGATTGAGCGTTATCAAGCCATTAAGATATATACTTTCATAAAAAAAAAAAAGAGGAAATCTGAGCCTACGATGGCCACAAACATAAAGATCCCAAGTGAGGAACTCACTAATGGTTTTTAACTGCCCATTTAATAATCAACATTTGGACAATTCAAATCATTCTATTTGTGTGATTTTAGTGATAGAGCCAATAATTAAGTTGTTTCAAATGTCATCAACGTGCAAAATGTGTAGTGGATTAGTAGTCTAGTGAAACCTTTGTTACACCTTTAAAAATAGAGGTAAATGGTATTGGGAGTGTGTTTGGATGAAAACAAATGCATGTAAATGAAATGAAATGGGAGTAAATGTGCATGTAAATGACATCCTCTCAACGAGAGAGGATTTGGAAGTAAATGGGGGTGAAATGCCTTTTTTAGCTCCCTTAGAGAGTCGCACCTGTAAACAAAGGTGCCACTATGCAAATGTTTGCCATATATGTGTCATGCTAATGATAACTCCCCAACAATTCAAATATCGGCTACATCACTAAAACCATACCAAGAGAATGATCCAAACCATCCATAGGATGTCCATCTAATGAAAACCTTTGCAAGTTGCTTGTTTGTGATCCTACATTTGTGACCTACCCGAGGTTCAAAGTTTCCTCATTTTTTGCTTAAGTATATATTTGAATGGGCTTGTTAAAATCATTTTACTAAATATCCCATATATGTACACTATATTAGGATATTAAAGCTGATTTGGGATATCAAATATATTACAATGAATATATTGCAAACTTTTTTGGGGGGGTTAGTACACACCCCATTGTTAGTACACCCACCCACCCCTATTAGTCACACTGCAATGTTAGCCACCCCTACTTTGGGAATCGATGTCATGACCTCAGTGTTGAAAAGAGGCTATCTTCACTTAGTCTACCACTTGAGAACTTCAAATGTATTCCAATTCCTCCCATTTACTTCCATCCAAACACAATATTTTGATTTCAAATACATTTCATTTACTCCCATCTAAACACATCTGTATAAAGCCATGTACTCCTAATTCATTTACCTCCAAATTCATTTCCCATTTACTTCCATTTACAAGCTCCCAAATGAGCCCAAAGTGATTTCAAAACATGAAAAAGTGTTTTTTCATCTACCTTCAATTTCATGGCGCCAAATGCTAGATTTTAGTGCATTTATCTCTAATTACACTTAATTCTTAGGTGCCAACCCTTTAAACAAGCTCAATTTTATTTTAATTGTCCATTATTTATGAGCCATGGATCCCATAGTCACAACCAGAGAACCAAAGTGTTGCATTGGAATCACAAGCAATACAAAATGGGATCTACCAACTAGATGTTTTCAATAGGATGATTGGATTCTTTACTCAACCTTACTATCCATCCGTGTGATTTTTGCAACATGGCTTGCTCCTAGTTGTGTAAAAAATGAACAATTCAAACGAAAATATGTCATCCCACGCGTCATTTAAAAGCCTTGGGCATGTACCATGAAGAGAGTAAATCCACATGCCATCCATATGTCAAAATGGCACATGCATTTGCCATATGATCCATCCATCAAGTGGGCTAGGCCATTGAATTTCTCATGTGCATCCCAAGCCCTTATCTAAACCTAGATCTAAAGACTTGATGTATATATAAATTCAATCATATTCTAGTTCAGGCCTTTAAGGACAAGACTTACACCTACCTACCAAGACCTAAACCCAATTAACCT